>JBAMBP010000814.1:0-452292 GCA_037044515.1 Phortica magna | reverse complement strand
CAAATGGTTTCCCAAAATTGAGTATTAAATGGTAAATCAGAAAAAATTTAAGAGGCAATTTACAATTATTACAAGGCCGTTAGTATAATTTAAGGCTCGTAAAATACTACAACACCATTAAAAGAGATTTTTATGCCCACCACATGACGTTAGAGCAACTCAACGCGCATCAATTACTATGGGCCCCCGAGCGTGGTACGCGTTTGAACTACGCAAAATGTGCCGAAGGCTACAACTGTCAGACCAAGGGTCATCGAGAGTTAATTGTGAGCTGAAAGCGTTGCATTTGTATAAACCAAGTTTTTGTGTTGTCGCAAACTCGAGAAAAATCAAAGAAAGAAAGAAAAACGAAAACGAGAAGCGCAATTCGACACTAACAATCGGAGCTATGAAGCAATTGCGCATACAGATACAGAGAGCTCTTTGTGAGGTTGCAGCTGGCGATGCTATTTCGTATATGCGTCGTTGTGGTAATTGAAATAAGATTACCTGCCATTTAACGCAGGTTTTCTCATTAGCGTTAAAATGGCTTTGCGAAGTGTTTCGCCAATATATACATATATATACTTGTTTGAAATAAATTAGGGGAGTATATTTATACATTCAAGTGAAGTAGTTGATGCAGGATTGCATAAAGAATACGCTCCTCCTGGTTCACAACATGCACACGCCTTCCGAACTCTTGCTTGGTGAACAAACTGTTGGTGCAAAAACAAAGTCTCATTTGGGCCTAACGACTTGTTAATTGTGCAATAAGTAGAAAGCGTGATGTTGTAATAATTGAAAATTAATGACAGTATTTAAATGTGTGTTTGCTTAGAGAAATTGAGAAAGTCAAGTTGTCTGAATAGCCGCGTCGTTTTACTCTACAAACACTTAACGTGTGTGTGCAACACATCGGAGTCGAAGAAGGGCAACATGAGTCTATAAAACAAATTAGAAAACATCAGGACTAACAATGAAATCGCTGTCTCTCTGTCTGTCCCAGCAAACCATGTGTTCTTTTTATTATAGGTTGGAATATATGGGACTAGAGAATATTCATTTTGTGCATGCAGGGTATTACACAGTCGTGCACTCTTTAACTCATTTCTTTTTTACTTCTATTGCATGAAAACATCCCAAAACTTGTTCTTTAAATCCGCAGCCATAAGCGTTTGGTCATTGCACAATGCTGCTGAACATTTAATTTAAAATAAGTACAAAACAGTTAAGACTCTCTAGTTTCATAAGCACGTTACGCATTAAAAAGTCATGCAACAAGTTTAAATGGGACCACAGCTTAAAATCGTTTTGTTGTGCGCAAAATTATTTATTTGTTTTCCTTTTTTTAAGTGGAAAAAAAAAGAAATTGTAAAGAAAAACTTGTTCTTCTAAAATACAGACATACGTGCATACATAAGCCAAGTATGACAAACTTGATGAAAGAGTCTTTTCCGCAGCTCCACAACAAAGTGTTCAACAACATGATCATCGTCATCGTCGTCGCCGTTATCGTCTTTGTCTAAGTAGATTTTAGGAACGTGACTTCAACAATAACAGAAGATAGAGGCAGTTGTAGTTTGTAACATGCTGACTCGCTGATGCTAATACATGCAACAAAATGTTGAAAGTGGAACTTCCACATAATTATGTCATTTATAGTTACAAAAAATCTTACGGCTGATGTGTTACTCGATAGGCCGTTCACTCGAAATCATCGTCAGCTTCTCTTTTAATTTAAAAAAACAGTAATGTTTAATGAAATGTGAATCTTAAATTAAAAAAAAGCTTAGACGAACGGAAATATATTTTCTGGTAATTTTTCGTGGATTTTACTTTAATTTTTATTTGTAACTTGCACAATTGTGAGACGAACCGTCGCCGAATGAGTTAATTTGTGCATTTTGTTGGCTTTATCAAATTTGTGTTTTTTTCTTTCATTTTTGTGTACAAATTACATACCAGTTGTGTTAGACACTTTCTTTTTTTCAAAGATTTTTGAGGTTTAAGTTTAATGTATTTGACTTTTGCGTTGCTGCAACACACTACACCGCACAACTCCATGCCACACCTTCTTTCACTTTGTTGTACTTATTAGGCAGTGTTGTAACTTGGTCATGTAGTTTGTTTAAATGATAAAACAGACATCTCCGACCATGTCATGATCAACTTAAAAAGATGAATCGTTGTAAACATGATCTGTTTGCCTGTTTGCTTATAATTGGAGGATTTATAAAATAGTGCGTGAAGAGTATCGCAGTTTCTGCTTGACCGAAGTTAACTTCTAGTATTGTTTTGTGTTCTGCCTACCTAGCCGCAAAGCTGTTTGTATTCTACTTCGTCTATTTGTGGTGCCAGAAGCATTTGTCGTCGAGATTATTAGTTTTTTTACATTTAATTCTCAACACTCAACATTTTCTCCGTACGGTTCGTTCTGTTCATTTGTCTTCGTTCATTTTTCTTTTTCTATACGTGCTTTTGGGTTTGCTTGAAGTGTCAACTTTCATGTCAGTTGTAGTTCTTATCCCACACAAAAAAGTGTGTGATTTTTCTTTTCTTTTGTTTGTAACTTATATTTTTCCGCTCACTCAGAATATATTTACCAAAATGAAAACAAATTTAATCCATTATCTCATGTTGCATTAACAAATGTTCTTAGCAACCTGAGGTGTTGAATTTTGTGTTTTCCCGCTGCATTTAGCAATTTAATGCCATTGTTTCAGACTTGATGTCAACTTATTGGTCTTGAAAACTGTACGATATATGCCTATGAACCTTTATACCAAATATTTGATTTTTTTTTTTGGATAGTTTCCAAGAGACATAAGTAAAGAAAATATTTTTTAAATCTCAAAAATATGACAAATATTGTTCCAAAAATAAAGTAGACCTTGAATTAAGTAAACGATAAAAACGTGTTTAACTTTAAAATATATAATTTCGACATTTGTGCCTAAAATCTTTGATTATCATGTAAACTTACAACTTGAACACAATAATTTGCAATATCAGAATAATCGCATAATGAATGCTTAAATTTGAAAAATTGTACAAGAGTATTATTTTCGTGGTATTCAATTACGAAAACAGTTTTGCTAAAAACTTTTCCAACAAATCGTTGCATTATTATTTTATCATTATATCTAATTATAAGCAACAGATGACGGCAAAACGAATCAACGAATGAACGAATGACTACAGCAAAATGTCGAAAACAACTTTTCGAATTGCAAAACAAAAGAACTTCATTCATTTTAAAGGCTCGGCATTGGATCCTGAGTTAGACAAACATAGTTGAGCCAAGCCCTGTTTTGGTTGCTTTGTTGCATGTGGCGTGCAAACTAGTGAAAATTCAATGATTACCAATCGTGGTGGTGTGCATGGTTGCCAAGTGCACGTGTGTACATGCTCCTCAGCGTTGCTTTGGCTGAGTGGGTCCGAGAGGGGCAGCGGGCAGCGTTGAGCTGATGAATGACGTGTTCGTTACTCCCTTAGTACGTTTTTACGTCAGTTCGTTTGCCAAATGGGCTAAGTAAGACTTCAATTTTATGAATTGAGTGGATCTTATTTGCGATAGTTGACTTCATTAAAGAAGAGTCCAAACCAAGCGCAACAAAGTTAGCAACAGTTTTTTATTTCTATTACATTAAAGCCAGCGATATTTTCCCTACCTCATTGTTGTTGTGGTTGTTGTTGTTGTTTTGTGTGTTGTTATTATTATTATAACTTCTATCTTTGTTTTTCTTGTTGTTTGTTTATGAGGCAACACTCCCAAGTTTTGTTGCGATTGTTCTAGCTGTATAAACGCATTAGAAGTCTCTATGGTTCAAACTAGAAAAATATAATAAATTAAAAAACCGAGTTTTTTTTTGTAAATTCTCATTTTCAGCGAACGTTCTCTAAAGTCCTATTATTTTAAAATTATTTTTCCTTTATGAGTGCTTTCAACAAGAAATTCTTATTGTTTTACACAGTCAGACAGACATGCTAATCACGAATAAGTATTGTTTATACAGTTACAGATGCTTTTTTCTGTGCGTTACAAAATTAAATATTAATTTTTTATTATTTTTTTGGCTACGTCTTAGTGTCATGGCACATGACGCATCAGCGCACAGATTGAACATACTGAAAATATTCAAATTCACATCTATTTTCGTTACTTGTAGCGCGGGCAACTGAATGAATGTGGCACGCCACTTGTCACGCCGGTCTGGACTGGGTGTGTTGGCACGAAGCGACGTTCATTGTGTCTTGTAATTGACTGGCGCGCTAATACTTTTCGTTCGAGGTTCGTTGACTCATCATCATTGAGAACTTTTCTATGCCGAACATAAAAAAATTATCGCAGGCGAAAGACAAAAAATAAATAATTAAAGAAACAAATTAAGAAGAGGCGTGTGTGTCTTGAGCAATCATTGTGAATAAATTTTGTTTTTATTTTTTATTTGTTTAAACAACTATTATCGGAAATGTCATTTTATGACCTCGACCGCATTATTTGTATTTTCTGATTTTTACAATTGTTATAAATCTAAAAGAGATCGTCAACGAAAGCAACAGAAATACAGAAAAGAATTTTAAATTTGACCATGCCAATTTTTTTGTGGTTAAACTTAATTGGTCCCGTGGTAGGAAGTTTTGCTATTCGCGCAAAGTGTGAAGTATACAAAGAAAATGAAACGCTAAAAAACTAAAAAGATCAGGGCATTGACGCCTGCCATAACTGCATTGCCACATTTATTGGCCACGAAGCCATTGAATTGGCAACGTTGTTGCAAGTATTGTTAAAGTCACTTGTGTTTGGTTTGGTTTGGTTTGGCTTGGTGAATGGTGCGCATTGCCATGCAATGAATTTGTACAGCGAGCAAGGTACCGCTGCTAATGCAACATAACTTTTAATTTTTGTACTCCTTTGTGTTCGTTTTGTGTTTATTTTCATCGATGCAGTTGAAAATTTTGCCTTGCAGTAATGAATGCAAGAGTGGGAATTATGAACAATATAAGACATTAATAAATGCCAATTTAAAACACAGCGCAGTCACTGTATTTTTTAAGTTGCCGCCACTGAAAATGTGCGCAGCGTTGGGCCTTGCAAAGTGCCAACTCGATTCGCTCGGAAAGACGCACGGCATGACACCGACAACGTATGCGCAACGATTTTTTTTTTTTTAATAACTTTAAAATTAAATTATAGACTTCATCTCTTGGCACATAAATCCATTTCGTTAATGAGTAACACGATGGAAAAATCGCTTTTTTTTTCATTCCAATTGACTTTGGTTTCCCAATTATTGCTGAGTTGAGCTTTAGTGTTGTAAAATAAATGACAGTCATTATCGACGCCGTTTCAGCCAATAAAGAAAATAAAAAAAAAATTAATTACGGCGAAGGATTGAAAATGTGTCAGATTTAGTAAATTGACACATTTCCCATAAAAAAGAAATGAAAATGAAATGATAATATTAATTGACATATTGAAAGAAAGACACCTTCAATACTACTGTTGATATTGGTCGTGGGTTTGTATGTTATAATGATTTTGAAAGAGTATATTACCTTCATCATGAAGTTTGCAGAGCAAAGAAGGAAGTATGTGTGTTTAATATATTTTATAAGTATCGTAAGCTTGATGAGCACGACAAATCCGGTCGGAATCGGTGAGTCCATCTAGTCGTCTGCTTGTTCAATGCAAGCTGATAATTAATTGATCAATTCACTGGCCAACATAATTCAAATTTTTCATTTTGAGTACAAAACTTCAATTCGTTACACTTTCTCAATAATTTCTTTCTAACATTTTCTTTTTTTTTTTATTTCCAGGTGTTATACGATGAAATAGTATCACATGCTCGAGTGGTGAGCACTTGCATACGCGCAGCATCCGAAAGGGAACAACAGCAACAATTGCAATTACTTCAGCAGCAACAGCAGCATCCACGACAACAGCCAGCTTCATTAACTAGCGAATATTCAAGTTCCTCAACGGAGCAAAATACTTTATCGCTCTCATCAAACGACGAGGCAATAACTAAGACAAGAAATAGCAGCAGTAGCAGCAGCAGCAGCAGCAGCGGCATTAACTCCGCAGAAGGTCTTCAGCCCAAGTCAGCGTCGGCACCAACGCCCTTTAACCACCATCAGTTGTCAAATATCGGAGCAGGAACTGAAGCTACCATTGTCTCCGCACAAAACAACAGCAAAAAGGGCGAAGGCAATTTGGAACGCTTGCGTACACGTTATTATTTGCTATATTTGAAAGCATTCGAGGTTCAACTCTGCCTCGATAATCTACTCAGCAAAAGAACGTCGACAGCGGTGAGTCTATTTGCCTTTTGTTTTATATTTTCTTTAAAAAAGATGAAATACATTCTAAAGTGAACTTCAGTCAATCGGATGAACTTAATCCGCGCGCAGTATAAACTTAGTCAACTTCAATGATCGCCATGGTGCTGCATCCATAAATCTATTAATGCATTTCATGTTTGTCGTGACAGTTTTCGAATTTATTGTCTAGAAAAAATCAAATCCTCATATAAAGAGGGAAAGGTATTCAACTTGAACTTGAAAGCTCTGTCGTAAATAAACTCTCAAATTGATTAAAAAAAATCGTCTTGAAAGTCAATTCCACTAACGAACTAAAAAGTCAGAGAGAAAAAAATAGTATTTTGTCGTATGTGCTAACATACCTCGTTCTTTTGTTACCAGTCTGGCAAACTGTCTACTTTTGATGGCTCTAAGGCAGCGCCATTAAAACTGAAATAGCGACGCTTCGATTTGAGGCAGACACGACCATAATAGTCAATAGAAGACGTTGTCGACGACGGCGACGGCGACATCGATGGCGAACAATTATAGTTTGCTGGGCAACCGTGTCCGATTCGGTTCATGTCCGGGCAGACGTTGATAACATTCTATTTTTGTATTTTACTTGTTCGCTACTTTGGACTTTTTTTCAGCGCATACTTCTTTAGATTTCCCTTTTGACGCTTTACTAAACAAGAAGTGGAAAAAGTCAATCTTATAAATTCACTGAAATCTGAAAAATGTTAAACGAAAAAAATTGAAGAAAAATAAAAAAAAGCAGAAAAGAAAGAGTCGCCAAGTTTTCATTAACATCGTGTTTGGCCGCTTGTCACAGTCACCGTCAACCATCCGCATTGAGCCTTCATCGGCTTCGATCGATTCTGTGTATTTGGTATCGGCGGCCACTTATTGGATTAGTCTGACCATTTAGCGGCTTTTAATTGTGTTTGGCTTTGAAAGGTACAAAAAAATTTCTGATTGCATTTCGTGTCTGTGCGTATGTGTATTTGTACTGCACACTCAAATTGAATAAATTAATTTAGAGAAAATACTTGTAATAAAAGCAAATTTAGTGCAGAGAAAATTATTAGGAAAGTTGTGAGCAATTAAAAGATTGTTAATTTACAAGGTATTGAAGACTTTCAAACAATTACTTGTTTAGAGATACGCAACATGTTGTCTCTCAAATTCAATTTAAAAACTCAGACTCAGAAGCCAAGTCAAATAGTGTCCCCTCATAATGCTAATATATAATATACTTCATTAATATTCTCTATAATACAGTAGTTGCAAATGTATGGCCCAACTTTTGCAGTCAAAGATATAGCACAAGTCTTAATTCTATAGTCTGCCATGAAATGTACTTGCCATTAATTAACTACAATTTCCGAACCAAAAATATGGGTTAACTACAAAATGAAAGAATACCAAGAAGCCACTTTTGAGCTGCTTGTTTGTGCATGTGTAATATGTGCAAGACACGCAGGCCAGATTGTGTTTGGTGCTAAACTAAAAAGAGCTCGGGTGTTGGAAATCAGTGCTGGCCTTAGTAAGTTAAATCGAAGCAAAGTGAACTCGATTGATGTTTTCGTGCTGCCTTTAGGTTATGGAACAATTCATGACTTAACTGCTTTATTTTATACATTTTTTTTGGTTTTAATTTTCCAACAATGTTGCTTTAGTTGATCCAAAATTGGATATTGTTTTGAGAAAGACACAGCGATTGTATTCGATTTTCGCTGTAAGTTAAATTCGATGTAGTTACGTAAAAACGATTTCATTTTCTTCAGTAAAATCGGCGTGAAACATGAAAATTAATCTTGGTGAATCGTGTTGAGAAATTTGTTTGATTCGGTATGCCTTTTCCTCTAATAAGACTTAGCATAGATTCGTAATGGTCTTTAAACTGTTGATTCGCTTTTGGAATTACAAATGAAAGTATGTATTCTTGATCAGGCTCACTAGCGATGCGAGATGTGAATGCAAACTAGTCTTAAAAGTGTTGAGTCAGTAATTTTTTTTCTTGCAATTTGTTGCAATGTTGTTCATTTCGTTATATTTTATGATATGATTAAATTTGAATTACGTGAAAGTATAAGAAAAAAGTATATACGACTAGGTATTGAAGTCTGTCAGAGATCTGTCTACCAATGTCGTGTAACAAGTTCCGGTAGCGCAATCATTTCCATTTACATTTCATTCAAATTGGAAATTCAAATGTCAAATGTTGTCATTAATTAAGGCTCCATATTATAATGAGAGACCTACCGGTGTTTTGTCTTGACGGCTCAAAGTGAATGTAACCATCAAGACTTGATTAAACCCAACAACCCAAGCTGACTCTGACTCGCTTACAAATGAGTCTTCGTGCCAAGTTTGCTGAATATGCTGTTATAATTTTTTTTGTACTTTATTTTTCATCAACTTTTGTGACCTGACACGCTGTTTTAATAAAAATGTGTAAACATAAAGTAGCTGCCACACAGTTAAAAAACAAAAAACAAAAAAACAACAAAAAAATAAACAAACAAAGAAAAATTGACCCCAAAAAGCAAGAAAGTAAAAGTGAAATGTATGAATGTTGTGCACGTCTTTGTGCCTTACAAAACTTCACTTATTCGTTTACTCAGCACCAAGTCAGATCACGCTGATCGACATTCGTCGAAACAATGAAAGTCGTTGCGAGGTCCCGAGCCATGTAAACATAGATGTATATACATTATTGTATACGAAAATAATCTGAAATGAAAATTTACGACGTGCTCGCGATCTTCATAAAGTTCAAACTGATTTCGTTATAAATGTTCCTTTTGTTCGTTGCATTTTGCACATTTGTTGCACAGTAGTTGTTGTTGCTGTTGTTATTATTAATGTTGACGTTGAGGCAGCCTTGTTATGTGCTCAACTCTTACAACTCACGCTATCTAAGTATTTGAAGGGAGCCCTGGAACGGCTGTGTACATATTGTGGCCAATAACAAATGTAATTTTTGTTTTATACATATACATTCTCTTATTGTTTATTCATTAATAAGTGGCTAAGTGATAATTATAAGTAATATTGTGAATGAAAACATCAAAAATAATATGAAGTGTGGCCGAAAAAAATTTCTACATTATTATGTCATAGAGACTACTAAACGGCCATTCCAGTAAATGGAGACCACAACTTTAATAAATCTTTTTTATAACGTTACACAAATCCATCAATTTATTGTTTTTAAATTTTTAAGCTTTTTTTACTTTTGAAATTATTGCCTTTCAATAACCAAATTGATTATTTTATTTTGCACACTAAAAATGTGTAAAACCAAACCGGTCAGAGAAGAAATGAAGCTCAGCTTCCGTATCACATATCATGGCCATTCATGGTTGCAAATTCAATTTCTTGTAGTTTCAACACATCAATCGAGTTTGTTATAAACCAATCAATCAAAAGAAACTTGGATACTACAACCAATATTAAATAAATACATCAGTTAATGTTGTTTACTGGCATTGAAATGGGCAGTAATCGGCATTAAAGTAATAGCGAACAACGTAAAATGGTCATTAATCGCCAAATCGGGAACTTACAAGAAACATATACTGTTTTTATGTGGTCTTTTTACTCTCTTTTTTACTGCGTAAAAAGTAAAACAAAGAGATTCTCATTCATATGCTTGAAAACAAAAAAATACGTTATCAAACAACTGGGTACTGCATTGAAACAAAAAGTCAAGAACAGGGCGAAATGTCCCATAAGACCGGAAAATGGTAAACAAACTAAAGCAGTTATGTAAATTGTTGACTGCGTTTTAAGTGTTGTATGATTTTAAGCCACATCAATTTTAAATACTTACAGGTGGAAGAAAGACAAGAAAAAATATTTTTTTGTTTTGTTGTTTTGAGAGTGTGAGAGAAAAGGAGGCGTGTTGCAATAACGACAGCAGATAAGGGGAAGTAATGCCAGCAGGAACACCCGCAAAATGTCTAACAGTGTTAGACCTGCAATTGCAACGATAACAATTGTTGCATCGGCAACAACAAATTCACGTTTAAACGTTAACAACAACACGGAAGCTAATTGCATCTCGCACCAAAAATCGTTTAATGCACCAAGAAGGCTCACATGTGCAATCGCATGCATGCAGCGAAATTATGTTGCAACTCAAGACAGACAGCAAGCGTTTCAGGCAACCTGGTAGGCAGACTGGCAGTCGACACTCTTTCAGTACCAGTTTCACTTTCGGCTTTACTTGCTAGTGAAAAATTGGTCATTTGTTTACTCTTTTTCCCCCCGCTGCTGCTGTTGTACGCCCCACACTGTTGCAGCACATTTCAAGCCGCTACGATGTTGAGTAAAAATTGTTAGTAATTAGCCTTAAGCCGAAATCATTTGAATTTTCATGTAACTCGAAACTATTTTATTTGCGGTTATACTGAAAAATTTCTTTTCGACGCTCCACCCATTTGGTTGCGGCAAGTTTATGGTTGCAGAATTGATGCAGAGGAAATTTTTGTGAGAAATTACTTTTTAATTTGCCAGAAACAGCTAGATGTTCCAGATACTTCTTTTATTCACGTTTGGAGTGCCTGAGGCCGGCATGACAGAGACTTGCTCGAAATTTTGTTGTAATTTGATTGCAGCCAATGTATTATCCGATTGAATATTATATTATATGTATTAAAATCATGACATTTCCATGTTGCCAATTGTATTCAGTTTATTTTTTGTAATTTTAATGTAAACAGTGTGAAGTTCATCTTCTTGACAACATTTGATTTAAATCCATTGTAATCCGAGATTTAAAAGTTAAAAACAACACATCATTAATGGTGATAGTTCCCAAATGTAAAGAATCATAATATACAATATTTTATGCTACACGCATAAATATAAATTTTTAAATCTATAATCGATTGGAATAAAAATGTGTAAAGAAATGTAAATTGAATAAATCCCATTCGCATATGATCACCAGCACATATGCTGTGCCTTCAACGGAGAACACATTTTCCTATTGAGTATTGTTTCTTTACCTAAAAAAAATATTAATGTCTAAAGTGTTGTGCCGGCAAAAAAAATAGACTTGCCGCTGTGATTTTACTTTAAGCGGCTTAAATGGCGTCTGCCAAGCAGTAGAGCACAGCGTGACTTGCCGTGAGCACTATTGAAACAACAAATACTCGACCACCGACGCCACGCAACACACATACTCACTCACATACACAAACAAAGCCGTCATCGAATACTCACTCATAAATCAATGTAAAATACGAGGCGATGGCAGCACTGTCATGCAAATTGGCATCGACAGCGTCGCTGAGGAAGACGATGAAACAAAGACATCTTTAAACTAAACTTAACAGAAAAAAATTGAGTTGCATCAACAGTGAAGCCGCAACTTGTGCGTGGGAGTGTGTCTGGGGCGTGGGGCTGCGATGATTTTAGTTGGGTGGCAGCGTAAAATTGGTTTGTCTTCTATTAAACAAAGGCTTAAAAGCAAAATGGCAAATAGGAGTTTCAACTAATGCTGCCTTTTTTGGCAAGTCTATAAAAAATTGGATATTGGGGCGTGCTCTGCCTTCATATAATTAAACTGAAGAAAGGGATATTCAAACAAACGTTTTGAAAAATTTCATTAACAACAACAAATCAAATCTAAAAATTTACAATTTTAGTAACTAAGTCCAATACATACTATATCAATTTATCGTTTTTTAAAGAGTGACAATATGACAACTATTGTAGTGGTTGCAAATGTCAAGTTGTCTCTATGCACTCCTGCTGCTTTTGCATTTGTCAATATGTTTTTTTTCTTCCTGTTTCTTTTATGTCGTTACTAATACCAATTGTCAAAAAGAGTATCCAATTCAAATATCAACCAAACAATGGCAGCATTTTCTAGTTGACATTGGCAATATTAGCAAAAAAGACTTAAATGGGAGCCACAACAAATAACAGGGCAGGTGTTGACAATGCTACACTTTTGTTTTTGCGTTATAGTTGTCGTTCGCGATATCTGACTTTTTGTTGAATTTGGCTAAAGTTTTATTTCCATACACCATGAATTGTTTGTCAATTGCATCGGTGTAGCAACAGTTGGCAGCTTTATGACCGGAAGGCTGTCATTTTTGCTGGCCTTTTAAAAATGTGTTTCCATAAATCAAAACGACGCCTTAAATTGTTAAAATCAAAAAAGCTTCCAAGACAAAAAGAACAGCGCTTGATTTATGCGACAACACCGCCAGCGATACGATGCAAAAAGATTAACAACCTGTAAAATATGAGACACTCACACACATAACCAGCCTACAACAACACCTACGCATCAATTTCGACTCGAGACCAAAGAGTGAATTAAGGTTAAAGCGTCAGCCCTTAACTACCCATAATTGTGACAATTGGTACTTTAGCTGAAACATGTTGTGAGCGCATGTTGAGTCCGCGTTATTCTATGGTTTCATTTAACACAATAAGAACATCAACTCCATTCGAGTTTATATTCAAAACTAATTGAAGTTTATGAGTAAAACACATCTCGCTTACAACGTAGTCAAAGAATGCAAAATGTTGAAGTTTTTTTTATTGTTTACTGCAAGTAATGTAGATGATTATGATGGTGATGACTTTTCTGAGATGTTCTTGTTTTTGTTGCTGATGTTGTTCTCTTTAGCAGTTTATTACTAACGACCAACGCAACATATTCGCGCTGCGTCTTTTGCTCTCTGCTGATGTGGAAATATACCGGCGACAACAACCGCAAAAAAAAAAAATAAACCAAAAGCAGCACCATCTCCCATCTATTTTTTCTCCTCTTATTCCTACAACTTGCTTTACACAGAACATTGGCCATTTTTCTTGGAGTTGGATACATGCTTACTTCATGTTGTTGATATTGAAGCAGAGCGTTTGTTTGTTGCGAAAAAAATTTTGCTAAATTTAGTGTCTTATACGATCTATAATGGTTTTACTGTAGTTGTTGTCGGCTCTGTGCCAGGAAATGTTTCCTATATCAAAAAAAAAAAGTTAAATCGAAAATTCAAGCACAAATATATTATTTTAGTGTTTTCGGTTTTCAATGCAATAACATTTCATGTTATTTATTCTGGACAGTTCAAAATCGTGAGATTTCTATACACCTTATGTAGACAGACAGACAGACAGTTTCAATACTATTGACTGCATAATTATACTCCTTTTTACACTTGAACAGTGAATTATACGTGTAACATGTTAAAAAATCAAGTCAAATAAAGCGAGGGTCACTTGGCAGTGCGCGTGCATGTCTGATTACAATCAGCATTAAAGTAATATTTAATGATATTTTAAGTTGACTTGCTGACTCGTTGAAGATACTTGGGAGATATTTCTTATTAAATGGAGTGGTAAATTGCTGACACGCGCAATAGAGATACCAACAGCACCAACTAAGTTGCTCAATTAGTTAATGTAAAGTGCATTTTGTTTTTAAATACATTTATTTTTTCTTCAAATCGCGGCAACGCTTTTAAGTGCCATTTGGTAGATATAAGTGAGTAACGAGCAGAATGGAGAGTGCCGGGCCTGTGTCATGCAAACGAACATATTTTCAATGTCAGAATGAGTAATTAACTTTTAAATTATAGTCTTAATATAACAACACAAATACAGCTTTAAATCTTGTTCGGCAGATTAGCTTAGCAGGCTTGTGTGTCCCAGCTCAGCTAAAGTGCAACTTCGTCATTATAATGACTGTACGATTTGATAGTTGAGTGACTAAACTCATTAATTAATTAATAAATTATCTGATTATTCTTGGGGGAAAATTGTTTTTGGAGAGTGACCTTCTAGATCATACGCAGAGAGCAATTATATTGAAAGACTGTTGTCCGAATAGGGCAAATCTTCGACAGTTTGATTTTTTGTTCATTTGCATTTTGGGTAAACAACATAAATTGTTTTTATATTTTTCTTTTTCCATAATAGCGGAAAACAAATCAAGTCAAGATTTCAAGATCATTAATAACTGAATGTCAGTTTTAATTTTTGGCAGCCACTAAACATTTTGCGTACAATATTTATATTGCCCAACAGCCTCAAAAAACAAGAAGAATTAACACGAATATTAAAAATTTCAAGGCGGAATCATAAGGCTTTTTTTGTTTCAACAATCAAGCAGCATTCACAAAATATATAAAGAATTTAAAAAAAGTGCTGAAATCAGAGTCTGACCAACGAAATGATGTAACAATCAACTGAAATATTTTGGTGGGCCATGAACAAATGTTGGGGGGTTTCCAATTGAATAGACATGTGTACTCAACGTTAGGCAAAATGAGCAAGAATGAAAATAGAATGTTTTTGAAAGCAAATGGTATTTATCGACGTTGAGTAATTAAGTTCGACTGTCGAAATTTGTTTTTGTTCATAACGAAAATAATCAAGGTTATCTAATCTTCACTCAGTTTATATTTAAAAATCTGATACTTAAGGTTACAATTTATAATGGTTTTTTAACTATCTGCTAAAATTGGGATTTGTGTTTTCTTTGGCCTTCTAGATATTCTAGAAATTTTTAAGAGCTCTAATCTAAAAGAGCAACTCATTGAAAACATTTTGTCCCACGCTTTAAAATCAGAGACCAAATCAATTCTTATACGTATTAGCTAATCGCGTGGTTTTCCATCATTTTATGTCTTCAAACCAAAAGCAAGCTGAAAACATCTTAATTTGGCCAAAAGCGACGCTACAGCAAAAGTTGCACATTGTTGACAATCTGTCTTTATTTTAAAGTTGTCTTATTTCGACTTTTTTCGCTTGCAACTCTTTACACATAATCTTTTTGACAACTTTTTGTTTTATTTTTTTGTTATTATATCTGAATTTATTTAGTTTTTTTATTGTTTGCTTTCTGTTCACTTGGCTTGTGTTGTTGTTCCCTCACAAGTAAAAAGCTACTCGGCTGTGTTGCGAAGATGCCAATTAGGTTGCAAGTGAACGAGCCGCTCGATCAAGTCGATCCAACGCTGGTCTTCAAAACGATTACGTATTAATGTTCATTATGGGATTCTTATTTATCTGTATTTGTATCTTGAGTTGACATTGCGTCTTTTTGGGCTATAGATAATGTCAATGAAATGCAATGAGTTGACAAGTTTCACCGTATCGACGAAGTCAGGTTGGGCTTGTAGCGTTGGCTGCCAACAAAAACTTGTTGGGAAACCTACTCTGCAAATTGTTTATGCGATTTTAGCCAGCAACGACAGGTTTAATGAACTTCGCATTGAGTTGAACTTTACTAATCTGCTGGTATTTTCTTTGGTTTTGTTTCTTTACAGAATGGCCTGGATGACGCAACTGATGACGAAGAGGAGGAGGACATTGATTCTTACGATTGCGACGGCGCAGCCACTGAAGACGATTTGAACGAAGTTGTCTCCGATTTGGACTTAGAGAACGAACTTGTAACGCAGAATACGTCGTCGGTTGCCGATTTGCAACGCTGCAGTGTTGAACAGCAAATCGATAGTATCGCACCCAAGGTAAATCAAGATGGAAATATTCTAATTGGTTTGCATGTTCAAAATTTAAAAGTTCTCCAAATTAATTTTTTTTTTTGATTTTTCGTAACAACAATTTTGATTATTTTACTAACTAATGAACCAAACTATGAAACAATGAAAGGAAAGTTGGAACATTGCCATATCAATACCAGAATATTGCTCGTTTTGTTGTGTATTTTATTTGAATGTGCATTTGACGTGCATCGCGAGCTTTCTTCCCCTCACATACACTTTCCCGTACCCTATTCCAATGAAATTTGTTTTGTGTTTTGTAAAAGTTATAACATTCAACAACCATAACCCCAAAAAAATATCATTTAGCCCGATTGCGACGACGGCGACGACGAACACGAAGACGAGGAAGAAGAAGGCGCTGACGTTGTTGATACTGTGATATCGAAACACAGCTGGCGCAATTCGTGCTACAATTCCGTCCTGCTGAGCCACAGCGGCGATAAAAAGCTTGGCAACACTAGTCGTGAGTGTACGACTGCAACTCTAACTGATTTTGAAGCAGATTCCGAAAGCAGCGATTTGGAATTTGTGCAGCAACTGCGACGACAACGCAAAGTCGCACATGAATATCGCTACGCGTTGCAACAGCAACAGGCGCAAAAGGTAGCGGCAATTGCTTGTGCACGCAATTTAGCAACAACGAAAACTTCTAGTGCGTTTCTAACTTCCCACATTGAAACTCGCGAAAACGAAGAAATTGATGCACACTTGTTTACTAACACTATTGCTGTAAGCCATGACTTTCTTGCTCTGAATCAGGCAACATCGGTAGAAGTAGCATCAAAATTTCAAAATAAGAGAGTATTTGAGCAACAACTGCACAATACTAACAGCAGCAACATTAATAACAGCCACTTGAGGTCTTATACAGCAACAATCCAACCAGCACAGCAAATGTTGCAGACACGCATTCAAAACAAAAACAATTCGAAAATGTTGTCAACACAAAATCAGGTGCCTACAAAGCAAAAGAACATTGCCGTCATTTCGCCCAACACACACACGAGCCACAGTCACAGCAACAAATCGTCGCCAGTGTTGCGCAAGCGACAGCAACATTTGCAGCAACAACAACAACGCTTTAGCGACATTTCCAAGTTCAACCGCTCAAATCGCAAATCGAAGAATTGTGCCATTTTCTATTTCAAGCACTTGGACACCGATAATGAGACCAACTTTGGTGGTAATGACAGTACCAGTAACGTCGGTGATAGCAATGATGGCAATGATGCAGATGATAATGATGTTGTGGTTAGTCATAGTAGTAATGTCAGCAGCGGGGGAGTAGATGGTGAACATCATTGTGGAAATGGCGCTCTGTCATCGTCGGGTGCCTCTCATGCAAGTGACGTAAGTACCGTTATGTGGTGTGGTGGTGTCGCATTTACCGTTGCGTTGTGTAGCATTACTTCACGATTCAATTCGTTTCCACTCGTGACCATTTCGCAAAGACACACGCACCTGTGCGCCAGCATCAACTGCAATAGTGCCTACAACACCTGCTAGCTGAATGGCTGCCACAGCGTTGCAACTGAATAGAAGGGTGGTGCGGTGCCTACGGTGTTTGGCCTCGTCTGGCCTGCGTTGCTTATCGGTTCTGGTGGCTGGTGGCTGAAGTGCATAGTTGTCGGATGGTTTCATTCATGCATCTTCGTTGTGACTTCAACGCAATTTTTCGTCATGGTGTTGGGCCATCGAACTTTACACTTTGTTTATCTACTCTCAAAAAAAAAAAAAAACATTTCTAAAACTCTAAACTGTATGCCTGATATTTTATCTTTTGCATGTTTCTTTCGATCTTTTTTTTTTTTACTATAAGTATTTTGAAAAGCTAACTTTCGACATAAACTAACAAAAAGAAAATAACACAACTTCATGCTTCATTAACCGATTTTGAACAAAGCCAAAAGTGAAACAAAAGAAAAGAAAAAGTTTACTTCGGCCATGTCGAAGATTACTTATACCACAGTACAAATTTTCAACTATAAATTGGAAAAAATATCAATCTCAATGAAATGCAACATTTGCTTTAGGCAGAGGTGTGAATATTTCAGTATAGAAACCACAGTTGATATAACTTTCAAACTAATTTCTGAGCTTCAATATTTTGTTTCGTATACTTGCAATGAAGTTCTGGAATTGTTCGTATATTAAATACGTATAATGTTATTAACGTTAAGTAGCAGAAAAAGTATCAAGTGAAATGAGTACAGAAAAAGTACTAAATTAATAATCCAAAAAAGAGAAATATTGTGTTTCTTCACTGACACGTTTTCTTTTACTCGATTGGCGGCTTTGTCAAGCGAACAAAAGATTTTCCGACTCATGCAAACTTCATCGTCAAAGAGACGACAACGTGTGACCTCTCAGCAAAGATGACAACAGCTACAACATACTACATAGCTGCTTTTGCGACTACGACTCTAGCAATTTGTGCGATGTCTGAGCTGCTGTCAGTGGCCAAGTCGCATGCATGTTAAGCTGTCTTTCAGTCTCTCAGTTGTAACTACAAGCGACAATTTGCCATTTTAAGCAAGTAACGCTAATTAAACTTCATTTTTTACTACTTCATCTTCATCGCTGACTAATTCTACGTTTACGTCTGCATTGTAAAGTTGTTGCAATTCATTTAAGCTTAACTTAACCACACTCACAATTATAAAAGTCATTGATTTCATTGTTACTTTATTTAATATTTTTTTTTTGTCTTTTATTTTTGTTTACTCTCTCCCTCTAATACGCTCTGCGTACATGCAATTGTTCAGATACTGAAATCTGCTGAGGCATCATCGGAAGACGACGACGACGAAGGTTGGCTCTACACGGCCAACACGACAGGCAACAGCGATTGTTTAAATGCCACAGTCGTTGCTGCCGATAGCTTACAATCGGCGACTGTGTCATCAACGACCTCTGCAACAACAGCAACAGGGTCATCGTCTGCAACATCGTCAGCGACGTTTGTTGCAACATCTGCGCTAAAATCATCAGCGTCCCAGCTTAATGACGATTCTGATAAAGAGAATAAGGAGGCATTGGCTACAACAACAATATCAGCTGTCACAATAGAAACGTCATCTCCTGTCATTATTAAAGGCAATAACAGTAGCAACAACAACAACAACGGTAGCAATTGCGAAAGCAGTAACAATTCCACGTTGAATGGCGTACAAGCAGAAACTTCAGCAACTACAACAACAACTCAAACTCAACACAAAGAAATGGATTTGCAAACCAATGGAAACAATACCACAAATAATGTCAGGAGCAAAAACAAACCCAAAAGCATTAGCAATAATTCCTATATACATCTAAACAACAACAACGAGGACATCTGCAATTATAGCAACAACAACAATGATAATAATCAGCAACAGCAACCAAATTGTGTTGATATGGCTCAAAATGATGTTGATAATAAGAATTTTACTCAGGTCAGTAAATTTTAAATCGTTGTAAAGGCCTTAGTGAATATTATAAGTAGCCTTTTACCTGCCTAAACCCTTTTGAAAAAAACTACTCAAAGAGTACTCAAAGTTACATGACATATTCTTCTGCTCACGGCATGTCAAGCTCAACTTCAATTTCAAATTTTCCCACATATACAATACTTTCCTTCACATTATCTGTCTGCATGTACTGCAACATCGCTCAATAAATCACTTTACTTTGTTTGAAAATTGACATTGAATAAAGTTCAGCATCGCTAATTTAAAAAAAAAATACATTTTCGATAATGGATGGAAGTTTTCTTTTAAAGGCATGATTAAGCACCTTAAGTAATGAAAGCAAATCATGCACGAAATGCAACAGTGTCGTTTAGAGCGACTTTTTGCTTTATGAAAGCCAGGTTGTATTCAGTGACTGTTGAGCCACTCTCATAACTTGGCAAAGCCAAGCAGCCAAACCAAAGCTAACGAAAATATAAACTAACTTAACTTATCTATAATAACTAATTGGTGTACCAATAAAAAGCTAAACTTCGAAAATAAGATATTGGACTCTGTGATTAATTTGGCTGCGCTATTGGAAAACCTGACGTTAAAAAGTTTCTGAATATATAAATAAATTTTTCACCATTGAGTATAACTAACTTGAGATTTTTCAAAATGTCTTTTCAAATATATTGCGTGAAAAGCATGAAACTTTCTGCATGACCGTTTCTATATAAGATATTTGTTTTGAAATATACTTTTTTTTCCGTCAACAGACAACATGCGCTCGTGTCGATGTTTGCAATATAAACGTGAAGTCTGGTAATATGCAACCACAACAACAGCAACAACAAATGTTGCTCTTAAGCCCAGGAAAACGGTTGCCGCCACGTTCACCAGCCAAGTCGGTCAAATCGACTACGAGCAGCAATACAACCATGTCACCATCGAAGGTAAATATTAAACCGAAATAAATAATTTGATATTGATACACATGTCACCCGCATTTAGTTAGAATGTGAACATTTGAATTCAGCTTTCACTTGGCAACACAATCTCCTGACATGAGTTCCCCTTATTTCTTGTGCTAAATTCTCACAAGTTGTGATTTATGTGAGCACAGTCACACGATTGATAGTATTTCCATACTTTGATCAACCGACAAGTAGTTTCACCGAAGACGCTGGAACTTGCTTAAACTACAAAATTATTCCAAGACGACTAGTCAATGAAATAACAGAAGTAACCAAATCTTAGAGGCTTGAAGTTATGCGTATCAATTTACACACAACTTAAAATTAAAAAAAAAACCTGTGGAAAATAATTTCGGCATTGCCGACTATTTGCATCTCTTCATATCTATTTTTTTTTGTGTTACGTTGATTTCCTCTTATCAAACCTAAATATCAGTTAACATTGCTTTCTCAGTTGTGGAGCGGTAGTTACTCCTTGTAGGGTTGGTAGTACCAACATATATTTAGTATAGGTTACACTCCTAGAAGACTATCTATCGTATTTGAAGGCGAAGGACATGTCTATTGCGACACTTCTATGTATAAAATATGTATTTATATGGTCAGGAATGTATCTTTCAGTAATTTACAAGCTTCACGACAACGTCTTGTTGACTGCGTAAAAAAAATGCAGTAAATCCGAACATGGTTGTCGATTTGTGAAACCCACACCAGCGTCACTTCACTTGTTTCTCTATTCTGCAATACTCTCTGCTTTGCCAGTCGCTGTTCATCTGTACCGTTTACTCATTCGTCGTCATCGGCGCTGCGTGACGCTTTCGTGTTGCAAACGTCAATTGTTTGTTGTCGATGGTTCGATAGATCGCTGCTAAGTCTGATCGGCGACGTTGGTGGTCCATGTGTGGATCGCATAAATTCGTGTCTTTCATTGATTTAATGTTTTGACGCGACTGCTTCAGAAGGAGGGTTAATTTATTTATTGATTCGATTTGATAATACTTTCTTCATTTCATCGATGGTAAGGTAAAATCTTATACACACATTATACTCCCTTTTTATATTTGTCTTGAAATATATACATAAATCACCGTCAAAATGGATTAGCAATTTAATTTGCAGTTTGCACACCAATAGGGAGCCAATTATTTTTCTCTCAAAATTAAATTTTTAATAAATTTATATTATTACTTACCATCCTACCCATGACTAACTAATCCAAAGGCTCTGTTTAAAAATCACACCGCCACTTGTTTGTCAATCTTGCTTTCATTTCGCATGCTTCACAACATGTTTCTCAGTTGAGTGAGCCTGCGTGAGTGCGTGATATGCATTTGTCACACACGTTCGTATCATTTTTCATAACGACAAAAAATTGTGCAGTTTCACTTGCTGCAGGGTTTGTTTTACACATGATCAACTGGAAGTGGAAAAAAAGTCGTTCATTGATTTATTGGGAGTGAAACTGAAATTTGATTAATTTCAACAAATTTTATTTGATCATTTTAGCTTGTAATGAACATGTCAAATGCTTTAAAAATGTTTATCGATCAATGATAAAAGAAAGTTCCGAACACAACTGATTTTTATTTTACTGAATTATTGCTGTGTCATTTTCGATAAAAGCTAATGTAAAATCACTGTATCTGCAACTTGAGATAGGCAGTTGATGACGTAAATGATAATGTTTTATTACTAAAACAAAAAATATATACAGAAAAACTTATTTATCTTATCAGGACGATTTCTTGTGACATTATCGACGGTTTGTCGACAAGGGCAATAAAGGTGGAAAAGGGTTGGGATACGTTTTCTTTGTTTCTGTATTGGCAAAGTGAAAAAATATTAATGTATGTTAAAACATACATTGCTCGTATTTAATCGACACTGCGGTGTTTATCTTATCTTTGTCAAATTTATTGTAGCAAAAAGCCGAAACTCTTCCTTTATTTTTGCTCTCCTAACTTAATCAGCTTGTTGCTTTTCACTCAGTGCTGTTCAAGCGGTTGGTTCAGTCGTGCGTAATTTTGATACTTCGCGCATTTAAATAATAATTTTGTGAAAAAAATAAATGAAATTAAAATAAAATATAAAAAAAAAAATAAAAAATTTTAAAATAATATTTTCAGTACAAAAACAAGAGCCTATAAACCGTGCAACATTGCTTAACTTGCAATTAAAAATATCTCATTCGTGCGTGCCATAAAACAATTTTAATGCAAAAAAAAAAAAAAACGCTTAAATTAAAATAATCATTGTAGAAGAAAGAAAGGCAAAAAGTAATAAAGTTGACAAGTTTTTTAATTAACATTTTTCATGTCACCGCCCATTTTTCGGTAAAGATATGAGATCTATTTTTCAATAGCATTCATTGCCAAAATAAATTAAAACATTTTTGCTTTGTGTGGTCATGGAATCTATCTTCCTATCAATGTCTTAAATCATTAAGGAAAAAAGATTTAAGAATCCGACAAGACTAGCTTTCAAGATTTCTAGAAGTTTATTGCAGGCGGCATAGTACGCTATTAAAGAGATTGAGTACAGTTTGAGACTCATGGCAAACTGTGAACGTGACTATTGTTTGGACAAGTGTTCCATAAACTAAATCAAACTTGCGTCTTCTTTTGTCGTAGACGCACATTGCGTTGCGTATTCAAGTTTTCAGCTTAATTGTCTCGCTCCTGGCTTACTCAAACGGCTTTGATCAATCGTTTCCATTGGCTTCGATCAACGTTGCTTTGTTTTCAACGTTTAGAAAGCAAAACAAAAAATATAAAGCTAATAATTGCGTTTAATTATCACAAACGCCCAATCGGCTGTGCTTTTTTAGCTCGCGTTCGCAGTTTTCATGTGCTTACATGCCTAAACGATCATTTCCAACAATTTCACTGCAATTTTTTTTATCCACTGTTATAGCTTTTTTGTCGATTATAGCAATACAGTCGGCCATCCCTATAGTGAATTCGCACGGGCACAGAAAATGTCTTCACAATGTGTAAATGTTTGTTAAAGGTAGATTATAGATACATACGAAGATTTCTATTGTAAATTCGCTCAGGACTTCAAAATTTTTTCGTTATGTAACAAATTCGTTATAAAAAAATTATGACCAGACACTCGAAAGCAAAACGAAAATGCCGTGAACTATAAATTAATTCGTTTTATAGATGTGTGACTGTATTTTCCACTTGAAAATTGTTTTTGTTTTTATTGACCGACAGTGATTTTCATTTGTTTTTCATGCGTTTTTTGCGCTGTTTGTGTGTTTTACAGTGATACTTATTTAATTAATACGGATTTCTTCAACGTTTTCTGTTTTATCGCTCTGCATGGTGGAAAATTCATTAAATGTTTCGATTCTTTGAATGACAGTTTTATTTATTTTAATTAATGGTTATAATTTCATACAAAAATGCTTCTATTTATATACATATGTATATTATATTCACTTAAACTTATCTCACTGTTTGAGGAGATCATTAATGATTAATGCCTAAGCAAACATTCCTTATTTTACCTGTGCCCACAAAATGGTTCGTTATCATATTTGCAAATAATGAAGTCAACACTTTTTATAGATTGCAAAAAGAAGCGACGTGCAAAAAATTAAACTTTACTGAAGTGTTTAGCGGCTCGTAAATTAATTGGAAAAAAGAAAAAGAAAATAAATTAAAAGTCAAATAGAGTGCAAATAAATAATAAGAAAAGTTACTGTTGATAAAAAGGAACTCTCTTGCAGTTATATTGAACACTCGTAGTTTTAGTGAGACATGCGGGCTGCGATTTGTGAGTGAAAACTCTAATGGACAGTACATCAAACAAACAAGAGCAAGAGCGTGCGATAACGATGAATCGTTGGTGTAGACTTGCGATAAAGTTACTACAATTGCAACGTCAACTAGTGTCATCCCAGTCGCACACTGACGTTTTGTAGAGCGTCACTCATTAGTCAGTTAATGTTATTCTTTTATGTGCTCGTTTAATTGATAACAAACTTAACTCATTTTTACACTCATTCATTATTTTTTTTGTATTTACAGGGAATAGTATCGCATGAGTCAATTAAGCAGTTGGTACTTGAAGCGGAGCATTTGGTACGTGACAGTCAAGACACAACATTGAAGACGCCAACTAAGCAAAAACATTCCATTATGAAAGTCTCATCGACAGTAAAGAAACGCGAGGGTTACGTGCCCCATCCGATAAAGCAACGAGTACAGGTGAGTTGCCTTACACAACTATCAAATATAAATGTTGCTGATGTATTTGTTTTATTTTTTGCCAATAGGAATGGTTGGAGCACCAACCGTCAGCGCCACAGCAAACAAGCAAGTCACAAGAAACAGTTAACAGCGCCGCGGTCGGTGGAAACCGTGCGGATGATTGCGAAGCCTCTGGAGAAGCGTCTGAGACTGATTCAGTCCCTAGACAAGGTTCAGATACATCCGAAGGCTTCACCGATTCGATTGCCACTTGCATGCAAACAAGTACGAATTCTTATGGCAATTCTACAGAACTCATTGGTGGCTCAGCAGAGCCAATAAGTGGTGCTAATGCCTCAACGCCACTTGGTGGTGGCAGCAGTAGTAATCAGAGCTTGAACGTGAGCAAGATTATAAAACGGCCACAGACGCGCCGCAAGTCTGATCGGCCATGGTCCGTATCTTGCCTTTCGCAGCTGACCACAGATACCGTGCAGCTGAACACAACCGTGACTAGCAGTGCTGATGTTCAAGCTGGACTGGCCGCGCATTCTATTAGCGAATCGGCGCTTGATTCACTCTCGCCGGGACGTCCACGAGCGACTTCCTCATCCACAAATGCCACCACGACGTTGCACGTACGCAAATATGACAGCAAAGGTTCACTTCGGCGACGACGCACACGCAAAAAGCGACTGTCGTTGGCATCGGCTGGTAAAAAAACAGACTCCGGATCAGAGGAGCACACAGATTTACCAATATTTGCACTTATGAAGTCCTGCGAGGCGATGACTCCAACGCAGATCCAAGATATAACGAGTGCTCTGCTTAATCTTCAAAATCAACAGCAGGGCATGGTTGGTGAACAAGCACCGCAGTCACCGACGAAGGATTTGCAAACGGGCGTACAAATGTCGCAGCTGCCACTGACAGAAAGTGGCGAAGAAGAGTCACAGCTCATGAAGCCCAACTTCCGTGTCGGTTCTTACACAACCGCTTATATGGCGAATGAAGCAGCTCGTCTGGGCTCTTTGGCTGCCCTCGCGTCTTACATGCATGAGGATGAGCAGCAAGGAGGTGAGTGTCTTCGACTTCATTGCTTTCATATTTAGTCGTGAATTGTTTTCAATTACCATTTTGTATTTAAATGTTGTGTTTGTGGCACATTTTTTAACACTGCAAATTATTCCTTTCTGTTCGCAAGCTCACACACCAGTTCCAATCAAAAAAGGTATTCTTGCCCCCACACAAATCATGGGCGTCACAAACCTTTGCCCATGAAAATGAAAACTGACGAAAACCAATTTCTAAATTTAATTATTTGAAATCATTGTTTTTTTTCTTATAGAATTTAGCAATGAAGAACACCACAGTAGCTTTTCGGAGACCGCCTGGGACAACTATCAAGAGAAATACAATTCGGAAAACTATTCTGAGGGCTTTGATTCAGATGCTGCCAGGCGTCTGATGGAATTTGGCGATGACTACCGGTGGGTGAGGCAGACATGAGGATGTGTAATATTGACACCCAAAATGTTGCCAAAATTATTTTTAAATTGTTTTTCTCAGAGATCTCAATATAAATGTATTTATTCTCTTTAATTTCTCGCCCATTGCAGCAATTTCATTGATTCACAATCAGATTGTTGCTCTTCGCTCTCGGCAGCGAACAATTTGGATTCATTTTCGCCGCCGCGTATGGACTCACTACAGAAACACGAACTGAAAGTGCTCAACATAAATCAGGATACAATCAGCAGCGTCGATCACGCCAGACGTAGACGAACACTTGAGTTGGAGTATGAACGTCGACGCAAGACTTTGGAAGTGCGTCGTAAATCGTGTCAAGGTGAGTTCATGACAAACAAATCATTAATCGTATTAAAACATCGCTTACCATTGCAGAAGGTCCCGTTGAAGTCACACAGCAATTGCCAAACGCAGTGCAACAGCAACGCAGCCCAACTGGCACACTTTCATCGTCAACTAGTGCTATCACGCCTAAGAACACCATGGATCGGCACCACCAGGCGCATAAGGTTGACTCCGCCACTCGTAAATTGGAGTTTGGCAGCGTTGGCCACATTAGCCACTCTGCACAGTCACTTCCGCGCCGCACATCGGAGAGTGATACTTCGACACGCCGTCGACGTAACGCTGCCAATGCAGACGATCGACGCCGTTCATCACGCAATCTGGAAAAGTGCATCAAAATGTTGCCAGTCGCCAATAATAATTCGTCATCCAGCTGTGATGACACGGACGATGAGAAGGAAATGCGCAACCTGTTGCAGCAAAGCCGCAATCGACTTGAAGACACACGAGCTCTCAAGATTCGTTGTCATTTATTGCGACCAGAAGATTACGTAAGTGATGTAATCCTTTTGCATCCCGATGAATTTTCTAATCGTGCTTTATTACTCTTCTGCATACAGCATGAGATCATCAACACCTGCCGTGACAACATTCGCTGCCTGGAGGCAGTGCTACGTGGCCCACCCGGTTCGGTATTATCCGCACAATGTGCTGCTCAGACAAAAGGTGAGTCCGCCAGCAGGATCATAGTAGAGATTAGCTGTTCAGCGTGTGCCGAGTGCAAGTGTGCGCCCATTACCCGTTTCGTTGCTCGCGTTCTAGACTATGTGCTTGATCTGAGTAATGTGCTCGAGAATTTCACGCTCTACAGATTCTTCATGAGTACACTCAAGTCGTTCTATGCGCTCATCAATTATCCGCTTGGACGACTCGAACGTGTGTTTAACTCGCTTAGAAGATTGCTGTGAGGTTGGCATTAATCTTATTTTTGTGTTGAGAAACTCAACGTAAAAAAAAAGAAACAGTTTTAAGCTTTACATTTGTGTTGCCTTAAATTTTTATTTACTTAAAAAGTAATCAACATTTTTTGTACCCTAATTTATTTTTGCATTTAAAATATTTAATGTTTTTATTTTTTTCTAAAAAGTTTTTATTTGTTAATTGCATTTGACAAAACGCAATTTTTATTTTCACCCCAATTTTTTAAAGTATGTTTGCAAATAAAATTTACACAATTAAAATCACAAAAAAAAAAATCCAAAAAAAAAGGAATTTTCTTGAATATTTTTAAAACTAAATTGTATAAATTGTTGCAAGAATTTAATTTTGGTGTTTGTCTAAAGTAATTTTTGTGTATTTGTCAAATGTTGATTAACAAATTTGTAAAGTTTGCCTTAGTTAAATGTTAAACATTTCTTAAAAAAAAAAAAACTAAGCGGTAATGGGCACAAAACTTACAGTTCCCTTGTCACTGCATTTTTATGTTATTTGTTGGTAAATGTGTAATTTTTTTAACTTTTTTTTTTGTTTTGTTAATTACTACTAAAAACGGCTTATGATGGGAAACCTAAGTTTACTTATGTCGTTTGTCGTTTGCTTGATATGCACTGCACAGTTTGGCAATTACTTTGTTGTAAGCTGCGATGTGTTAGTGCTTATGATATATATGTATGTAGATCATATTCAAGCCAGACAGTATATTTCAAAAGCTCCAAAACAAATAGAAAAATCAAATGAGTTTTTCGTTTACAATGTTTTTTGCGTAATTATATTTGTATATATGATTCATATTGTATATATGTATGCAAATTATAATTTATTATTGTTTATAAAAAAACAAATATGAAAAGTCAACTTTTCAGATAAACGGTGACATTATCTTAAAAAGTGTCCCGTCTGCTTTAGATACAAATTTGCTAAAATTAACAAATGAATGAAACAAAAAAAATTGTATAAATATGAATTTTCGAATCTGACGTCATCCTACCAAAACATTATGATTGGCATAAGCAAAAATAGCGAGTTTTCAATATGGACTATTGAAAATTGTATTAATGCCGCTTAGATGCCTCCAACAATGAGTATTTTTGAAGAATGTTTTTTATGATTTCTAGAAAACCTCTTATAATTGGTAATTTTTATTAATGATATGTTAAAAAAATAGTATCACAGAATTCTTTTTCTGCATACATATAAAAATATAACGAATTTCCGGATAAAAGCATCTGCAAGTTCGAAAATGGACAGCTCCGTCTGGAAAAAGGCAGAAGTGGCAGCACTGATACTCGGTCTTAATTCTCTCTGCTGAGCGAACTTTTGCTAGCAGATTTTTTTGACAGTCAACTTTTAAATAAAAGCTTTATGTCAGAATGGAGGTCAAGTTTAACAGTTGTGGTTCTCTTACACCGCGTTTAATTGTTGGCTGGCTCTGTGTTTTGGCGTGTTGTACTTCTAAGCTATGCCGCTTTTTGCTCTTTTAGCTTTGATGCCGTCATAGTTTTTTGTTATTTGTCTATTTTTGTGTATGGTTTTCAACGTTAATGAGCTCATTCTTATTTCGTAAAACAAAGTTTAAAAGTCGCCTGGCACTTTTGTTTTATTTCGTTTTTTTAATGTCTCGACTGCGCGCCAGCTTACAAACAGAACGAATCTAAAGCACTTTTTAGTGATTTTGAGCTTTTTACGCTCGCAGTCATTACGTTTTCTACTCGCGGTCAAAGTAGTTGACTCGAAAACAGACGGTCGAGAATTTCCGACGTCTTATTCACATTTTTGTTCCGTTGGTTTCTTATCCGCAATTCTGGCTCAATATCACAAGAAAATCTTATTTAACACTTAATTTCGGAAATAACTATGAAATCATAAATAAAAGTGAAGAAATTTAATCAAATTATTTGGAATAACTTATTGAGTCGCGCATTAAAATTACGTATTTGATGTTTTAGTCAATGTTTCTCTTAACTGTACCTCTCTGAGAGCACATCTCGGCCGAAAGAGTTCGCGTGTTTGTTAGCATCATTGCGCTGTGTTTTTTGTCGTTTTGCTGCGCACCTTAAAGTGCCGAAATCATCTGTAGTGTCTTTGTTTTATGTTTACGTAGATGTTTTAACACAATTCACCTAAAAATCAACATTCTCGCAATGCTCATGTAAACAATGGGTGATGTTCACGGAGATTGGAGTATGATAAAAAACAAATCGAAATTCGACTGCAAAGTAGTGAGTCTGCTTCACAAAAATAACAATTAAGCAACAATTATACAAGCAAATACGCAGATAAAAAAGGCAATTTAAATTGAAAACTTAAGTGGATGTTGAGAAATCGAAAGTGTTCCTTCAAATAACAAAGAGTAATTCGAATAAAAGTGGTTGTATTTGCTCGTGTTGAGCGCCATGTGTTTGGCGCAAATGTGGGCCAGGTTATCGTAAGGGTTGGAAAGACGACAAAAAGAAAAACTTTCCTTTGTCCTATTGAAAAGCGGCAGTGAGAGTAAAGAACGTCAATATGAAAGTCAACGTGGCAGTTCAAACGGATATATCCGAAATGCTCTCAGCGAGTTCGTCGGCAACAACTTCCCGCTCTTCGTCAGAACAAGGTAAACATAAACATTAAACAAAGGGCAATGAAATGTGTTTGCAAGATAAAAAAAAACAATATAAAAACATTAAATTAAGTAAATGTTAACTTGAGATGGAACATGTTGATAAACATGTGTGTTAACAACTATGACAATTTTTGTGCTAACCAATTTTAACAACAAGAACTCAAATCGACAATGTCAAATAAGACAGATATTATTATATTTCCCGCTCTTTTCGCATTCTGCTCCATGTATCATCTAAAACGGAAAAAGAAAAAAAATTTAAAAGCGCATAAGAAATTCGTAATTAAGGCTAGAGGGTCTATAAAAAATAACTTGATAATGAGTTAGACTGCTGTATTTGGTATTTGGTGAAGTGGGGAAATTGTGGTAGACACTAACATGGCTTAGCACACGTTTATTAACGGTACATTGCCATCATGGCTTATGGCTAATTATGCTAAGCTCCGCCGCTTTGAAGTTCTGTGCTTGATTGCCAGTGATAAACACCGTCCAGCTCAGTTAGTTAGTCGACCCTGTGAGCAGTGAATTGTTAATCTCATTAAACAAAAAAGTAAAAGAGCCAAGACTGTTATAGAAACACTGAGAGTTAGAGAGAGAAAAAAGACCAGGCCAACCAGTTTTAATTCAGCCACTACATGAGGGCGCCTCCACTTAGAGTCTAATTTAAAATGACCAAGCTTGTTAATTAAGCCTTTTTTTTTTTTTGTTGCTTTTTGCTGATACATTCACAAATTCATGTATTGAAAATTCATTAAATATTTCACATTAATTAGATACTTGAATTTCGCACAATTATTTGTTAAATATTTCTACTTCACACTTGTGTGTGAATAATATTTGTCGTTTGTTATGAATTCGGCATGAGGTGTGTCAGACTCCACAAAGTATTTTTATATTTTGACAAGCATCGAAAATAAATAAAGACGGTTATTAAAACTTTGCCATATTCCCAGCAAATTTTTATTTCCTGTTAAATGAATTGATATTACTTTTGTTTTTGTTGTTCCAATCCGCCTTTTTGTTGTTATTTTTATTTCATAATTCTTAAATATATTAACTTTTTTGTTCATCTTAAATAATCATATAATCTTAGATCGATGATGTTTAATTAACTTTTTTTGAGACTTTACACCTTAGAGCAAAAAAAAAATAATGATGACTTCACGAAGACTTATGAATATTATTGATCATCATTGACCATATCTTTAATAGCGCAAAAAATTGTTGTTCTCTTGCCGAAATGAAAGATCATCAGCCATATAAGACCCATTAATAACCAAACATACAAATGTATGTAACAATCATAAATACAAATAACAAATCTTGTTCGTCACAAGTTGAGCACCCCTTAGACCTCGTCAGTCGGATTTAGTTCTCTCGGTTGTTGTTTTTCTTCAAATGAATGTCACTTTGGTACTGAGAATATTTGAAATTATTTTTTATAATTTGTAGTTTTATTTTAGTGTAACATGTTCTCAATTGCGAGCCGGCCGACTTTGCCCAACAATGTTCTCACTTGCATGCTCAGAATTATTTTCGCCACCTTGTCGACACCCACAGTAATTCTCAAGGTTGTGGTTGCAGTATTTTTTTCAACTTTTCTTGCAAATGCTGCTTTATTTAATTTGCTGTGGTTGTAAATGCACATTTTGAACTTGGAAAGCATTTTCAATGGCCAAACAAAAAGTTAAAAAGAACAAATAAATAGTAATATTAACAAAGCTAACTAACAATGAAAATTAGAATTGTTGCAAAAGATAAAGCTCTGTTTTTGATGGAAAGAAAAGGTATATTAGTTAATCTTGGAATTGCAAAACTCGCGCATATTTTTGATTAGGGATTTCTTGGCGAAAGTGAACGTCAATAGAAAAAGACACAAATTTATAAAACTATAAAAAAACAAAATTTTTACTTGATGGATGAATTGAAGTTTTTGATGCCATTGCAAAATATAATAATCAAATACAATGCCTTAGTCATTGTCGTTGTCGTCGTGCACAATCATCGGCCTCGTGAATTTTTGTGGTGAAAACTTTTGACGCGAAAAATATGCAATTCATTTAAGTGCATAATAAGAATATGATAGTGCGACATTAATAAAAAATTGCAGCAAACATTTGAGTGCAATTAGCATTTTCGTTGGGCATATCTGAATGGCGTCTTTATTGGCGTTTTCGGTTGAGGCACGCTCGGCAGAGGACGGGGAATAATACATACACACAGCCAACCGCTACCCGAGCACCAAATACACACGAGGCCGACTCACTCAACTAGTGGTTGCTACCTACTCGATTCTTCATTGGACGCCTAAGCACGAACGAGTGAATTGAAATATCGCTGGTAGAGATTGTCGGCCAACCACGCAACCTTTGCAGCAAATTGTTTAATTCAAATGAGCGGCAGGAGAACGAGTGGCGAATTGGCAGGAGCTTTTCCCCCTTCCCTTTGCCTTTGGCTTGTTTGCTTGCATTAAAGATGCTTAAGGTCAAGTGTTAGTGCCGAGTGGCGGGCTTCATTAGTGAATGCAGCTTCAGTGCTCGTGAGCGTCCGTAAAGGTAAACCAAGACCAGACGCGCCCATCTCAGCGACTCTTGTAGGAAAATCGTTAGCGAACATTTCCGGCAGTGGTTTTTGCCATATAAGTATGAGTTGTGATTGAAAACTTATTTACTAGTTTTTCCACTCGGATTTCTATTGTTGTTTGTGTGTTTTACAGAGTTTTACAGTAATTGCACTTTTTTTGAATTTTATTTTAACAAAGCTGTACAAAATGTCTGCAAGCGACGCTTCATTGCGTTGTCTGTCCCCCCTTTTCACGGCAAGCATAAACTCCTCTGATATCCGCCAAAAAAAAAAGAAAACACCTCAAGCGCTGCCAGCACTCGATGCGTTTTCCGTGTCATTTTGCATCGCTTGAGTGCATCAATGTTGCAACGCTGCCGCCGCCGCTGCCACTGCCACCGCCGCTTGTCACTCCTCGTGCAATTGGCAAGCTCAAGGCGGTTTGATGACTTTGTTCAGTATGAGGCAATGCGCTGCGCCTCCATGCCAAACGATTGAACTGAACGAGCCCAGCAGCTGTGCTTGCTTTGCTTAACTCGTGCAGTCGTTTCCACTCGACGACTCGTGCTCAATCAAAACCAAGTTCATATAACTAGTTCCAGTTCCCATATGGCAGCGAACACGTTCAGTTTGCTCTTAGCCTTTAATCGCAATACAGCGTTGCATTGCTTGGTACTTGATTTTTAATTGGCCATATATTTTTAATATTTGCGTAACAAGTGCGTGAAGTGTGGTTTTCTTTTGGCAATTGCAAATCTGCAGTGAAAGTAATTTGTGCGTTATAATTTCATGTGCACGCATAAATTTTGATGAACTCAAAGTCGTGAGACGAGTTTTTGGGTATTCCTAAGTGGTTGCAGTGGCTGGAGATAATTTGAGACGCCCAAACGGAGTTTTGTGTATGACAAGTTGCATTAAAAATTTTGTGGGTTGGGCACTGTTGAATTTCCATAACTTTTATTACGTTTTTTCTCATTTTTGGTAAGTAACTAATTATTAAAATTAAATAGGAGGTTTATTATAAGAAATTAAAATGAAATGCTATAAACAAAAGGAGTAATATTAACCCTAAGCGTATCACCCAAATTAATTATAAGTAAATGAGTGTTTTATTAATGTAACTGGCAGTCAGAGCAAAAGTCGCTTGCTTTTGCCGCCTCAATAAGCATTTCGAAGTGCAGTAAGACGAGTCGGTAAACGAAAACAGTCAACGGAAATAGTATCTAGAACATCAGGAAATTTGAACCCGACTTATTGCATTGCAATCAACACTCGCCTCTGGTTCCGAGCACGGAGTTATCTGTAGTAAATATCGTGATTTCCATTGAATTCGAGCAGTAACAAAATTGTTCATTTAACAACGGTTCATAAACGCATTCAAGCAATAACAAAACTTTTTTCAGAGGCAATAAAATTGCGTTTTTACTTTGAGTGCCGGCACTACAATTGTGGCTATGAAAAAATGTATTTTTGACAAGAGTTGTTTAACAAAATTTCACTTTGAATTTTCCAGTTCGCTGATTTGTTGTTGTTTGGCTTGTTAATGTAAAAATAATAATAGTAATTACAAAAAAAAAGAAACAAAACCGAAATCTGCAGCTTTTGTATTTGTAAAAAGGGAAAGGTTTTCATTTACATTCTGATCAAAGGGCCCCGACCTTTGCAGCGTCGAATTGCCAACGCGGGTTTTCACCAACGTTTCTTTTTCTTTCACAACAGCATTCCAGTTAATTACGTGATTTCCTTCGTTAGCGGTTATTTCAGTAATTGCTTCTTTTTCGCGCACTATTAAACTATTTTTCTATGGTTTTTCTTTTTCTCTTTGATATTTGCATTAAATTCAGATTTACTTGCCGTTTGGGAGGATTTGTTGGGTTGGAGCGAAAATGCCGCTGCCGCGCGTAAGATGCAAGAGGAAATGATCGTTTTGAAGCATTCACTAAATCGTCTGAGCAACAAGTCGACACCAGAGTTATTAGACACTGAACCGGCTATTCAGATCGCTATCGAAGCGTTGAAGGTAAGCTAATGATCGCATATGCTAATTAAGACCGTTCATTCAATGCTTTTATCTACTTGCTTTGTAGAATGAGAAGTTACAGTTACAAAGTTACCGCACGAGTATGCTGCGCCTGAATGCAACCGTGCATAGTTGGTTAACACGACAGGAGCGACGTCTGCAGACCGCGCTTGTCGAGCAACAGTTAAAGGAGGCTGCCGAGAGGACATCATCAGCAGCATCATTAGCCATGGCCGCATCTGAAGAAGCAGAGTCCGAACAGAACACAACATTGAAAATACAGAAACAACATCCGGCACAAAGCCAGACAACACAGATAACGGCCATTACGGTGACTGACAGCAACGGGAATCAGGTGGAGGCGCATAGCTTGAGCACCGGCGACACGGTGTCTTCGGACACCACGATGCGGGCCCAAGAAGCCGGCACCGTCACTATGAAATCGGCGAGTACATCAGCAGGCGCCGAAAATATGTGGGACATACAGACACTGATGAAGGCCGAGCAGGAGTTCCACAAACATCTGAAGGATGAAGTGAGCGACATGTATAGTGCCTGGGACGAAGCAGACGCGAGGTAAGTCGTCGTTTTTTAATTGTTTGTAGTTGTCAATAATATGAAGTTCTCTTGCAGAATTAACTCACAGTTAGAGGGGCTTACCAACTCGCTTATTGCCTGGAGACAGTTGGAGTGCGGCTTATCTGAGTTTCATCAAGCTCTTGGCCAAGATCGTGGCACACTTAAAGGCCTCGAGGGCGCTTTGGTCAAAGGGCAAGCGACGCCTGTGGAGCTAGCACAAAATGTTAAACTTGTAGCGAAACTACTCTCAGAGAAGGTTAATGTCAGCCAGGAGCAGCTGATTGCAGTGCACGAACATCTGGATCCGAATCACATCTTCCACATAGCCAAGTTTACGGCGTCAAATGGTTCGCTCTCCGATTCAGGCATTTCCGACGGTGGTGCTACATCCGATGGCGGCTTGTCGGAGCGCGAACGCCGCCTAGGTGTGCTTCGTCGGCTGGCCAAACAGTTGGAGTCGGCATTGGCACCAGGCAGCGAGGCGATGAAGTCCATTGCAGCACGAATGGAATCTGCGGAAGCCGAGCTGAAGACATTACAAATCACATGCCGGGACTTGATAGTGCGAACAGCCGCAACACACCACAGCAAGAAGTTGCTGCAGCAGCAGGATGATCAAACGGTTAAAATGGCGCTGGGTGTGAATCACAATGGAGATGTCACATTGAAGCCAGCTCAAGGAAATGGCTTTTTGGTAGCTCAGCAGCAACATGCCACAAACACAAACACACAATCAAAACGCAAAAACAAAAACAAGCAACGAAAATCATTTGGCAATGAGAGCACCAATGATGGTAGCGACGGCAGCTTAACTTTGAGAAGGTCCAATGCTACCGCGTCACGTCCCGGGGCAGTGGCTACTAGTGGTGATGGTGGTAGCGATCCAGATGATGATCCCCCATTGGAATTCGATATGGAGAACTCTTCGGACGCGGACTCTGGCGACGACACTGGCGAAAAAAGACGTCGTCGTGGCTGGGCCTGGCGCATTGCCAAGGTTGCTGTACCCATGCAATTAGCACTCTTCACCGTCTTCTGCGCCGCCTGCTTCATGCAGCCAAACTGTTGTGATAATTTGAACAATCTGTCCATGAGTTTCACGCCACAACTACGCTACATTCGTGGTCCTCCACCGATTTGAGCACATATCATATGATTTTGCACGGGAACGCGTCTTGATCGGGACAGCAAAGAATTCTCGTCTAAGTAGGACCAATATTGTGTTAGAATTTAACTGTTACATGTTAGGTTCAACGAGCTACAATCCATATACAAAAGCCGCAATTCACACAGAGATCGCTGAACAAAGCGTTTTGTGTTTTATTTTTGCGTTTTGCAACCGGATTTGCAAAGCGAATGGCTTGGATCGCCGTTTTAGCGGTTGACATCTGAAAGTGGGAATTTAATATGAAAGTCACTTTATTCTTATTTTTAGTGGATTTATTTTTTGTGGATTTATATTTGAATAGATTTTTGATGTTAGTTTGATCGTTTTATTAATGAAATGTGTTTTATGTTCGTAATAGAATGAGTGAGATAGTAAAAAACATGAAAAAGGGTCAAAAAAGAAAATGATCGACTAAATGCAGTATGCTGAGCCAAGTTATTGATTTAGAATCATTTAATGATTGAAATTATAATTGAAGAAAATCCCAAGCTATTAAAGATGCTGAAATGCACAAAGCGATTTGAGATCTGATTAAAAATGGCCGCAGAAATGCCCAAAATGTGTGTCCTAAAATATTAACAGTTTTTGTACTTATGAAGAATCCATTGAAAGGAAACAATAATGCAGAATACAAAAATCTTACTTTTGTTTGACTTGATCTGATTTTATATATTTTTCGTTTCTGAAACGCCGAAGTGCCTGCAAAACGGAAAAGTAAAGAAAAGGACAGACAGACTAGCCAGAAAATGTACAAAAACAAATTAATAAACTTGACATTTTATAAAATAAATCAAGGCAACGAATTAAAAAGAAGCTAAACCAGTTAACTGTTGAACACGCCCACTCGTCATTAGGGTGAAAAATTAAAAATAAAAAGAGTAACAAGAAAATATATTTTTTATAAATCAATAAATTCAAGAACATTTTCAAATACATTTAACAACTATCTCGGAAAAAACATAAAATACTTTTTTACGATTACTACACGCATAGGTTCGCAACGTTTATGAAATCCCGGCAAAATAAACTCAAAATCAGAGAAAATAAATTAATGGGATTGAAAGCTTTTCTTATTTCTTAGTAGAATGCTACATTACATAAACGATTGTTCTTAATTAATGATATTTTTTAATGTTTCTTTCAAGCAAATTCTACTACACATTTACGCATTAACGAATAATTTGTAATTTATTTCTAAGATTCATATTTCTATATTTTCATAAATTAGTTTCATCAAAAACAAATCAACAATAAAACAAAAAAAAAATTTGAATGAAAAAAAAAAAACAAAATTCTTAACGTTTTCAGTCTTCATGCAGCAGTTGACCCTTGTTAGCACTTTTCCGTCCTAACAACCTCTAATGGAAAGTACAAGAAATTCTTATTATCCACTTAAAAGGAAATCAAGGCTTTGACTTTTAAGTTAAATGAAAACTTTGAAATGAAATTCTAAGAATAACAATTACAATTTTATATCAGATAAATTCCCCGGAAATTCAAAATTATGGCATAACCTTACCACCTTTTTTGTCTTTTTTGATGGCTCCTTTAAAACAATGAGTAACCAAAATGTTTTGTTCAAGCGTACCAAAAGAGCGGATAAAGCCGTCATCAATGCAAATGTTGCCGATATGGCTAGTAACTGGCGTGTCTCAGCCCTTAATAAATCACAAGGTTTTTCCAATCAGTCTTTTTTGAGTAAACCTTCTGATTACGAAGATGGGGGACCCTTCTATAGTGAAAGCGAAGAAATTGTACAAAAGCAACGACATGTGCGTGGAAGCAAACGAGAAAGGAAGGACTCAAAGAACGACCATCAAAGAGATTCTCAGCGGGTAGTCAATGATAAAAATATCAACTTGGTAGAAAACGAAAATCCGGAACGGAACTCGTATGCATCACGAATGAATTCTTCGGACGGTTTTGGTCTTTATTTTCATAAGCCGATCAAATTGGATGATCCAAATGAGGCTCCAACCGATACTAAAATTAAAAGTCGCAAAAAATAGTTAATAAAATATAAAAAATGAAATTTAGTTAAAAAAACTTATAAAAATAGATAAACAAGGAAATCAAATAAAAATGAAAAAGTTTTGATATTCAAGATTAGTTTTGTTTACGATTTTGCAATTGCAAATGTGGTTGCCTCTGAGTCAAAATAGCAACCAATGCGATCATGAGATACTTTGATAAAACTTTAATTTTCACCTCATAAATGTTTTTCTCAAATTAAAGATTTTTTGAAGAAAATTGTATTACTTGACTGCTTCAAATTCAGTTTTAAGAAAAGTTTGACTGCAAGCTCTTATTGATTTTTCTCAAAGGTAGTGAGAAAACGTGACTGGAATCAAAAGACTCAAACTTTCTCGTTTTGATGGTCATTGAAAAGTTTCCATATGAGAATGCTTGTCATTTAAATTGAAAGCAAGTGATACTGTTTGCTTTATAAAATGGGAAATGCTAGAAAAAAAGTTTGATATGAATGTCAACAGTCGTCGGCAAGAAGTCAAGTGATTTAATTTCATATTAATCATTTCTGTACTTCAAAACAAAAAAAAAATCATATTTGCATCTTGGGACCAATAACGAAACCCAGTCGTGTTACTTATGTATCTTGTATCTGCAACATCTCTTCAGCACCCCTCGAAGTATCATGTTAAAATGCTGGTTCAGCCTGCATTCTCCGCATGTAATTAATCATCCAAAAGCAGAGCAAAAGAAAAAAATGTCTCCTGAGATAATGTCAACATAAATCGTTTTGGTAATTTCGTGCAATTCGCTCGTATTATTTATGTACATTTGCATGAATTATTTGTAGAAAAATATTGTCTAGCGGACCGGATGGATGTTCTGAGAAGTTTCGCGCATTTGTACCTGTTAAGATGATTGGCTAATCAAAACCTCCCCGGAAAAGTTGAGAAAGTCATCCCACGGCGGTCAACAAATAAGAGAGTTCTACATGGGCTTGCGTTTTACACAAGTGTACAAAATGCGACTAATTTCCTGCTGACTTGGAATCTTCCTACACTCCTTCACAGTGTTGCATTTGTACAATGAGTTGTTTACACAAAATGAATACAGCCCTCGCGCGGCTTGTGCAGGTTTAATTCTTGGGATAAAGTGACCTTTATAAAGGAAGACTTGACTCTATTAATGGCGTCACAATTTATAAACATTGTGCTTGTTCGAAATGAAATTATTGTGCTTCAAGCATTTTGCGGCAATATTGGCCGGAAACTAATTAAATTTACTTGTCTGCTTGTCAACTGTCGCACACGCCACAAGTGCCGCAGGGCTTTGGCTCATAAGTCCGAATAGATGAAGCGAGTGCATGAATGATTGTGGCGACTGCCAAATGACCAACAAATTGTAATCAAAACGTGCACAAACATGTCGAAACAAAATGTTTTCTCTCTCTGCTGCTCTTCGATCCGAGCGTCTTTATGCAACCCTTAGCCTTTCATACGCCTCTGCTAATGGGCATCATTGTTTCGATACTTAAATTTACATAAATAAAATTCAAAATAATTTCGATGAGTGAATTTATGCAAATATATTTTTACAATGTTCATTGTTGGCACGCGAGCTTCATGAGATTTATTTGGCTGTTGCTCCTGGCTGGTCACTGATGCAGCGACGGTCTTCAGTACGTAGCAAAAGTACATAAGATCAACAAATTCCTTAACTTGTGGTTGACTGAATGATATCAAACACTATATAAAAGATTAAAGAATTGTCTTCATACAAACTTGCATTTATTTATTCCTGTGCGGCTCTGGAGCTGTTGAGGTTGGTCCAATGTGCAAAATGGTTATCAGTTTGTCTTTAACGAAGCTCGCTTGTGTTTCGATGTTGTTGGTGTCTTCATGTTTCCCCAAGTGGGTTCACTGCAGCTTATTTCAACATGTTCTGCTCCGGCGCATTTCAACTTTTTTGGTGTCACCTTGCGAAAAACGTGCCCAAGATGTAAGTTTTTGCTTCGACCTCGGCAACTAATTAACATTTTTAATGATGGAGCGGAAAAAGTTTTCTTGGTAGAGCACTTCGCCAAGCCGGCACTGGCGTCGCGGTATCATGGCATCATCAGAAGAATAGAAGTTTCCTTCAACTAAAGTTTTAAGTGTTTTATGACTTTTAAATGAGATTTGTAAATTTAGCACAATTAAACTTCGATGGTAATACTCAATTATAATGCGCTTCTCATATGTGCTTATCGGTCCATAAAATTGGGAAAAGTCGTTTCAGGCCAGTCGGTTGTACTTGTGCTGCAGTGCAAGTGGGTTTGTCTTTAAGATGAGTGTTGGCCTTTCAGTCAAAGTCCTCTCGTTTCTTGATCTGTCATTTAGTCATTTCATTTTTTCGTTCATTCAATTACATTTTTGTGCCTATTCAGCACTAAAGGGACATCATAAAGCGCCAACATCTCGACAAATAAGCGCGTCGGCGCTAACTTCACATGTGGGCAGCTGTTTTGATGGCTCTGATCTCCCCGCCTTGTTAAAACAACTCCCCGGAGCATTGGAAACTTGCGTGCGTGAGTGTATCTGCAGATGTGTGGCTTTGAACGGACAGCGCGACCAAAGTGACCAATTCTATTAAAGCTGACATTCAGGGTCGTGGCACTCTCACTTCGCTTCCTTCAACTGTCAAATAAAGCGTAAACGTGAAGCTGTTTGTGGCTATAAGGTGACGCCCCTTAGATGAATTCAATATTTGAGAACAATTATTAAACGTCACATTTCTTGAGAATTTATTTTATTCAACTAAAGTGATGGTAGTAAAGTTGAATAAATATTTAGCTTTTAATATAAAAAAAAAAATAGTAATAATTTATAACTTCTTAGCTTAACTCGATAATTTGCCAGTTAAAAGAAAGGCTTTTCCTTTATAATTATTAGTTGTAGGTGTTATGAGCAGGTGTGATAACAATTTTTTTAAACAAAATCGAGATTGTGTTTTTAACTTTATTCAAAATGTTTTTCTTCTCTGTCATGAGTGTTAAATAAGCTTCACTCTTCAATACAAGTGTCCACATCTCTCCCATCGGCCTTCAACCCCTAGGGAGTATTTTTGTTAATGTTTTCATTTTATCCTCTCTTGCAAATCATCATCACAAGTCCAGAAAGTAACAAGAAATGAAAAAAATGTAAGTATGAAGTTAATGCTTTGCAAATTGACACTTTCCTCTCAATTCTTTTGCGCTCCTCCAATTTCCAACTCCCCCGTCAAACAGGAAGGCCAACAGACGTCTTCACACGACGTTCTCGAATGATGAATGTGCCACTTCCTGACGGACTTCGTTTATGTGAGTGAGAGTGTGTTTTTTTAACATGTCCAGGGTCAAATTGGATTGCATATCATTATTTTTACACTTGTCTGCGAATTTTTCTCACTTTTTTGCTTAAGAACGCCCAAAACATGAAGTAAATCGAGAAAGGATAATTTATGCATGCTACAAAGGAAATGTTGCGGAAGTATTTCGTTCTGATGGACATTCTTTGGCTGTCAGTCAATCTTTTCGTCAGTCTTTCTGCCATGGGAGCAACCATTTTTATTTGCTTCCTGTTTGGGCTCAACAAATGAATATAAATAATGCTACTCTTCTTTAAACGAATACTTTCCATCAAGTTTTATTATTCCTTTTGCTCATACGAGTTTACATGTGCAATTGCGTTGCAAAGTCAACGATGATTGTCGATTTCCTTTGATAGACTTTTTCACAATCGATAAGGTTAGCAGTATTTTTCCTAAAGTCATTGCAACCTTTTTTAAATTTTGTCTTAAGGTGTTTGCATCGGTCCGTGGTGGACCTAAGATTTATTTATAGCTGATCTCAACATGTAGTTAAAATCATTACCAACGTTTAATACGAACCGTCAAATTTTGAGACCTTCTTCTTTATTCTTTATATTGACTGGGAGCAAATTCTATTTTGCAATTATTTTACTTCGCTATGACTTAGATAGTTCATGGTTATCGATGCGATAACATTTCTTAAATGTCGCATTTTTCATATGTAGAAATGTAAGCGTCTTCTTTATTCACGTTCTGTGATGTATGTATGTTTGGGTCTTGATTGACCTTCATTAGTCCTGCATAGAAATGAAATCGCTTGGAAAATTCGCTTCATTGATTAATGACACTGAAGCTAATCAAACAATTTGATTGATTTTTTCTCTTTTCCACTCGTGCACCCTTTACTTGAATGAAAGCCATTCCGATTTTCATAATAATGTGCACAAAATCGTTTCTTTATCATAACATTTCTTGTCCACAATTTATTACAGTTTGGTTCAATTTTGTGTGTGCGCGACTCTTGAGGTATGCAAAAACATTCAATTTTCAATTGTAAGCGTTTTTTAAACAACTCAAATATTTCTTACCCTTTTCCAAACGTGGCCTTAGCCAGAATAAGCTATTTCTTGTCAGCTTACTCACCAATTGGGCTTGTCTGCATGTCAAATTTTATCGCACTGAAGGGATGTGAAATGTTATCTAGACTTCTTGAAGTATTCGAGATATGTCAAATCAAATCAATGTATAGTCTATTGTTGGATTAACCAATTTAAAATTTCTAAAATTGTTACAACAAAATTGACGATTTTATTCGCCATTTTATTTTTTTAGCATTTCAATCGTTGTGAAGTGTCCTCTGTTAAGGTGTTCCGTTTAGAATTCGGCAAATTTACTTCGATTGCTCGTTCCATGCATTGTTGTATCGGGAATATTGCTTCTCAGCAATTCTCGAACGAGTCGAAATTGCATCAAAAAGCAATTGAATGATAAAAATCACACATAAGAATAATCCAGGAAGACACTTGAAGACATTGGTATGCAAGCGGATTTTTGAGATTTTGCCAAAAACCAAAGACACCAAGGATTTCCCACAAAGCCGTTGGCGCTGGCAGCCATAAACAAGGGGCAGGGCAAAGGACACCTGCAATGAGCAACGCCATTATGAGCAGTCTAAACGAGCTTCATGGAATCCGCAGGCGACGCCACAAAACTATCTGAGCTCGATAATGTTCGCTTTTATGGACAGTTAATGGCGGCGGGTGCATCATGCGAATCATCGAGCGATTAGGTGAATTGTTTTGGCATATTTGGTAAAAAAAAAAACAGGAGAAATAAACGAAAATAAAAATCGAAATCATGTGTAAAAGCGTGTGTAGACTTGTGTTTGTGTGGTTGTCAGTGACAGTTTTCACTTGGGGGCGTGGCAATTTTTCGGCTCGAATAAACGCGTTGCCAAATGCCAGAAAAATATCAAGTTAAAGTTTGAGCTCAATTCCAATTGAAAGTCATTCAGTTGTGCTAATCGCATCACTTTCACCAGTTTTGAAAATAACTGATTGCAATCGAACGAAAAGCGAAATGTATCCATCACAATCAAAAGCGGAAAATCTTTCGCACTCGAATTGTCTGCAAGTACTGAACAGAGGAGAGCTGTAAGGACTTACGACAGGAAGTTCATTAGAGTCGCCAAAATCGACAAAAAGAAATTAAAAGAAAGCGTCGAACAAACAAATGCGGAAATGCACACGGCATGAATAAAACATGAACCGGCTCATTAAATCCTCCTCATCTCATCGCAACTCGACTCGACAGGACTTTACTCGCCAGACTGCCACTGTTCGCACTCATGGAAGTGACAGGGGGGGTGAGAGTTAGCGGCATTTAATATCTCATGTGTGTGTGCGTATTTATTTTGCTGCTGACGGACGCGAATTTCTGTCGGGGCAGGCCACGTCGTAATTGCCCTCCCCAGAATCCTGATTAAATTGCAATCGAGGACAAACATTTCGTTATATTTTTTTTGTGATGTTTTTCTTGTGTTTGACCAAATAATAACTTATTTTTTGTATCGATTGAAATAAGTGCAGAGAAAGCAATATAAAAAAAAAATTGTTTAAACTTTAAAGTCCCAAAACATACATATATATTTGTAGAAGAGTACTTTTGAAGCAATTGTTTACTACATAAGGAAATAAGCGTTGTGAAATCTTTACATACATTGAGATTTCTTAACGTTGTCTGTTTTATGTTCAATCCGTAATGAGTCATGGTCCTTATTAGACCATGACGTATGCGTAAGGCAAATAAGTCTTTCACAGTTAAGAGTCTCAAACGTTTTGGGGAACATTTTTTTTGCGTTTATAATAATGTATTACATCGCCACTGACATACATAAGTGTGGCTTAATGGCTCAGTGTGTCGAAACGAAATGGATAATTTAATTTAATTTTCGAACACGAGCACGCGATGGACACCAACAGAAGGAGGCAATTGCTTGCACTTGTGACCACACAAATGTGACCGCCAAAGCCTTTCACATGGGCTTCGTTATAATCCTGTGTGGTTTGTTTAATTTATTGCCATTAATTATGAAACGACAATTTTATAAATATAAATGCCAATTGAGTTATAGTAAAAGATAGGGAGAAGGAAACTTTGAATCAGATTGCTTACTTACTATTTTCAAGAAAAAAAAAATTATTTGAATGTTATATAAAACTAGAAGTATTAACAAATGATAAATGATTGTCCGATTTGGTATGCTAAAAATTTATTTTTTGTCAAATTTTTCTTTGTCTCAACTTATGATATTTTTCGACCCACCATCATTTGTCCAATGATAAATGTCCTTTAGTGCTTGTCAACTAATATGAGTTATGACTTCTTGTTTCAGTTTTTTTGGACAATGTCATTTATTTTTCTTGACAATTTTCCACTTTGGCTTGCTTTCTCTTCTTGTCGTCGACGGCTGTTGCGACTTTTGTCACCGGAAATTATCTTCACACTGCTTGTGCCGCCCCTGCGAGTCACTTTGGGTACCAACAGACCGAGTGGTTTTCACGCCCGCTAATAATTTCTCTTTTGCCGAGTCGCTGACGAGCATCTCGCAGATCCATTCGCTCAACTTACTGTAGATGCTAATTCAACCCTTTTTGGTATTCATTGCCTTCTGCATCGCTGATTCCGAACACTTCTATTCTCGTGGCTGCAGAAGACCTGCTTGAATGACTAAGATTTGCGCACGAAATTTACATATCTTAAATATGTTCCTCAGGGAATTATCGAGTTTATTTGCGATAATTTAGAATTATCTCTTCTTTTGAAAACATGACTTTGCATATTAAGTCATTTGTCATTTTTATTTCAAACTATTTATTTAATTGCCTTCTTAGATGATCTTTTTGGAAAATATTGCGCTGCAGTTTAATTAATTTGTATCATCTCTTGCTAGAATTCGTCTTGAGAGTGAGATTAAAATTGAGAAAAAAGAAAGCAAAGAAATATTTAATATTCAGCATTCATTTGAGTCATTTTATTCAAGCTATCAAGTCATTTATTGGATAGAAACGGAGAGTGATTTACTTCTTCAAGAGGGTAGAGACAACAGCTGGGGCGGCATAGGTGGCAACGGGTGCAGCGGCATAAGTGGCAGCGACTGGTGCAGCGGCGTAAGTGGCAGCAACTGGAGCAGCGGCGTACGCCAATCGAGCAGAGTAGGCGGGTGCGCTGTAGACAGTTCTTAGAGCTGGAGCGGCAGCATAGGTGGTGTAGGCAGCGGGAAGGGCTGCTGAGTAAGTGGACACGGGAGCGCCATATGTGGAGACGACGGGAGCAGCGGCATAAGTGGCGACTGGAGCGACAACATGAGCCTGAGCGGCGGCAATGAAGAGAGCCAAGCACACGAGGAACTGAAATTATTGCAATTTTTATGTTAGAAAAAGATTCAATCAAGGATTGCCGGTCTCAACTTACTTTCATTTTGATTTGGTTTTTGATTTAGTTCTTAACGAGCTGAGAATTGCGAGTTAACTGATGACTTGTCTCCTTTCTGAGTTCCAATTTATAGCATTTCTTTGAACACAACCAAAAATAGAAGCGATTATTGCTACTTGAATTTTCGTGTAATCACAAACGAGTTTTTGCCGATTAAATTGCTCCAAATAATAATTATGAGCAATTGCGACAAGCAAAATGCGAAGAATTTCATTGACGGCGATCGTTGAATCCGGATGTGTCAGTGTCTGTGTCTCTAACTGGCTCCGGTTCTTATTGTTGTAATTTATAATCCGACGTGTCGAATGGATTTTTCTATTGAGTTCATTATCTTTGATACTTCCAAACATGTTTGTCGATGAATGAAACATGACAAAGATAAGACTCGAAGTAAGCACAAAAATAATTGATAAATTATTATTGATTTTGTATTAATTTTTGAAAATGATATTCGAAAAATTCAAGGTCGTCTTTTTTTTCATTGTAAATATTTCTTAATATTTTTGCGTGATGATTTCTTGTTTTGATATGAGAAGATACCATAGTAGAAATATTTTTTTTTAAATTGTTCAGTGACATTTTATTTTGAAAATAAAGAATTAAAGAACGAATAAATTGTATGTTATGCTCTTGTATCTGGTTATGTGAATTAGCAAGATAATTCACTTATTTCTACAATTTATGCGAAGGAATTTTTGGGAGCATCTTCTTTGAATTCCAAATTAAAAGAATGTTATTTGGTAGGGAATTTGACTAAATAGCCAACTTATATTCAAAGCTCGTCAGAGTTTTATGTAGAGAATAAAGAAAGGCGCCTATAAAGGATCTAAAAATTCTTTTCGAATTGATTGACAATACTTATAAGCAAAAAAATGGGCATTGTATCAAAAAGTTAAAATCAAAAGGATCAGTTTATTTTTTTTAATTTTTAACTTTCGCTGACGATTCATTTAAATAAAAATCCCTTTAATACCAAGGATTACCATTTCATTAAACAAATAATACCGAAAAAGTAAAAAAAAAAAATCAAATATGAAAACAAATCTGTTGTGACCTTTTCTGACCACATGTGAACATATGTATTTGAATTTCTGACGTGTGAAAGTCTTTTGTCCAAAGGCGTTCTTTCCGCACCCTATGCACATCAACATGTTCACTTTAAAGACACAAGAACAACAATTACCCATAATAAAATCACCCCCTGAGTGTGTTCGGTTTGTAGCTTAATGTTTATGCAACATTTTAAAATCGAATTAAAAAAGGGGCGGCATTTCATTGCCAGAAGGGTTGCACGTTGGGCGGGTGTTTGAAGTGGGTAAACAATAATTTAATTTTCTCTAATTCTACAAATTAGTGGTTTCATTGTGTTCAACATACTCACTCAATTATTCATGTGAGTGGAATGGGTATGCACAAAAAGTGTTGAAATGAGAAGCTTGGATAGTTTGATTGGTTGCAATTTTGTTTAACTTATATTTAGATGCAATTTATATGTTTATTTTAGAAACGTCCTTTAAAAGAAATTAGAAAAAGTGACATTTAATTTGAATACGCTCCCAAAGCCGCGGGATTTAAATTTCATTAGTGTAGCTGTCATTTACTATCCGAAAAAGTTCCACAAAATCACGAACATTCTATTTCACTCAAGTCAATTTAATTAATAAAAGCATTTCTTTTGAATGATCCACACGATCCATATGAAATATCACTGAGATCCCTCCCCTGAAAAGCATGAACGTAGGATTTATTGATAAATGTCTTAATCATGTATTAAGAGCCCTGCAAAGGTTTTAAATTACATATTCTTGAGTGTTTGAATTGAGTTAGATTTTTTACTAGCTTATTCTTTTTTTTGGACAAATATTTTACATTTACAACCATTGTTCACACACTGAACCCGATGTAAGTAAATATTTCCCTCGAATAAGTGTATAATCAAACGGCATGTCAACAATAAAATGGTAATCTTGATTTACTGTGACTTAAGCAATTTCATCAACATTTTCCGACGGCAAAGAATGACGAGCAAATTCCATAAACTTTATTAAAAGTAATTTTCGCATGAATTATTGACTCGAAAATAAAAGACTGGGCTACACAGCACAAAAGCGGCTTAGGCGAAACGAGGCATGCTCCTGTTGCTGTCAGTAGTCGTGTCAAGTGTCATGTTGGCTTTTATTAGCATATTAATTACACAGCGTACTTCATGCCACCCAGTCGACGAACTCTCTAACATCTGACGAGCAATGAAATGCCTGAGCAGCCGCAATTCAGCGTTTAAACTTCGACACCACGAACTTTACTGGGGCGGCAGAAAGTCATTAATCTTTGTTCACGGCAAGGTGCAAATGCCGAATGAAAAGTCAGGAGAACTCTGACAATAAGACAATTGGAAAACAAACAAACAAATCTCTTTTTTATGGTAATTGAAGTTTTTATTGGATTTTTTACTTTCACCTTGAAGGGAATTTGTTTGGATTGTTGTTATTATTTCCTGTTTTAAGATATCAAACCTAATTAAATATTGTGTTTGTTTTTATTACTTCATATACAAGTATTTCCCACCAATACATGCAGGTTAATGTAAGCAAATATACTCTTATATAAAAGTATATGGCATGTTTATAGGCAATCACATGAGTGTGTACATACATGCATCTTAATATGTATAGTTCATGAAGAAAATAATAAGGATCTGATTGACTCTTTGCCATTCACTATGACGATACATGCCGCGGCACGCGTGTCACCACAAAAAAAGGCATTCCATTATAATTCATTTGCCATGTTTTGAATGAGGGCGCGTGTGCGTCAATCAAACGTATTGTAAATAATTTGGTTCACCTAATTCGTGATTTGGGGTATTTTTTTCGCAATATATTGGCACATTTTCATCATTTATTCAACCACAATAATTTCCCTGAGGCTAAGAGACATTTGCTTCACACATCTCAGGCTTATGATGGACTTTTTTGCAATGTTGACAAATCTGATAGCTTAGAAAAATATATCGAAATATTATGCGAAGACCGTGGAAATAAGTCAGGCGAACGCCAAAAGCAAAATCACAGCTGCGATAAGAAACTGAGGCATGAAAATCGCAAAACACGAATAATATTTGCTTTGAGATTTTATGTAATGAATGAAACGGAGATATGTCATGATGATGTTGCCCAAGGCCTCCAGTTGGGGTAGTTTGAGTCAAGTTATTTATGGAACAGCTATTAACCTTATTGTTATTACATTTTAATTAAGTAATGAGTTGTTTTTACTGCCAATTGAAGAAGATTAACAAAAATGTATGGTTTCTCTCTCTTGATTGCGATTTTATTTGTATTTCTGTTGCGACAATCAATAAAAATGTTTAATATGACACTAAAAAAAAGAAACACCATGCAAAATGGTGTCAAATATTATAAACAGAAAAAAAACAATGTATAAAAATCAAAAATCTCGTACTCAAAAATTTAAAACTTCGTCACGGTGGCTTTGTTGATGTCAATAAACAGCAACTGTCGCCAATTTTCGCTACAGAAGAAAAAATCGCAAGTGTGCGAAATTGTTGCAGATTTATCAGGCATCAAGAGTCGGGGCGAGTTCTGTTCTTGCTGCTTCGCTTGCCGCCACGAGCGAATCTGTAGCATGACAGGGGCGCGAGGTGATAGCGAGTCAATAGAGGCGACCAATTTTAAATCTAAAGTTTGCAATTTCACGGCAAATTATTTATGTTGCCAATTTTAAAAAGTTCTTGCAGCGAATTTGAATAAAAATGTCATTTATTGCAAATTGTGCCAAGGCTCAAAATGAACACCTTTCAAAATTGCTGTTGACGTCGTTGGTGATGTCGATGTTGTTGTTTCGATGTTGTTAACATGTGCTTTTAATTGTGGCGGATTTGAAATTCTAATTTTTAACTGTACGAATCTTTCACACAAATAAACCCTTTTTCAGTACAATCATCTTTACTAACAAACTGAAAAGAAATTAAATTTTTTATGATATTCTTATGTAAATCATTGTTAAGTTGAACAATCGCCGCTTTAGGCAATGTGAAGACTTTTGTAAGAAGGCAATGCTCAATTGTTAATGAAATGATTTGGATTTCTACGAAGTGAAATATGGAAGGACGCATTACTTTCTTCAAATAAAACTTACTACCAAATTTGGAGAAATTTCTCCAGAAATGAGCTAAACGAAACGAAACAAAATAAACTGATCAAAATATCATCGCTGCACGCGTTCACCGTTTCCGCTCTGAAATATCTTCATTCATGATTTTCCTCACATTATGTTTTCATTCAGTTTTTAGTTGCTCAACACCCGCACTCGGGCCGTAGACAACGCAGAATTTAAATTTAATTTGGTTTCTCGAATACACATTTTAAAGATTTTATCAATTTCGGATTCACTGAAAACAGTTGCACACAAACTAGACGTGATCTGAAAATAAAACCGTGTAAGCATCAATTCTCTTCAGCAATCGAAGTCAAAAGCCATCAACACTACTGCTGCTTCTTCTGCTCAGTCCAGTTAAAATTCTTTGATATCTGACTTTAAAAGTACAAGAGGAAAAGCTATAAACGAATTAAAGAACCGCTACAATGATTAATTCTCCACGCAGTTTTCGTGCTTCAAGTGATAGTCACACTTGTCGCCATCTGCTTTTGTGGTTTTTAATGAAATTCATCATTTTGTAATTAGTGGCAATAAATTTTGCCAACGACAAATGCTGAAGTCAACGTCACATGTGAAGGAGAGGCAACATGAGAAGACTTCAACATGTTGATGACCGCACTGCCTTGGTCGCAAGTGCGAAATATTACTTCGGTTCAGGTTCCTCGCGGCCGCTGCCGAAGCATCCGAGATTCACATTGTGCCGGATTTGTCCTTGAGTGAAATTAAATTAAATTGTCCTTTTTTCATTTCGATACAGTTGGCAAACGTGTCGAGCGAAAGGAAGTCGCCGGCAATAAATTAACTTCGGAACACATTTGTCCTCATGTTGACTTCTCTCGGTGTGAGTGAGTATGTGTGTTTGATAATAGCTAATAAAGCATTTGTATCTTTTTTTTTGTTTTGTTCATCTTGGTATACGTGATTGGGGAAATTCCTTAAGCTGTTTGATACGTAAATTTGTGTCATTTAAATAAGACATATGCATGTTTTCACCACTTGTAATTGTTGCAACAGTTGAAAATTATGATTGTAAATTTTTTGATTGGAAGAGAATGAATTTTACATTAAGAGAAAACCCACAAAAATCACTGAAATATTTTATCAATTGCAAGGGAAATTTTCTAAGCAAAATAAAAACAAAAAATTGATAGAAATCTAAAGTGCACAAATTCTCATAAATTTAAAACAAATAAAAAAGGGAAAACAAACCAAGACCAAAATCCCAATTCACAATATGGTTCAAAATTCGCTTTTTCGCACCCTAAAATTATTGAAAACGGATTAGCCGCACTTGTTCCGGAGCTGAGCTGAGCGGTGTGGAGTGGAGTGGAGCGGAACGGCACGGAACAAGGCAGGCAGTCAGTCAATAAATAAAATTACAACGCTTTAGAGAGAAAATCCCGACAAGAGCGATCAGAGCCCTTTTTTCTTCTATTTTTTATTTCAGTTTCATATTTTTTTTAAAGGGTGGCTAACCGCAACATATGCGATTTCATGTATTCTTTATGTACGCATCCTTTTCTGGCACGACGTCGCAAAGGAGCAATAAATCTTCAAAGGCGTTGCAGCAAGTAGTGAGGCCACTTAGGAAAGCGAGCTGAATTATGAAAGGGAGGCTGCTTTCATATTAATATTTCGTTCTAAAGGTGAGCTTAGTGCCAAAATCTGATCACGCAAAGTAGTATTAGGATTGATAGCCTCGTCAATTGCCGAGCCAACTGAGTTCATCGAAATCAGGCACGAAAATTTGACAGTGAATACACCTTACTCGATAAATCGATTGTAAAAAGAAGGAACTGAAGAGGCTGAGGGTCAAACAAAGAGAGAGAATTGTTGTACGTAGAAAGAATTGTTGTCTTCAGTAAGAAATTCTAATAAATATTTGAAATTAACTAAAAAAGCAACAATATCTGAGCATTGCTTGGACGACCCATTTTCTTAAAATATCTTTCTCTTATTGAATTGAGTTTTCACTTTTCGAGATTTGCAAATTTTCTTCTAACGCCATTTTGAATTTATGATTAGGCTACTGTGCATATAAATATATAATTTTGTTTTCATTTGCAATCCAACCAAAAAGATTTTCATTTAAAATATTTGCACTTCAGCTCATGGCTTCGCAAAAAATGTTGGTCGACGAGACCAAAATCAAATAGAAAATGTTGCCAAAAATCAATTCTTATCCCAAATGTCAACAAAAAGAAATTTGCAAAGCCATTCGAACGACGCATACTGATTAGACGTGATGCGACTCGATTTGGCCAAATAAAAGCGTGCCAGGGTGGCGAACGACTTTGGGTTGAATTGTGCTGTTCTGAGTTTTGTTGAGTTTAGTTGTTAATGAAATCCTACAAAGAAGATACGCTTTTAGATTGTCAATGAACAGTCGGTGGATGTAGGATGAGCAGGAAAGGGAAACTTTGAACATGTTGGTTCCGTTTGTGTTTGTTTGCTTTTAAATATTTAATGAAAACACAAGACAAAAAACTCTGAGATACTTTCATGAATAAAAAATTTAAACGGATTAACATTTTCAAAGATAAGTGATAACATTTTCAACAGGATCTTTAAAAATGTAATATTTTGCAATTTCGTATTTTGTACACGATTTTTTTCAAATCATATAAAGAGGATGCTATAATATTAAAACGAAAGTTTGCAGAGTTGATAGATTACTCACAAAAATAACATATAAAGAAAAATTTAACACTCTAGTTATTTTCTGTCCTCTATTAGCAAAAGAGCAAAGTAAATGGTGAAAATATTGATTGCATCCAATAAGATTTATTGCAAATGGAACAATGCTTTTGAACTGAAACAACAAGGACAACAACATGGTGAAAATCTGAGTTGCGAACGCTACGGTTCGATTAATGTTCGTAATCGTACAAATTGTCAGCATGCGTCATAAATCTTCAACCCGATTTGAACGATTTTTTAAAGCGTGACAAAACATGTATTTATCTGGCAAGTGTTGCGCTCAAAGTGTTGTTCTTATTATTGTTGACATGGCCACAAAATGTGAGTATGTGTCCCTGCAACATCTGAGTTCGATTTTTGATAAATTTGGCCTTTCATATCTTTAAGATTGTATTTTTTTTGTAAGATTAATAGTAGTGTTGCAGGAATAGAGAAAATGCACGATCCACTTTGAAGTTAAACTTATATTAATATAAAGACAAAAGGGGCATCACTGACTATCGTTCAGTCATGAAACTACAGTTTTGGAGCTACTGCAATAACTGAACGTGATGTAAAGTATGCTTTTAGGGGCAATTGAATTATAAAATAGATTGTGTCGGTGTCAATGTTTTCATGTACAGTTCAAGGAACAAACGCTATTTCAATAATTAAATTAAAAAGTCCTTATTTTTGCTTCAGATTCGATTTTGAAAAAAAATATATATATGTTTGAAGAATAATATGTATGCAAATAGTATTTACCTCAAACTCTGTAAATAAATCGCTTTAGGGAATAGTCCGTACAAGCTGACATAGAAAAATTGAACAATTTATTTAACCTGCAAGATTTTTTAAACCACTTTCAACAAAATCGGCAAAATAACATGATTCAATCTTAAATTGAAGTGTTAAAAAATTTGCATAAGAACAACTTTTTAATGAGATTTAATGATGCCACTGGGAAAGTTTTCCCAACGTAACCATTTTCATATAAGAAAATGTAAATAATCTCACTCGCTGCTCGAAGTATTAAGTTACACAAATGTCGCAATCTCGTATTTAAATTGAGGTCATAAATATTCGCAGCAGCTTCGACTTTCATCACAATTTATATTATTACTGTTAACATATTAAAGAGCTGGTTAATATTAGTTTGAAGTCATTTTTCATGATTTCACACGCTTAGATACGACAAAACTACTCGCAAGGGTTGTTTTCGACACTACTTAGTCATACATATATGCGAAATAGCGCAAAATTATAATGAGCTACAATGACCAACCACATATGACTTCACCCCCACAATATCTCGTGGCATTGTTTCCTGCAACGCCATTGTCCATTCGCAAAGGTCAGGCAAACTAATCAGAATTCTCTTGTGGGCAGTAAAACAATTTATATAAACTAATTGCTTCATTTGTTCATTACTAATTAAATGGATTTTACGACGCCTTTCGGCAGGCGAGAAAGTGAAGTAAGCTAAATGAGACAACTAATTGGTCGTAAAGAGAAGCATTTGTAAATGTCATATATATGAAAGAAGTTGTCATATGAGAATAGAATTGCTAATCAGTTCGATTTGCAATAGAACCTGATCAAAATAAGAAGAAGAATTGGCATAGTTTTACGCCCATTGAAAGAATTATAATTAAATTGTGATTTTCTATAAAGAACATTCATTCGCAGGCCAACAAGTATTATAATTTTGATCTCCATAACAAAAGCTTCAAAATTATTTCAAGTTCAACCCCGAAACAAGTAAAATATTTCGACTTAAATGCAGACAACAAGAAAGCAAAACTTCTGCTTGTGATTCTTACAGCAAAACATATCTTTGGAGTTGACAAACAATGAGAAGAAAAGGAATGGGTTACATAATTCCATTTGCGGGATGTCCCATATGAGCATTCACACTCGTCTTTATGTCTGGGTGTCGGCGTCGTACCGTGCTTAATGAGCTTATTGTAATTTTGTTAAAATATGACATATTTTATTGCTCAAAGAACTTTTATCTTGACTTAAATTTGGCATTTGCATTTTGCTTTTCTGCATTTTGAGCACTCTGCGCGGCGTCTAATGAATTCGAATTGGTCCCATTTGTGTTTTATTTGGGTTACCTTAGCACATTATAATTATCACAGATAACATGTAATTACATATTTGCATAATGCGCTGGCACTTATTTGAGCACACAAAGAACTTTCATATTCACTTTCTGTGTAGTTTAGATACAATACAAAGGATGCATTGGCCAAAAACGCTCAGCAAAACAAAAAGCTAACTCTTTAAAAAAAAGTTCGTACAATACATCATATGCTCATCCTCAGTATTCAAGTATAGAATTAACATTTGTTCATTACTTACTTAACATTTGTATAAAAACATTTAAACTTCATTTTATTCCGATCTATTTTAGACGCGTGTTTTTATTTGTGTTCTTCAGCTGCCGACGCGTCGCCGCCGGCTTTGTGCTAATTCGCAGACCAAATCGGTGCAACTTGTTTGTCATAAATTAATGTAAAATTCCAGGTATGATTGAGTTGGCCATATAAGCGGTGCGTCGCGTGCCTTCTTTGGTCTTGGGATCTTCGGACCAAGCAAGACTCGCCAGTGATGAACACGTGCCCCACCGCTTTATACGTGGTTATTTAAATTTTAATTATGCCTATGCCTTAAAAGAAGAAGAAGATGAAGCAGCCGAAGCAGACAACCACATGAAACTTCACTCATCGTTCGATGCTTCTCAGTCGTCACTCACAATCAGTCTAATTGAAGTGGATGCTCACTATTCTCTCAGTCTTGGCATTGTCAGCGTTGATGTTGATGTGGATGATGATGATGTTGATGTTGATGCTGCCGATTGTAAGTATGATGTACTTCTCATGTGGACATTAGCACTAATCAAGCAAAGTAGCGTTACGACACTAAAGTTTACTGTATCTGGCTTGGGGACCGCCAACTAATGGAGCATTCTCAGTGGTAAGCAAGTAGCAAATAAAACATTCTGTTGCATAATTGAGGAATACGGCTCCGACTCCTGCGAAATATGGGAGTGTGCTTGGGCAATAAACCACGACGGGGACAAAATTTATGATGCTGCTGGCTCATATGTCTTTGGAGACTTAACTTCTGTTGCATGAATGTTTTTTTCTCACTCTCACTTTCTTTCTCTCACTCAGTGCCACTTTCTGCCAAGCAGTCTGTATGAGACTTGACAATTTCACTTTGTCTTTGCATATGAGATTTTTATTGCCTTCCTTGTTTCGTTTACCTCATTGTTTTATGGTTTTTGCATTTATCCGGCGACATTTGCAGAATGAAGATTTATTAAATATTTAAAGACACCGCAAATTTATTCTTATCTTTGAAGCATATTTCATTGTTTAAATTGCGGAGCTTTCTGCTTAAGATGACTGCTAAATTATTTGATGCTATGTATTGCTTTCTATTTTATTCTAACTTTGCTCTCAAAACTACCTTAGCATTTATACTTTTCCTTTCGATATTTCAGATTATACAATTCACTTTAAATTTTGACGATTTGAATGGAAAAAGTATCAAACAGATTAACAGATGTAAAAATCATGTTAACACCCTTAAATAAATGGTACCCACCACCATCTCAAAAATAAGAAATTTGGCACCTGCGGGTGAAAAATTTTATTTTTCCTAATTTTTTTTCATTTTAATTTTTTAAGTCGCGAATGCAATTTGGTTTTGTTTGAAATTTGTTACAATTTGCATAAAACTGTCGTAAAATCAGAGAAGACTAAAAATGGGATATCCAGACTTCAGGCCAATGTTTGAGTCGTTGTTAATAATTTTGAGACTTCTTTAAAGTCTGTAAAGAAGTGATTTTATGTTTTGTAAATAATGTTAAAGACTCTCAACATTTGTTTGTACAATTTTGCAATTCGTAAACATATAAGTATAATTTCTGCGAATTGATAAATTTTTGACCTAGTGATAGTTTTGACAAGTGAAGAGTCTTAGTAACTGGCAAAAGCACTTTTAATAAGGATTGCCAAGAATATTTTTTGCCTAAGCATTTTCCAAAAATGAGCAAGACGTAAAAGCCGTGCAAGTTGAAGTTTAGCAGATTCGATGCTTTTGAGTATCGGTAGCCCCAGGCGGCAGTGACACTGGTAACAATTATAATAATATTGTTACTCGAATTTATGCCGCCCAACTCGAGTCTCGAGTCACGCATTTGGCTTTGGTTGAGCAGGAAGTCTTTCAAAATCGTATTTGCATAATTTAAAATGTCGACTGCGGCCACGAAGAGGTTAAGTGAGCCTCTTCAAGTTTTTGTGGCATGTCGCCTGCCTCAGTATTCTTTAGTTGCTGAGCGCGTGGTGTGTGAGTGGTGTGTAAGTGAGTGTTGAGTGAAGAGTGAAGAGGCTCAAGGCAGCGGTGGCGGTTGCAGTTGTCAAATCGGAATGGAAATTATGTTTTTGATTTTGATTATGCAAATTTAAGTGTCGCAACAATATTGCCTATTATGTTGTGTAAAACGTTACGCTTCAAGGACTTCAAAGACGAAATGTCCTCCTTCATTGACATTTTACTTTTATTTTTTTTAAAAGCTTTCAATAACAGAAGTTTGTTAGTTTACAATTTTTGGCTTATTTACTTTTTAGTTTGTGGCTTTAAAACGTAGATTTTTTTTTTATTGAGACATTTGTTGTAATCCTTTTGTTCATCATAGTTGACTTTAAATATTTTGAAAATATTAAGCAGAAAATTTCTTTATCATAATTCGAAAGAGAAAAACTGCTTAAATACTTTCAAAGGCGAATGACATAACTTGTTTAGAACTGACAAATCAAAATAGAGAATTCAGAAGTGAATATTTCGAAAGATGACTTGAATACACAACAACAGTAACCAAAAACATTATGTTTTTTTATGTTCAAAGAAAGGAACAAGTGACCTTTTAGACACTTTATGAAATTTATGACATTGTCAATTGCTGCAGGCAAACATTTCTTTGGAAAGTGATTTGTGCACCTAACTGTATTTCGAACACGCCAGGACAAAGAACATACTTATCGTTTTGACTAGTCGTTTGTCGTTAACCATAGGAGGTCCTGTAGTACTCGATTGTGTGTTGATAAAACAATAATTGTCAAAATATTGCATCCAATGAAATATTTCTTCATTTTACTGGCGCCAAGTTGATTTAAAGATTAGTTAGTCGATCGCTAACGCTTGGTATCCCTTTCGTTCTTATAGCTTCTCTTTATATACAAATACTTAAGATATGCGTGTCTCGGTCCAATTATAAAAAATGGAAGTCAAAAGCTTGTTTAAAGACGTTGCATGTTGCTTGCTAAAAAACTTCATTAATGCAAATGAAGTGATAATGACATAACATTAGTTTAATTTTCGATTTCTCAGACGCCGGTGATTATTTCTTATTATACTTAACTAAAAGCATGCATCTATAAATATTAACAATACGACTTTTTCTCATCTGTTTTATTTCATGCCAAAGGCCGAATAAAAATCTTTTAACAGATACTTAGCCACTTTTCATTCGTTTTATATCTCTACAAAGCAATACAGTGCAATTTGTTGGTGTTTACTGTCGTTGAATGTTCTTTTAGCTTTTAAAGAATTATGAAAAAACAGAGTTTTTATTGCGTCAAAGGTGCAACTTTCGTCTTTGTAAAAATATGTAAAACATTTGTCGTTTATATCATTTCAATATGTTCAAATTTGCCAAAAAGAATTTCCTGAATATTTAAATGCGCACAAAATTTGTCGTGTTATTTATTCTATTTAGTTCGGTTCTGGTCCACAGCTGCACTTAAATTGCTGCAAAAGTACGTGTCTCACTTTCAAGTCAAAGAATTTATCGCTTTTGTAAAAGCGCCTTTCAAATGCCAGGGCAGACTCAAATGAACAGAGGCCGACCTTATCAGATGTGAATTTTATAGAGTTCGACATTCAAAGAAAAATCGAAAGAAAAGCCTTTTGTCAACATTTTAAATGCATTTTTATTGAGATTCAAATCGCAAATCGAACCGAATTGTGAAGAGGAGAGCAGTGGCAGAAGCGCGAAATGAGAAGCAAACACAAAAGCAATCCAAGTCGCACGACATCGAATTGACTTCAAATTCCTTAAATTATTGCCCCACACATGCTACGGCGGAAGCCTTCTGCTTGCCACTTTTGGTTGCCCGTGACAGTGGCACGTTTTATTCGAATTTGAACGGTAATAATCGATCCCTGCGGCATTTTAAAAAATAAATCGGCTTTAAAATGGCAAACGCCAAGCAATGTTGCTGCTCGGAAGCCAACTCAAGCCACTCATTTCTACACACGCACTCACGCCCTCGCTTCATCCCCAACCCTTATCATTATTTTTAACATCATAGACGTTACCCATTCTAGTGGCACCTTACAAGCATATGGCACTTGGAAGTTGTTCAATTCAAGTCGATTACAATTCCTTTTTATTTTTCGCTTATCGCTGTTGAATTTCGCAAAACTGCAGTTAATTCAAAAGTGCAAACAAAATGTTGCGATATCATTTTGTTTTACTCAAGGAAATTTATTACACTTTCAACTTAGTTTGTAGATGGAATGGCACTCATTGTTGGTTGTTTGTAGAGGGTTTTTACCAAGTTTTGTTTGTATAATCGTGAACTTATTTTTAGAAAGACTCAATACTTAGGTATGGATACACAAAAGGAAATTATACTCAGACATTAGGTCAAAGGTAAAGTCCAGTTAATTTTTTTGCACCTTCTATATGTTGGTCTTTGCAGCAACCCTCAAAAACATTCGGAATTAACCTTAATACGATTTTATAATCGCATTCTAAAAAAGGGTTCGTCTCCGTCCTTGGAACTTTTCCGACTCTCCTAATGTGATTATGTGCATACGGTGCCCTGAAGGAAAGATTTCGATTTTGAATAATTTGGCATTCGTAAACGATAATTTAATTTTCTCTAATGTTACAAATTAGTGGTGGCATTGTGTAGCAATTTCAAAGAGTGAAATAAAGTCCTCAAAGCACAGACGTTCGATTTGTCATAAAATATTTCAGTTGATGCAACAAGGCTATCAAGAAGGTTGTGTGTAAGTTTTAATTGCCTTTATTTGTTTAAAGGAGTTCAAATGGAGTTGTTGTGATAGATTTTCAACTCACTGGCTATCCATTTCCTCTACTGACATTGATAATTGAAGTTATTTTGAAATTATTTCCTCACATCATCAAATTCAACACTTGTCTGTTTTTTTGCATGTCAAATATTTCAAATATTTCTCAGTTATTCGTACAAATAATAGAAGGAACTTCTGATAAACTTTCACCCTACACCAAATACCACAACTCAATAAAACTAATGATGAAAAAGTCCAGAGTGATGTAAATCATGATTATCCATTTATTGCTGACATATTTTGGCCTTATTACTTTTATTATTTGCGTTCTTGTTGCTTCATTGGAAGAGAATGTTTGGGAGTGTTTTGTCAGCAAGTGACATTGGAATTTGGGGGATCACTTTGGCATCAAATGACGTAAATCATTTTGCTATTAAAAGCAGCTATAGAATATTTAATTGTCGTAAATCATCAAATCAAACCACAAAAATATCGAAGTTTGATTTTTGACACGTTCCTAATAAGACAAAACAGAATATATAATTCGGACTTGGACCTTTGGAAAAATCAGACTCTGTTTGAAGTCAAAATAAGTGAACATTTGACTGTAATTACACAACAAATGGTTTGCTTTATGTTGGTTCGTATTTGCATAGAAAACAAATTAAAAATCCAATTTGGCTCCCAAACGTTTACAGTTTGTGGAAGGGTTGACAATTCACCTCTAATTAGAACATTTGCCTTTATTCGCCATTGAGCAATCATACCTTGGCGAACTATAAAAATTTGTGAGCCGCGGCATTGAAGGCGAGTTTCCGATGCAAGCCATTACTTTGTAGCACTTTCTATAGTATAGAATGAGATACTTGAAAGCGCACTAAAAGTCGTTTCAGCTTGGGTGAGTCGTGTGCTCTTGACAAGGGCAAGTGTAAGTAGGGCATAATTTGACAAGTCAAAATATTGATTGCCTCGTCGAAGATTTATGAACGATTTGCTTATTTGTTGCTTTCCCATTGCAGATACCCGGTAATCGAACAAATCGACAATTCCGCTCATAAATCTTACACACGAGAATAAAACATTTTGCTCTCGAATGGAACATAAGATTTATGTTCCGTTGCAAGTGTTTTTCTTTATTTCAGTTATATTCTGTTTGAGTGCCTTCTGCTCGATTCGTGACACGACCTAAAAATGTGGCTTTCTGACATATGTGCGAAAAGGGTTAAAGGAAGAAGCTGGTAGGGGTTGAGGGGTGCGTCCTAAAGTGCTACGATTTAAAATGCAATAAAAATGTGAAAATATTTACACTCGCGCGCTGAATTTCCAGCTCGAGAAAAAATTCTCAATTAATGCCGAACACTTTTTAACGCTTCTTTTTTTTTTTAATTTGGTACGTTTTTTCTTCATTTCAAATGCTCTCATTTAATTTGTGCGAAGAAACGCTTTGGAATTTACCGAGCGTAAATACAACCCCGAAATGCAAATTTCTGTAAAAATGTAAAAAAAATGCTAGAAAAAATTACGGAAAATAAAAGAAATTAACGGCCATAAAAATAATGTTTTCACCTAACAAACTGTGTGCTAAGCATTACAGTGGGGTCACCCTCGGCGTGAGGAGTAAAATATTGCACGTGTTTTCTTATTTCAATTGGTTGATTTGAAGGAAAAATTTGTCTGAAGGAATAATTACAAGCGCAGATAAATTGTTCAGTCACATTGAGAAGAATACAAATGAAAAAAAAGGCGTAACAAAATTAAAAAGTCAAGCGTTAACACTGACTTTTTTCTTATGTGAAATAGTCGCAATTTAAAATGTCCTTAGTTTAAGCATTCGGCAAGAGAAAATAGTTAAAAGAAGTCCAAGTCTCAAATAGCGACCAAAAGTTCAACGCTTTTATGACCTGAAATGGTTGGCATTTCTTGAAGTTAAAAGTGACAAGAATGATAAGAAGAAATGCATTACTGGCATAAGAAATAAAATTCTTTATTAAATTTGCTTTTGTTTGCTTTGTTTTTTTTAAGGAAATAAAAGAAAACTGCTGAAAGAAAGAAAAGCGTGTATGAAGATAAGCGCTAACCAGTAATGAATAATGCATGAATTCTTTCATCAAAATTCTTAAGAGCAAGCGTGCGGGGGTGGAGGTTAAATCATTATACAAGTGTGTAATAAGCATTCGTGTGTTTGTGTATGTGTAAACAGTCAGCATTTAATTTAATGTATTTAGCAAGGCAGAGTCACAGATACACACAAACACATACAAGCATAAACATTCGTTTAGTGCCGACAAGTCCTGGCAAGGGAGCGAAATGAGCACATAATTAACCATACCAGCAAAGAAGTAATGTTGTATCTGACAAACGGATTGCAAATTAAACAGAAACTTGTGACTTGTTTACATATTTGGTTTTAGAATTTTTTTTTTGAATTGTTTAATGTTGAAAAATGTATCTCAACTCAAAAATGATTTACCATTGACGTGATTAAACAAAAACAGCAACTTACTTACGTCAGATTTAGTCAATCTATCATGACGCAAAGTAACCACTACAGGACTTTTTAAATCATTAGAATACTGACACTTGCCCAGGCACACATGTATAAAACAAATACACAAGCATTTAGATTGTCCAGTAGGTTTGTGTGTGTGCGTGCAAGAGGATGCGCAATCATGAGGCAACTGTGTAAGTAATCCAATGAAACAAATGCTTTATTAGCTCACATTCTTAGGGGTAAATTGAGGATGGATAGAGTCTCTACCTCTCATTCTCTCTCTCACATCTCACTCAATCGCTCTGTCATGTTCGAAAGCTCCGAGCTCTGAGAGGACGAATGTGTTGTAATGTTAATTTATTGCATGCGACTTCCTGTTCTCCAACTTGATTTGAAAGCGTATCGAAATGAAAAAGGACGATTTAATTTAATTTGACACGAGGACATACATAATAAAATCATGTATTGTATGTGGAGCGTTGGAAAAGCAGGCAATTGTCCACACTTGCGACCAAGTAATCTCGGTCACTGCGTGGATTTCAGCACACATACACGCAAATACACACAAGCACATGCACTCCAAGTTAATCGGTCTTGTTGAATTGAATAATTTACAGATTTATAGAAATTGTACAATAAGGATTAAAAATACTTACCTTATGGCAGTATATTAATCTAATCTTAATAATCATAAGTTAAGAGTTCTCTATTAAAAATCTCTTTTAATTCTGACTATTCGAATGAGTCAAAACTTAATGCCTCATGAATCATAAGCACCAAGCTCAAGACTTACAGTTCAGACTTCGATTATTCACGATTCGTGCTATTTGCTTTTACCCATTTTTTCTTTATTAATTATGAAAAAGTAATCAATTGAAATTACGCATCATTCATGCGTCATTCAATCGTGTATTTAATGGATCAACGATTCACTGATCGAAAGTCTGATTCAGCGTCTTGATTTGCATAAATTTATGAATGGTGTTATTAATCAAAAGTACTCGTAGCGGGGTCTCGGCTAATAGAAACGAAAACCACAAATGGGTTATTAAAATTTCAGGCGCATATTGGTACAAAACCAAAGGATGAAAGTAAACAAGGCAAAACTGTTATACGCCAACAGCAAAGACAACAAGCAAGGTAAACAATCAAGCTCAGCTACAAAACTACAAAGTGCAGCTGAATGAAGTGAATGCATGTGGCAACTGTCGTGTAAAGCGCGCAGTCACGTCCCGCCCATTCGGATGGAAAGTCGATTTGATTGATCGACCGACCGACGGAAAATATTTTCAGCTTTAACAAGGCAAGGCAGCTTGATCGCAAATGCAATGGCGTCACTCAAAAGGAAAGTCAGCCATAGTAAAAGACCTGAAGGAAATTTTTGTTTAATTTGGTTGAAGTTTAACCGAAAAAGAAAAAAACATGGTACGCTATCGAAAATCACCGACACATGCACATACTCATGCACATACACATACATACAACAGTTTAAGATAAAAGAAAGTTTATGCGCATAGCAAATTGAAATCGTAATTTAGAGATTCCTGAAAAATGAAATGTATAAATGCTAACCCGGCGAATCTCAGACAAATCCTAAAGAGTAATTAAAACTTGACACACACTCGCACACAAACACAAACGAGCGTGTGGCGTGTTGCTCGACAAAAGCTTCCACTGCCAGCACTCACATGCGGTCTGAAAATGGGCTAACGAAGGGCGTCCCATATGAGCATAAACACACACATTTACCAACCGTACCGTGCTAAATGGGTTTATTATAATTTTGTTAAAATATGACATATTTTATTGCTTGAAGAACTTTTATCTCGACTCGAATTTGGCATTTGCATTTGGCTTGTCTGCATTTCCAGTGCTCTGAAAGGCGTCTAATGAATTCGAATTGGTCCCATTTGTACTTTATTAGGGTTACCTTTGCTTATTACAATTATCACAGATAAAATGTAATTATTTGTATAATGTGTTTTTAGCCGAACTTTAAGAAAGTTTCTTGTGCAGTTGGTGTAATCTTGACTTTGAAAGTTGGTCGTCTCGTATGAAATTGCAACATAACAATTATTATACTTATTTTGAAGTTGGCTTTAAAATGTATGCTCTCTCAGCATTTTGATTGTTCATTGTTGATACTCATTTACAAAAAATCTGCTTATAAAACAAAACAAACGAAAATAAAAATAAAAATGGTCGACGCAATGAATCTTCGACAACGGCTACTTAATATGGACGCTATGTTTTCTTTTAAATGTGTCTTTTGTTTATTTTCCTCTTCGCTTGACTTTTGTCGTATGTTGATTTTTACTTTGCTCATTTCAGTCGACGACGACAATTTTTCAAGGGATCAATCACAAGCCGCCTCCCACACTCGTTCCCCCTGCCATTCGGCTTACCTTCAGCGTAGCGGCAAACAAGCAACTTCAAAAGTGACGCCATTGAAAAAGACTCGCCGGTGTGCATCGGAGCCATTTTATGTTGATGTGACTGAAGCTCTCTAACACTGAACAAAATATGCTAATTTTATGTTGACGACGATTTTCAGGGAACATTTATCACATGTGATGAATTGTAGAATGCTTTACTTTTATTTACTTTTGCTTATATGCTTGCATTTCGCTTTCAGCCAGAGATTGATAGGTAGCTGGAAGCGGCATGAGGTAGTGGTTCTACAGAGCTGTAGGATTTGAAACTTGTTTGCGAATCCGATGAACATCTCCGCCGACGACATCCAAATGCAACAACTCGCAGTGACCAAATTAGTGCATTTGTAATAAATTAAAATGGAATTCCTGATATGATTGTCTCGTCCTTATAAGCGCCTGCCGTGTGCCAACTAAGGAAAGAGACTCCCAGTGATGGACACGTGCTGCAAAATTTAAATTTTAATTATCACAAAGCGAAAGAAGAGTCATCTGAACATTGCAAAATCCTGCGCTCAACAGCACAAGACTTATTTTTGTAAGCAGTCATCTTCGCCAATGTTCTGCCATGAAGTCACTCCAGTGGTGCTGAGTCACAAAATACTTCGAAATTAGACTTTATGCACTCACTGTTCTTCAGGAAGTATTCATTGCTATTTTCTTGCCAAGTATTCTTCGTAGACTTTTAACTGATTACAGCTCTTTTGGGCAATAAAACTCTAACGCCGAAATTTACGACAATCCTTGTACAATTTTCCCCATTTTCATCTTTTACTTATGCGCAAGTGTGTGTGTGTGTGTGCGTGTAATACTGTTTGTCATTGTTGGTATTTGCGTGAGTGTTGTTAAAGTTCGCTATGTCAAATTTTAATAAAATACTTTCATGCATTTGGCATTGTTTTGTAACGCGTAAATATTTAAAAAGCTCAAAAATGAAATTCTGCTTGGCATACACAAATTGTGCCTTTTGAAGCATTTCTAGCAGAAGCCTAGAAGATGTATGTGTATTCCCTACTATCCGTCTCATTGGAGAAACTCATATGCGTCTGTATTTATGCGCACAACAGCCTCTCGGCGTAGAATAACGACCCGGGCACGTGACTCGCATTGCCAATATAATTTATGATCGACTAACTACATATTTTCTCATAAGCACAAGAGAAGTTTTCCAGCTAAAATTCTTTTACTTTCCATAATTTTTTTTCTTATTTGAGCATTGACAAAATGACAAAGTTCAATTAAGGAAAACTTTTTTTTTTTTAAATTACATACAAACAAATCAGATACATACATATGTATGTTGTATAGTGAATGCTGCATTTCACTCAAAATACCAAAAATTTAAATTAAAAAAAATATTTATACCATAAGTCCATAGTACAAATACACGTATGAGCAGTAAAATCAAGTATACTTAACAATTTAATACCCTGCACACATGGTCTTTTTTGTGAAGTGCGTAGTGAATATTATAAAAATTAGTTTATCGGATCTATAACTCCATTTGGATTATTCTTTTCGTTCTGGCGTAAAAGAGCAAGTGGGAAGGTGTCATGTCCAATATAACTGATACACGGGCTACAGTCCTCCTTCAATGTGTTACGTACTTTTGGACTTCAGCACAAATGACATGCCCCGGTCTGTCACTCAGTGCTTGAAGGGTATTCAAAAATACTGACCTGCTTTAGTGAAATTAACGAAATAAGCAGAAATTAAATGAGCAGTAAAAATGGTTCAATTTACTTGAACAACTCAAAACCAGGCCATACTGAAACGAGACTCGTCTCTCGGTCAGTTTAACGGCGTTCAGAAGCCGTGAGCACCTTATCTCAAATGGGAAATCATTACCGCATTTTTATTGTTTTACAGATTTGTAATCTTCATTTTTATGGCGTAACTTTTTTTTGTTTTGTTTTTGTTATAAAAAGTGTAACAACATTTCACGCCATTTCAGCAGCGCACATTTTTGAGAAGTAATTACAAAAGTTTTTATTTTTAAGTGACTACAAAGTATTTCTCACTTCGTTTCGTTTCGTTTTTATTTAGTTTGTTTAATTGCTAAGCCATCTCAATCTCAACAGGTTTTATTACAATCAAATTGAGTACTTTAATGCTCTCATGTTAGATAAACTTAAATGGCAAATTTTCAAGAAAAACAAGTAAAAACATTTGTGTCATTTTTTATATCTAAATTGTTGAATTAAAACTCTCGAGTCTTCGCTCTGCTACACGATTAATGTCTTTTTGTTTTTGGTAAAATATAAAAATAAAGAAAATTCTTAATAATATCATCAAATCTTTTCATTAGATATAAATTCAACAAAATACGCCAATTCAATGTCAAAATTGTTTTGTCAAATACGTCGGAGTTAAAGTAATTAAGCAAACCAAATCTAAGCTTGTTCTAACAAATTTACCAATCAAATTTTTTTTAGTTCAATAAATCCAACAAACGACAAATAAACATAGATAGCAATATGTGTGTCTGTTGGTCTTTTGAATTGCGCACACCAGTCGTGCTGGGAATAACCTTTTCGTTAACGATTTGCATATAATTCAAACAATTTGCACAAACTCGAGCAATAAAACCTAATCTGGCATCTAAATGGCCTCGGCCACAAAGAAAATAAGCGGCGCTGCTCCGCTCCTGTCCCTAGTGGTCGCAGTTGCGTCGCTGGTCGACCGCAAATCTTCAAAAATCTCGGCACGGAAGCAACAGTTCGACAAGAACAAAGCGAAAGTGGTGCTGCCATAAATAAGCCCCAACCGTCGCTGTGGCCGATGGTGGGGCTTGAACATGAGATAAAGTATCTATTAAAATTAATTATTTATAGGGCAGCAATCCGAAAGACAATTATACTGCATAATAAAGCGATTTGTTCACCAAAAACTAAACATAATTCAATGCGAAAGGATACACCCAAGGAATCCAGCTAGTGCCCTTTAAACTCGGTGGGAAAAGTTCTGCTGCAGTGCCCCAAAGATTGTTTGGTTTGAGGAATATGCAATAAATTGTGAAAGAATTTGGTAAAGTGGCTTAGATAAATATTGTCCTTGTTATCAAAAAGTTACGCACAAATCAAGAAGTTTTAGAAAATTTACACTGAAAATAAAGTAAAAGGAAATTGTTGGTCTTAAAGCAACCTCCATTCATCTGACATAAGAGGCATTTTGAACTCACTAGGGAGTTATTTCTAATGAAGGACAACAAGCCAAATCACACAAACATCCACACACAACCATATATCTTACACATATCACACATAAGGTCAGTGACTCACGCACAGTGAATTTGCTGGCGTTTTTTTCAGGAATTTTGACGCTTTATGACATGTCCCCGAGGTGCTGAGTACGCACAAAATCGCAATGAATAAAGGCCTGACCAAGACTTTTGTTCGTCTCTTTGCTGGTCGGTCACACTTCAACCCCTGTCAACGTTAAGTCGAAGGGGCATAGAACACTTATGAGGGGCTTGTATTGCAAACTGTGTGCCTTTCATTAAGAAATTTTATATGCTGAAATAAAACGCAACTTCACAAAATAAAGGTAAATGTCCACGCCGCAGCATTCAAATTAAAATGTCAACTAATAAAGTCATAAAACTACTGGAAACATGACAACGAAACAACGGACGGACACTTGTGTGCTGTCATGTAATATTTCTCTTGAAGTTCATAAGATACATTCCTCTTCTATACCCTATACCTTTTGGTACAAGGGTATATTAGTTTTGAGCTAGGACTCAATTAAGTTTAAGCTCAGAATTTGCTTGCTGTTATTTCTATTCGCCTGATACCTTTTCTCAATTTTTTTTTTGAATTATTTATCGGATATATGCAATTTTGCAACAGAAAAATCAAACAATATAATTTTTATTATTTTATATATATATTTGTATATTTGTGTAATTATCATTTATTTTGAACACCACTTTAATGGGCGATGCCAGATAAATATTTTTTATTATTAGATCTGGGCCGTGGCAGCGCCTGCCGTGTGTGCAGTGTATATTATTGTCGAGTATACTCGACTATTCCGTCGTTACTGTTTTTTTCTTGATTTTTTGGCTTCCTCGTGACTGTTGCGAATTTTGAGTTTCGTACACAATTTCAGTCACGACAATTACAAATACAAACGTAAGCAGTATCCAAAAGCGTCAACAGAGGATATATTTGATTTTTTTGTATTTATTATTATTTATTAAAAAATTACAAAAAGGGCAAAATGTGAGGCAAGAACATATTAAGTTTGAGTTTCACAGTATGTACAAAACAAATACTAAATCAAAGTTTACTTTTGTTGTAATGCTCGTAGATTTAATAGATATGCATTGGTCTACTTGGTGTTCTTTGTTTTTGTGCTTGCGTTTGTGTTTGCATGCGTCATTGAAAGTCATGATTTTGCAACATTTTTTATGACAACTTATTTACCGATCATGACTTTAGTTATGAGAACTCTGAGTGCAGTTGACTGGCACCCGACCTTTACTATCATGAGCCAGCGGGCACAACGGGTTAAAAAGTGTTTGCAGGTGTTAGAGATATCTTTATCATATGTACATAAACTTTTATATTCGAAGACATAATTTTTAAGAGTGATTATATGTTTTCTTAGGTTAATCAAAGAAAACATATATAATTGATTCAGGCAACAGTGAAAAGCATCTTCAAGCCATAAGCAAGCCCAAAATAAATTGACTTATTTCAATATAACAAACAAATTCGTACTCTTGAAAGTGTTAACGTAATTTTAGATTTGCCCCTTGGCAACAAAAGCCATAAACAGGAACAATAGAGGCGTAATTTAAAGGCGGAGACCGACAAAATTTTCTTGCATCTTCTTGCAAATTTGATTTGAAGAACAGCAACAACGAGACGAGACGAGTCGAGCAGCCAGCAACAATTATAATAATATGGTTACTCAAAATTTATGCCGCCCAACTCAAGCAGCGTGAAAGCCAAATAACTGACGGCCTGCCACTGCCGCCGCCAAGGGAGTTCTTTGTCTAAATAAAATTTACATAATTTCATATGTCGAATGCGACTTTGAAGAGGTTAAAAGCGCCTGGCAGCGTTTTATGACTCGCTGAAGGCTGGCGACAGTGACAAAACGAACGTAATCGAATTGGAAATTCTGTTTTGGATTTCGATTATGCAAATGTCAATTTGTCGAAGTGCCACAAAATATACGCGAATTAATGCTTAGCTGGAGCTGGATTCGAGAGAAAACCGGCAGTCGGAAATCCTGTTTATATGGTTGGTAGTAGACGCTTAAATAAACTCACTGTACATATTGACGGCATGTCTCAATTATTGTTCGTCTGTTTAATAAACACAAATTAATTACAAAATGCATTTTCAACAACTTAATTATGAATAGCGAAATCAAAAGAAACACTGCTTAGCAAACTGGCCGAAGCCGAATGAACTGGTCAGCCTCCACTTCATTTGTATGCCTGACACTAATTGAATTTTAATTAATTACACAGCTCAGCTTAGCTCAACTTTCAATTTATAATCGAATTTATTAGCAACGCAAACATTTCAGACGCCCAATAACTTAATTAACTCAAACCGAGATTCATTTCACATTGAATTTTGAATATTTAACGATAGACAACAAAATGTGCGAATTAATGTCAATCGAAGTGAAAGTCTATTTTGACAATTCAACTCTTTCAATTTTCAATTTCAACAAATGAACACTCGAGCACTCTTTGAACGTCAACTGTTATTGTTGTTGTTGTGATTGTTTTTTTTTTTTGGTGTGCTTCAAGGTTGATTCGTTCTTTCAATGCTTGATTCGAGGCCTTCGCAATCCAACGTCGCCTTCAGTTGCGCAGGTTCAACAGATCTTTTCGCCCGGTCGCTGATCCACTTTTTTCTGCACTGATTCGAACGCGCCAAAAAGGCCACAAGACTTTTGAGTATGTCAGGAATTTCTTTTACTTGCATTGCGAACGTTTTTCAGCGTCTCCCGTTTTTTCTTGCTACCTCGTTCGACTCCTTTAAGTATTTGCCAAATTAAAAAATGTTTCGCGTTTTTGCCTGTCATTCAAAATGTTCAGCTTGGCATTTGTGGCGAGCGCTCAAAGTACGTTCAAACTTTGTGACAGTACTTTGCCAAAGTCAGACACACAAAATGACCATTTGAACAAACAGGTCTTAGATGAGAGCTTCAAGGCACACTTCTGCAGCGTATTAATATAAAGAACGCTTCCAGGGTAATCCTTTCATTAAACTTCATGATTAAAGTAGTCACCCTTTGGGCTCATTAACTATTGAATTATTTATGTCTCATGGTCAGTTACCACAAATGTACGGTTAGCACCCTTGACAACCTTGCAGCCAAAATCAGCACGTCAAATGAAATGCTTTCACCCGAGGTCACTGAGAGTGCCTTCGTTGTGCTTTCATAAGCGATTTAATCTTGGCGGCTTGTTTATTTTCCTTTCCATTCGTATTTCAATCAAATAACTTGAAGAGTTCGAAATCAACAAACATTTTTATATAATCTTAAGAATATGCGAACTTATTTTCACACTTTCTCCTTTGGTAGAAGGCAATTTGAATCATATGATTAATTACAGTGAGTTTGTATTAAGACGCTGTAATAATTAAACAGTTGAGAGCCAAAGAAAGTTTCAAGAATAATTGCTCCCAAGATGGTGATGATAATTTCGCAATATACCAAAGGCGTTGTTAAAAAATATTTGTTTGTTTGTTACTAAATAAAAAAAGTAATGGTTTAAGGTGTGTTGCATGAGGTTAAGGAGGCTTTTTTACAATGCTTCTTAAGGTCGAGTGGCGAAGGGATGATGTTCGTCGTGAGCACAATGGTAATGGTAAAGGTCATAACGATAAAGACGGTCAGCCATAACTATTTAGTGTGATGGACATTTTCAGTATCGCAGATAACCTGGAACCGCACGTAAAAACATTCGAATTGGGAGTTTCATTGATCATAAAAATGAAATGGAAAAATGCAAGTTTAATTTGTTGTCCACAAAGATATATGAACGCAAAAATGCTCACGAAAGGTCTAACACCGAAATTTGTATCAACGCAAAATTGTTTTGAGACAAACAAATTCCGTGTTAAAAAAAGTTGTATAAAGTGTACGAGATGAAGTTGAGTGCACGTTCCGTCGCGACAGTTTAAAAATGATAATAAAGCACTCAAATTAGTTAACTTCTCAAACTAATCATTTTATGTTGCTTCAGTTGGCATTGTGATGTCGATGTTATTCTCTTTATTCCAATTACGCGTGTGTCTCCCAGTTGTCATTTGTTGGCTGTTTAATATTTAATTGAAAGCCAAATGTATCCCACACACGCTCATATAATTCGCTTCTTCCCCATGTCATCTTCACACCTTGTCATTCACCCCAGTGACTTGTTCCTCATCTCTCTGAATCTTTCACTGAGGATTTCATTATCATCTACAATCATCATGCGCAGCACAGCTCCTGTCGGATGAGCTTAGTTAGTTTCCTTTTGCTCAGCTATTCTAATCAGTATGCGCCTTTCGAGTGATTTTCAACTGTTCATTTTATTGACATTCGGGATTAGAATTGAGAAAAATTTTGTTCGGAAACCTTTTTGTTTTTCATTTTGTGTCAACTTTTTTTGCGAAATTTTAGGAAACTTTTATTGAACTTGCGAAGCATTTCTGATAAAATAAAAAAAGTTTTCAATGATAATAATATTTTTTTTTTATTTTTATTTAATAGATTAGATTTAAGTAAAGTAAAGTAAATAAGAATATTTATTGTTATAATTGTAAATACATTTACCATACTAACACTTAATGTTCATCCATTCAGAGCAATATTTTTTGTATCTTATTGGCACTGATTTTAAATTAAGCTAATTTTCTTAGCATATTGTGCGTGAAAGGTAAATAATAAATTTTAATTTGTACGCATTTTCAAAAAAGAAACAAAACACAAGTGAATTTGGGGTGTTTTATCGGCAAATAATCTTCTTAAGCCTTGAACAAATTACAAACAGCAAAAAACATTCCCCGCACACCTCCTGCCAAACGTTCTACATTGGCCGCCCATCAATGCTTGCGCATTTTGTTTTTCTTTATCGGTAAAGTAGAAAAAATTATCATTGAACTTACACTTTGAATATCGGGGCAGGGTGGTTCTTTGCCACTTGCTCGCTGACTTCCATTTTTTCTCATTTTTCCTTAACAAATTATAATGTATTGAAAATTGACAAAATTGTATAATGAATATAAAATTATGTAAATTATAGCACATTTCCATTTAATGGCAGACCCTTTTTAAGGCAAATGAGGTGAATCGCTCGGGTTCAGCAAGGAAGACGACTGTCGCCTTAAATGTGCCCAACTTTTTCTTTTATTTTTGTGATTAGATGTAAATAAGAAGGTACATTTAAATGCCTTCGTCTTTTTGGTCGATGGTGATATTGCAAGAAGAATTGCGTAATGCGAATTCGCACATTTCCATCTGCTCTCAATGTCACCTCAGCTTAGGCAACAACTCACATTATCAACGACTCAAAGATCAGCCTTATGGAGGACCTTTACCTTTACCTTCACCTTCACTTTCCTTTATCTGTTTGTAATAATAGATAACGCCCTTACTTGCCTTTTGTCGTTCGAAGTGTGCAAGTGTCTTTTTTGACACTTTATGGAATTTATGACATTATCGACTCCAAAATGTTGTTGGTTGGTTGTGATTCCTTGTAAATCGTGTTTTGTGGCCTAACTGTAATTTAGACAAGGTCATTCGCTGAAGTAATTTATGGCTTAATGTTGAAACCGGTCGGAGGTCTTGTCTGTTAATGTTCGACAGACAAAAAAAATGTCAAAATAAAACATTGTAAGATGGGTTTTAAACGAAAACCAAAATTAACCTGTGTTGCTTTTGTGTATTTTAACTTAGTACTTTAACTTGTTCTGTAATGTGTAAAATTTATTACATTTTTTATTTTACATTTAAAAATATCTTTAATGTTGCCACATAAAAGTTTAAATACGAAAAGCTTCCCTTTATGCCAGTATCCTAGCTCATAATGTTGTTGAACTTCGTAGTATTGTCTCTGCTAATCGCGAACTGAAGGAAAGTCCCAGGCAAGCAAGCAACATATAAACAAACAGGTAAAACACAGATTGTATCTGCGAAAACGGCGGCGCATCCACAAGTTGCTTAATGCGAATATGACAAATTGTTGTCAAAAGAAAGCCGCCGACGGCACTTTGAAACGAAGTCAAAACAAAGGATTTGCTGCATTTGAGCGGAAGCTCAAAGAATAAATTATCTCTGAGCATAATCTAAATGAAACAAAAACATTTGCACATCAATCTGTCCTCCACAGTGACAACAACTAAACGCGCTTCGTAATGAAATCCGCACTAGTCTAAACAAAGTCTTCTTAATTTTATTTCTTTCACACCTTGTCTTCATTGCCTCGACATCAGCGTCGGTGTCGGCGTCGGCGTCTTCGTCGACATCTTAGCGCGGAGTGCTGACATCAATACTTGTCTCTCTGCGGTGAGTCGACAAGGATTCTGCATTAAAAATGTTAATTAGTTGCGCAAACAACGAACTTCTGCACTCGCAACACGACAAACGCGCTCAATTTGGCAACGTGTCTGAAAAGTCCAAATGAAGACCAAGATACAAACCGGAACAACAACAACAACAACACAGCGACCGTCGGCAAAAATACTGAGAGCAGATGCGCTACTGCCACACCACCGACACTGCCACTGCCACTGCCGCTGCCAAACGATGCCGGCCGCAGTCAACACTTCGCACTCTGCAATTTTGGTCGCACTCCTCAGCCTGCGGCAGCCTGGATGCAAAACTAACTCACGCGCGTATGCAAATTGAATATCGAACAAGGTATTTTCTTTTTGTTGGTTTTTTTTGTGTTGCTCGTTGTTGTTGTTGTTGTGGTTCTTTTTCAGCAATGCTCATGAAATTAAACGCCAATTAGGAACAATGTTCAGAACTTGTTTCACCATTCGTGGAGAGCGCTCAGACTGCTTGACGCCTGCTCCCGGCAGCAGCGCCGCCATCGCGTGCTTAGCCAACAGTCGCAGCATCTTTGGCGGACTCCTTCTTACTCTGCCTCTCCCGGTCCTAGTCACTGGCTTCCACCAGCAGCAGTAGCGGCGGCGGCTGAGCTGTGCCGGACGCTTCATTTCGAGTGGTCGTGTTGCATTTGACAAGGACTGCTTCTGGTTTTACTTAGGCAGTGATTGCATTGACAATTAGAGCATGTGGCAGAATTTTTCGTTAATTGCAAAATATTGTTCAATCGCCGCTGTGTTTTTCACTAAATTAATACCCGTCTAGGTGCGTAATAAATCTCCATTCGTGGACTATTAATAATATGAAGGAACTCTCTTAAATACTAACGCTGCCGTGTCGGCTTTCTCATTTCAGCTGACCAATGCCGTGAACGCAGTGAAGACGGTCTGTCAGAGGTGTTGTTAATATCGCATTTTAGTCACGTCGCTTGCGTCGACTCGGAAAAATCAATACGGGAAAGCAATCATCACTTTTTCGGTGGAAGTGCATGAAAGGAATTTGAGCTCTGTTCAATGTGAATTCTTTCTTCGGTATCGACAACTTCCGGTTGCGGCAATCCTGCCAAATTGTAGATGTGCTGAAGGCGCCGTGAATTTATTTAATTTCATTTGAAAATAAATTAAATACTTTAAAAAGAGGACAAATTTCATGAAATAAATTTCGAGAATTGATTTTACTGAAATTTATCTTTTTTTTTCCGGAAAAAGATTTTTAAATGTAGTCAACATTGGCCTCTATGTATTATTGGCCTCATAATCCGATCAATTTTTTAAATATTTCCATAAAAAGAGAAAAGTCAAAAAGAAATATGTTACTCATTCGTAAAACATTTGTTCAATAAAATTCTCCCCTAATTTTCCGCCGGGATGTCACTTTAGGTCAAATATGAGGTCTTTTCGTCACACATAACATTTCGTAAGGGGAACCGCTTCATTGCGGCATGATTAATGACCTTCAATTGCTTGTGTGAGTTATGATTTCATTCTTAGATTTTTCATTTGCCCGTCGCCTGTTTGAAGCCTCGAAGAAGCTTAATTCATATTTGTTCTTGCGGAACATATTCTCACACCCAAATCTCCCGAGGCTTTTGCAAGACGCCGGAAATTGTCTTTACACTAATCGAGCGCCCGACCGGAAGGTTAAGAAGCGGTTCGACACTCTTGACACGCGCCTCTGACTCTCCCCATACTCTCGAATGGCCTCAAATCCTTTCAACAACAGCTACAAAGCAACTCGCAACGTCATCACTCAAACAAATGTAAAAATGCTAATTTAACCCTTTTTATTATTCATAGTCATCCGGGCTTGTATCTTATCTTCAAGTTGTTCGCATATGACCGTCGACTGATCCCGTTATTGGCCGCGAATTTGCATTTCTTAAATAATCTTGCTCCGCTGAGGATTACAAAGCGTACTCGCAATAATTTAGAATTGTGTTAATTTCCATCGTCAGGCATTTGTCATACTCATTTGAGCGCATTTATTTAATGAAATCCACACTTGCCTAAAAGGGAATTTAATTTCATGAAGAGAAGGCATTGGAATTGTGCTTAAATGAAATGTCGGAGAAATTTCGTCGAAAGGCGGCGACTCACCGATTAAGATGTATGAAGCGTCTAGACCCAGATATGCAAATTTCGTTCCACTGAAGTTAAAAAGCAACAAAAATAAACAAAATACTTCTTCGAATTATGCTGTTGACAAAAAGCGACTTGAAGACAGCAGGTGTACATTGGTGGCATTCAAAGTGTCCAGCAAATCGGTTAATATTCAAAACCGCAACTACCAAAAATAATAAAAAATAAAAAAACAATAACAACTCACAAATATATACCGCATATTGTACACATGGGCCCGGGCCGCCTAAAAAATCGGACAAAACGGGCCAACAGGGCGAGCCCGAATAAAGCCGAGTCGCGCCAGGCCAGAGTCGTGCTTGGCCCTAGCCCCTTGCAGCGTCTCACGGCAAGCACGGCTCTTGAGCGATCAATTGACATTTACAATGCGTAAATACTTTGAATAAATAACTAATTATTATTTCAAACACGTTGGGCCTGCTTGGCAATTGAACAGTTAAATCGTTAAAGCCAAGTTATATGTTTTCTGGTGGGCTTTTTTGTTTTTCATTGATTTCAAGTGAATCAAGTTCGAATTTCGACGGCTGTCAAGCTCAGGAATCAATGATAGATAACCTGAAGCAGCATTTTTTGTTTATTCAACATTATTTTATTTATGGTGCCGAATCCAAATATTATAAATCAATCAATCGCACTGAACGATTCCCATTTAATCGATTGATAAGCGCGAAAGCGTAATTCAACAGGATCTTAGCTACAATCAGACACTGTTTGAGTAACGCCTCTGCGATCACAGGCCGAAACCAACACTATGCATATTGGACTGGAATTGAAGAGTACTGAGGATACTTGTTACTTTAATATGATTTATTTAAACATCAAGGCGTTTTCGTCTTTAACAGAGTTCCTAGACTTTGACCATGCATTATAAAAAAAAACTTTTCAAATAAAATTAAAGTTACATGAAACTTTCTGTACAGAAAAAATCGATACATGAAGCAAACAAGAAAAATATGAAGAAGAAAAAGTCTGCATGCTCATTTTTCATCGAAATTACTAATCCTGAATAGAATTAAACATGCTCATCACGTGCCAGAAACGTTAGTGACGTTGGCTCAACTTGCTGCTGCAAGTTGTAGGAACTTCGCTTACAGTTCGTACAACAACACAAGTAACTTTATACTTGCAGACATTCATCTATATATATGCTATCTGAACATATATATTTGTGTATGTCTGCACTTACATAACACACATGTATCTGAATGGTTATGTATCTAAGTTCACTGCACACACGGTAACAAAGAACATTTCATTAATAGTAGCACATAAACCAACGAAATACCGATAAATCATGAAAGACGCAAGAATTACATTAAAATTATTTTTATTACAAAAAGGAGATCACGCTTTATCTCACAGTTTTTAGAAGCGAATGTGAATTTTTACTTATGCTTACTACTCATAGAACAGTTCCATTAGTAGCTGATAAAAAGTAAGCAAACCAAACCAAAACAAAACAAAACAAATGAAACTAAAAACGAGAAACACTGAGTCACGTTACTCACGTTCCAAACAACATTTTGTCAACTTGGCCCATCAACGGAGCCTCTAAATGATTTTTGCACATTGTAAAGAAGCCCAACCGAAGTGAGACAGCAGTGAGCCACATTCGAGAGACAAGCACATTCGCTTGACCCAGCACGATTTCAGAAGTCGGAAGTCAGAAACGAAGTCGGCGCTCAGGCAAGTAGTAACTTGGTTCTAAGCAGGGAGGGGCAGGGGGGGCTGAAGCAAGGACAACACAGCGAAATAACCACAAAACAATCCTCGTGGGAGATTTGTCCGCTATTGTGTTTTGTAACATTTTTTTGGATTTAGTTTCTGTTTTTGTTTTTGTTTTGAGTCCATGGTCTTCGATTTTCGCTGAGTTTGTCATGTAATCACGAATTTATTATATTGTAAATTCAGTGACAAGTGGCGCCCGATGAGGTGGGAGTAGCGGCAGTCGTATGGGACAGGATCGGCATGCAACTTTTCACATTCAATACGAATCGTGAAGTTGTGCTCAGTTCTGGATTTGAGTCTATCTACAACGAAGCTTGGCTCAGACTCAATACGCGGCTGCGAATTCAGAGCTGTGGTTGATGCTGACGACGCTGACGGATGATGAGGTGCCTCGAAATGTTACCTGCGAGAGTTATGAGAGAAGAGTATGAGTGTGGATAGCCTAGTGGCGTAAGTGCGTCGCAGATGGGCACAGAGCTCTTGAGTCGATTAAGATGCTGAAGCAAGTTTGTTCTTTGCTTGCTTGCTTGCTTGTGTGGTTGAAACTTTGTTATTCTTGTCTTCGTCGTTGTTGTTGTTATTGTTTCCATAAACATGTGGCAAGTGTGTGTAAGTTGTTGTTGTTGCTGCTTTGGGACTCATTCCGACATCTGAGAGTGCCTGACGATTTGTGCAACTTTCATGCCAACAACACAGCAACAAGAACGACACTAGCAACAACAACAACAACAACGTTCACCTCATAAACAAATGCGAATGTATTTGTTGATGTTGATGTTGATGCTGATGCTGAACCAACTTAGTCTCTCAGTTGCTCACATGGGGCACAAAACCAGCTTCACCACCATTTGCAGTTTTTGCAATGCGCTCCACAGCTTACGACCACCAACAAAACCAAGTCAACAGCAATAGCAACAACAACAACAACATTCAATAATACTAACACAACGAAAACACTCGAACTGCAGAGACCCACAGCAACTCAGAGCAGCAGCAGTGGCAGCAGCAGCAAGAAGAACAACAACAATCGCAACCAGCCTCTCGAGCTTCGTTGAACTAAACTGAACTCAGCTGAAATGAAGTGGACTGAGCCGAGCTGAGCTGGGTTGCCTTGCCTTGCCTTGCGCTGCGTTGCGTTGAGTTGAATCGAGTTGAGTTGAATCGAGTTGAATCGAGATGATGACGACGACGATGATAATGATGATGAGGCGACGACCGACCGACAACCATGTTTCCTGATGCGAGGCGATAGTTTATCGCCAATTTTCGTGCCGTGCAGAGGTGAACGCGGACCAAAAACGTGGCTGAAACGTTCGAGCCAAACCGTAGTAGAACAACACACGAAACGTCAACTGAGCAACCAAAAAGCGAGTGTTCGTCGAAGGAAAAAGCGCGCGTCGAATAAAAATCCTTGTCGCATCTACCGACGGCAAAACGACGGTTTCGGTCATATGTATTAAGCAAACTCCGAATCGTTCTGTTTCGCCTCGCCTCGACTCGATTCGTTTAGCAAATTCGCTTTCGTTGTCCTCGTTATCGTCATCGCCGACTTCGGAAATCACGACGGGCAAAAGCGCCAAAAAAAAATGCCAGTGATGCGCGGCAATTGTGCGCGTTAACGGTAAATAATGGCCGCCATATTGGCGAGCATATACAACAGCAACATTGGCATGCGAGCATATGTAAATGTTATGTAAGTGTTTGCACAAGTGCGAAGAGTGGCAAATATCAAAGCTCAAAAATAAAAAAGATAAGAGATAAAAAGAAAATAATACGAGATTCAGTGTAGTGCTAAAACTGTATAGTGTATAAAGAGCTAATCTCCTAACCAGCAATGGATCATCACGGCAGCGGCTTCGTCTCGTCACCCTGGGCGGCCGTGTTGGGGCACCACGCAATGGCCTCGGCAGGAGCGGACGCTGGCTTCGCGGCGGCCGCAGCTGCAGCGCATGTCCAGAATGTGGCGGCAGCGCAGCACCATCACCACCACTCCCACGCCCAGATTGCCGCCCACCACGCGCATCACTCGCACCACCCGCACCATCATGCGCACCACGCGCACTCCCATCACTTGACGCCGACCGGCATGCCAATGGACTTGCATGTACCGCAGGGATTTCCATACTATAGGTAAACTCTCGGTTGCTCCCACGCCTCTCACTCGAGTGCACTGATTTGTGCTGTCGACGTTGTTGTCCTTTTTGGTCCTTGCTGCCTTCGTGCTGTTCGTGTTGTTCATTTCCGAGTGTTGAGTTCATTGTCAGGTGCTCGCAGTTTTCACTCCGCTCTATGCAAATTTCTCCGCGGCCATTTGACGTACATACTCGTATGTGCTAAGTATGTTGTTTTGAGCGTGTTTGTGACTGGTGGGCGTTGCCATTAAAACTGTCCCGCCAATTACAAAAACGCTCTCCTTGTCAATTCGATTTAGGAGTCGTTAATCTACGACAACCGACCATGTTATAAAAACCTTTAAGCAACCTATTTATAATATTTTTATAATTATTATCGTGTGATGCCCAACATCTACATCAACATTAATATGAATCTCCCATATCAATCCATTTCTCTTGATAATAATACAACATAAACATAAATATGTAAATATTATTTTTGATCTTAACTCACTTATAACTATTAATTGGTCACCCACCGTTGGAATCTTTCGTTCGTTCTATTTTTCAAATCACAAAATCCAATACCAAAATATAATAACCTCTTAATTATAAATCCCACATTTTGGCTAATAATCGCTGATAGAAATTTATCGGTCGAGAGAATATAAGAATGGACATAAATTCAGCACAGAATCTAGTCTACCACCTCGAACACACTTTCGCGAAGTCTTTCCTAATAAGTGAATCCTTTCTGATTAATCACTCTTTATTCAGTAAAATATGCACTAAGACATCTAACACCTTTACTTTTATACTCTCTATAATTTTGTTTTAAATGCAACTGTTTTTCTTCAAAATGCGTGAGAAGATACCATTCAGAGTAACAGTAACAATTAACCGTCAATTAAAAAAGGTGCCAACATCAACTAATAGCATAATTATAATAATTGAGTGAACGTGACAATTAGCAGTGAAACGGGCGATTGTCACGAAAATTTTATCTCAGAAACAAACAGTCACAGAAACCCTTATTTAAGCCTTAGTTAAGTGCCCCTTGAACACCAGAGTTCGTCAAAGCCAACACTGAAAGATTCACACACAAAATGGACTCGAGTGTTACAAGTCTCCAGTGCACTTCCACACTTTGAAAGAGCAACTTTATTAATGCATGCTTATTTTCAATATCAAAAAATGGAATCAGCATCAAAGAGGCTTTTGCCGACGCAACTGTGGGCAAAATGGAAGACGCACGAAGGTACGAGCAGACGTACCATAAAGACAATTGCTGAATCACAGACCTAAATCGAGACGAAAAATTCCCATAACAATATGGCGCGAGAAAATGTTATTCATGAACTCTGATTGGTGGTGGCAAGGCATAAACTCCGCTTTGTTGTCGACGTTGGCTGCTGGTCTGGCCTGGCTCCGTTGGCTGCTTAAGCTGCCTGAGCTGCTTGAGCCAAGTGTTGAAATCAGTTACGATCTGCAACTGGCGAAGGAACAGCGGCTACAGTTACAACCGAATTAAGGCAGCAGGCAGCAGGCAGCAGACAGCAGGAAGGCACTTGCTCAGCCGTCAGTCGGTCCGACAGTCCGGCAATGTTTTTCAGTTATGGCGGCTTCTGCTGTACATGCACGCTCATTGCCCCCTCGAACCCGGCACCAAGTACGATTGTGCACTGTGCCAGTCAATCTGCCGCTACATTGGCTCGGCTCACATAATCAGTGTCTATCAGCATTTTTCAATTATATCGGAATAGCGTTATCCGTGGCTGGATCGCGTCAGAACGCATAATTACTATAATCACCTGAGTTATTACCTTGGCGAATATTGGCGAAGACATACAAAAGTCAAAATGTATATATATAAAAAAAAGGAAAAAAAATAATATAAAAAGAAACAACAGCAACAACAACAACTGCAACAAAGTAAGCAGCGATTGTTGTTGCAACAATTTCTTCATTGGTGCTGTGCATTGCCCCTCATGTCCCTTATTTCATTGGGTGAGAGCCACAATTTTATATTTTTGAAGTCTGTTTTATCTCATTATTTTCATTTTATTTTGTGCAGTTTTCTTTATTGCAACTACACTCAATTCGTTAAAGTTTCGCATTAAAAATACACTGAGAAAAAACTCGCCGAGCTTTGACTTTTTCGCGATTCACAAATAAAAATTCATGTTCCAAACAAAAAAACCCACTGGAATTTCTAGCAGACTCTCCTTTTTCATTAGACCAGCGCCGCCGACACTTTAAGTCGTAAGTCACTTTGTAAATCATCGGATCTAGAATCAGGCCTCAGTGCTAGCAATCATTGCACCAGCGACCAAGAGCCGAGCCGTCCAGAGATGTTGTCTCAAGTGCTCACGAACTGTGTTTTCATTCGGTAGATTAAACCCTTAGCGTGAAAAGTTACTGCCATGCGGTTTGAAGTTGAAGTCGATGTCGGAGTGAGCAGTAGCAGTGCCGTCTGCTGTCTCGCTCGTATCCCCTTGACTGCTGCCCCTGTCAATGCGATGACCACATCGTTGAAGTGTTGAGCGGGCCCATTGAGACAGACCCGACCGCAGAAAATAAAACGGCAACGTAGCGAAAAACCATCATTTCCACAATTTATTTTTCGAACGTGATTGGCGAGTTGCTGGCGAGGAGATCGCAGCCATTAAGAAATTGCACTAAAGCAAAATTGAAATGGAAAACAAAACTCAAAATATGAAATAAAATGCGAGAAATTATGATTATGATTATGGATATGATGAACGATGCGGCATGCGGCATGCGGCATGACAAAACTTGCAACCAAAATGTGGGATTATCGAATGATGTCAGCACAAGCTCGAAATGAAAGGCGTTGAGACAATTACGTCAACAGATATTATCAGAATTAAGATCATTTTTCCGCTGATCCTGAGATGTGAAACTTTATTGTCGCTAATCTGAACTTCGAAACGGGTCTTTGAGGCGGCGCCACAACAGTCAAGAAACTGCAACAAAGTTAACACTCATGCCATGATTGGACATTAGAATCTCATATTGCGACATTAGTTAAGCGAATACTCCGCCCTAGTAATGTGTTTGGAGGCACCTGCTGGTTACACCTTCTGAAAGCCGAAGTTGTCTGCTACCCACTTGAAATTCAATTAAATTATGCAAATGAAGCGCGCCATTTGAGCCGCAAAATCCGAGCCGCTCTAATGTGAAATTATATACATACATTTATACTTTTTTGTACTTTTGCATTTGAGCGCAAAGCAAGCCGACAGATCGTGTACTCCACCCACTCCATTTGAAAGTCCGCAACCGAATGCAGCAGGGCGCGGTGAGTTGTCTGCCGCCCCTCGGCAGTGTTGCTGCGGACACTGATGAAGCTGCACTGCAGTGTCGGCTAAATTACAAGATACTTTCGTTGTTGCTGCTGCTGCAATTGCTGGTGTTGCTGCTGATTATGCTGGCGATGAGTATGATGTTCACACAGCCCGGAGGCACAAAACTATAACAAGCGCGGCACAGCACATTACACTGAACTGAACTGAACTGAACTGAATTGAGCCAAGTTGTTGCAGGAGTGCAGAACAAGTGTCCTTGCTGACGGCAAAAACTCAAAGTGAGCAGCAATTTCATCAACGCCAGCCGCCGAAAGCCATCGCAGCCGCAGCCGCAGCGACTTTGACTTCGTCATGTGGAGTTTGTTTGCGGTAGCGTGAAAATTAATTGAAATTCATGCCGTGCTGCAATAACAATGATTCAACATCATGCATGTGACGTCGTGGCTGCCAGTCTTCCTCGCCCCATCGCCGCCAGCGCCAAGCGTCGTTCCACTCGTTTCTAGTGAACTCGCCTCGATTTCATTCAGCGGTAACGAACACACCCTTGGCTGAGGCCAGCCAGTGCCAGAGGAGGGGCACGCGACAGGTTGGTCTGCAGGACGGGTTAGGCCCATGCGGAAAGTGCAAAAGTACAAATCCCTGCATGGAATACATAATTACTTTGATTAGTTCTGATTGAAGAAGTGACCAAGTGGAGTGGTGTCGACCGGTCACGGCAATAAAAGTTTCTATTTAAAGTCCGTTAGTTATTTTCACGGCGATAATAAGTGCCAACTATCTTCTTCTTCTTCACATCGTTGGCTGACTAAAACTCAATTTGAAAATTTTTGAAACAATTTTTATTAACTTTTTCCAATTAAATTCATGCGCTTCTCTTCCTACTTCACTTTATTTTCGTTTTTTATATTTATTTTCGTTCTTATTTAACCGATCAAATAATTGAGATAAAGCAATAAAAGTTAAAGTTTTTGTAAAAAAAGCTTGAGGTGTATCGGAGCCGAGTCGCGTTGGGCAAAGAACTTTGCGCTTTTCGCAATCTGAAGCTTATAAATATGTATGAATTTTAAAATTGTTGGAATCTCTGTTGTTCGTTGACGAGCTGAAGAAGAAATGAAGGAAAAAAAAAACACACACACACACACATGTGATCGGAAAGCCAGAACAACTGCTACAAAGCTGAAAGAAACCAGAAAATAAGCAACAAGGTCGGTGCGCAAAAAGGAACCCTCAAAGGTTAACCAACAAAAGCAACTCGAGTACATCAACCAGTTCAATGTAGTTCGTCACTCATCAAGTCGGTCGATTCAGACGCATCAGGAGAAGCGACAACAACAAAAGCGAAGGCAGTCCTTGCAGCAAAAACAACAACAACAACAACAACAACAACAAAAACAATGGTTCAGTCCATACAGAAAAACAATCATTGATCAAAGGAATTTGGAGGGAAAAAAAAATAAACCGAAAAATAATAAAACATAATGTTGGAAAAAAGAAAAAAATATATAATAATATTACCCAAAAATAAACGCCCTAAAAACCTCAACCAATAAGTCGGACAGTCAGTCAGTCAGTCACACGGACACACAGTAGAGTCAGCACACCATCAGTCAACTTGAGGCCTCTTTATCAGTCAAGATCGAAATTGTACTGAATTATGCTTATTGATATTACTTCCTCATACATTTATACATCAGGCTAAGTGATGATCACCGAGAAATAAGATTTTGGAACAAAAGATCCCTTGACAAAATATTTTGTAAGTCGTTGAAAATCTGACGCGCTTGGCAAATTAAGTAATTATGGCCATTCATATTCCCAGGGAGCATAAAACATTAAAAATTGGTCGAAACGAATAATGAACTTTTAATAAAAATAATTTCTTTTTGCCTTAAGAGACAAACGGTGGGTTGCTTCTGAAAGGAGTGGGCATGGAAAAAACTCTTTTGGGCATAATCAATAATGGTAGATAAGTTGTCTGTCAACACGGGAGCGCGATCAGTGTCTGGTCACAGGCTGCTCCGGGCTTTGACAGCATCATTCAAAGAGTAACAGAGGAGCTTGTTTTTTCGTTTGTGCAGCAGCGGCAGCAACAACAAATGCATTGTCGCAGTGGTCGAGCGCATTTCGTAGGCAGCAACGGCAGCGTTTCGTGTTGCACAATCATGCATCTGTGCGAGTGTCCAAATGCAGCTATAGGAATGCTTCGAGCACGTTTCTGAGTGTTCGCAAAAGTTGTTTACAATAATTGCGATTGTTGCAGTTGTTATTATTAAAGTGAGACACTTTTCAAATTCTAGATATCATATTAATTGTCCTGCTTTTAAATATGGGAGCTGGAGCGATTCGAGTCGTCTCGAGCTGAGTTGAGCGCAACCTTCGCCTTGGCGAGGCTCATTTGTGGCTAACCGAATGCCAGACAAGCTGCGACGATCGATTCTCGTTGGCCCAAACGCAGATCCTCACTTACAGGTAATATTGACAGCGACCAGTCGATCGAGATGACTCGACTCAACTCAACTTCAGTTAACTTGGCGACGTTGCTGTGTCGTCATGATGCCGATGATGGTGCTGACGCTGACGCTGATGCGACCAATGCTGATCTGACGCTAGAGCTAATGCTGATGTTGATGATGTTGATGATGATGATGACGAAGACGACGCGCCGAGGCTCCCGTCTTCCTCATGTCAATTTATTTATGGTGCGGTACAAGTTTTTACGCACTCAAGTGCTCTGAGACTAATTGGGCACGAAACGCAATCAAAGTGACGACGACATCGACAACGACAACGACATCAGCGAACGCGAACGCGAATGCGGCCCCAACTCCCCGACCGGCCCAAGCGACCCGCCGCACCGCAGACAGCCAACATTCGGACATTCAGACTTTCGGACAGCCAAGCGTCAAAGCGAAGAAAGATACGCTCACCGAAGACTTTCAATCGATCGATTCGTCTCGTTTCGTTTCGATTCGATCGATCAACCCAAAGCGCACTTCAGTACGCACATCGCCAGCTCAGGCTCAGGCTCAGGCTCAGACACGGCCAGTTCAGAACTCTGAAATGTTCGCGTTCAAATAGCTGAGCAATGTTCTACACAATTATCTGTGATTATCATCGTTTTCATTGCTTTTGTGTAATTCTCTGCTGAACTCTTTTTTGTTGGCATTTGCCATCTTTCTGTAAATCATAATGGTCCTTGCCGGCAGTACTGGGTACCTTTTCCCTGTGTGTCCTTTCATGCGTCCACTTATAAATAGATGACACTAACCGCTGACTGCAGTTGGCTAAAGATGTTGTCTGCGCACATAGCAAACACGTGTCTTCCTCTGAAATTCATAATTAAAACCATTCTTGACTTGCTCTCCAATACAGATATGATTTATTTTTTCAGCGAAATGCTTCGTACCAATTTCAATTGCTACAAAAGAAGAATATTATTTACCTATACAAGAAATTAGTTGTGTGTAAGCCTACAATGAAGTTCAAGCCACGACTCCAGTTGAATCAATCGGTAATATTTGCTGACTTTGTGGTGAAGATAGATACATCTTCAATCAATCAGATAGTTTTTCGAAAACTTTTACTTTTCTGCTTTTACGGCGCTTTTTTTGTTTTGCTAATTTCGTTGGCCAAACCACAATCATGAATCTCAAGTCGAAATTGCTGCTCACTGATAAACGCCGCTTGGCTGCGACCGCAAAGGACGCGAAAATACAATTCCGATAATTGCCCGAGGGCAACTTATACTTAACCGCTGACCGCGGCGACTCGACCGGGCCGCTCACTGCCGCTGGCTGGCGCAGGTAACCAAACGAGGTCAGGAGCCGCGTAGACAAAGTCAAAGCCAAGCTGGCTCCCCCTCCCCAGCAGCCTTTCGGCACAACTTTCGGTTGGCAGACGACCTGAAACGTGTATGAAGCTTGCTGCGACGAAGAACAACACATATTACTGTTATTGTTGTTGCCGTTGTTGTTGCTGTTGTTGTTTTTGTTGCTGCTGTTGCCGCTGTAGTTGGGGCAATGATTTAGTATTTGTCTGGCATATGACGAAAATTAGTCGGCGCTGCCGCTTTGACTCAAATGTATTTTGCTTTCTGCGGCTTGCCCGCGACCTCGCCTCACCCTCACCTCACCTCACCACACCTCACTCAACACACCATCTCTCTCGACGCCTGACCATTGACTACACAAATCAATAAACGTTGGTTCGATTCGATGAGCGCTGATCACTAGTTTCTTATTGCTCATACACATTCTATATATAAATACATATATTTTTGTTTTTGTTTTTGTTTTTGGCAACTTTGGTAATTTTCGCAGATTGTTGTTTATTAGTCCCAATAATTCCTGATTTCCTGTAGACTTCAACAAGCAACAAGCAAGAAAACTGTTACTAATATCAAATTGTTTTTGTATTCCATTTGTTCCGCAGATATCGCGAGGATGCGCTTTGCTGGGGCGACAGGTGAGTTTTTTGCCACTTCTTAGAGCACCTATAGTCCCCGCTCCGTGCCCGCGTTTTCTTCATTTTCCACTTGATCCAAAAGCGCGACACATTTATCGGTTAATTTAATTTATTTAAGAAATGCCATTAATTTAAACTTTTTTCCCTGAGTTTGCACATTTTTCTGCTGCTAATTTATTCGGCACTTACTCGGCCGTTGTTTTTCTTCATTTTCAACTTTTGTTTGTGTTGTTTTTATTTCTTTTTTTCCAGAAAATCCATGGAAGAGATTGGAGCCGCTCAGTCATCGGTGAATGCGCGGTAAGTGTTAATGTTGCCATAAATGTCCGCAATGCCACTCCCCCCACCCCCTATGTCGGCGGCTGAGTCTGTCGTATGTTGCTAGTTTCTCGCTGCTGGTTTGTGTTTTCATTTGTGTTTGTTTTTTTGTTTTTGCGACGCATTAAATTGAATTGGTTATCATAAAATTATTGATGTCTCTTTAAAGTTGCTTGTTCGCATCTATGAGATACATTTTTTATGCCTGTTAACTGTCGTCGCCGCATCCACTTTTCTATTTGATGTTGTTGTCGTTGTCAGCAGTGACAGAGGCTGCGACTCTGCTGGTTGCATTTGTGGCTGCAACAGCAACGAAGCAACAAAGCATGCGCAACATCAGCGGCATTGTTCCTGCTTATGTTGCTGCTGTTGTTGTTAGGATTGTTGTTGTTGTTGCTGTTGCTGCGATTGTTTACAATTTTTAATGCGAATTCTCACATAAGCAGTACAAATATCGGACTAATTGGATTTATCTCGTGGCCGTCCGCCCGTCCGCCCAGCCATTCTACACTCCGTCTTTCAATCCATCGAATCGGTCTGTATGCCACTCATTCGCATGTGGCGTTGGTTGTCACTCTTTTTGCTGCACAGAACTGTTGAAAAACATTTGAAAACATTCTCAGTTGTAGAAATTAAAAAGCAAAACAATAAAAAAATCAACCCGGGTTAGAACACAGGCAAGTTGACTTCAAAGCAGCCTAGTTGAAATCTTAATGAACTTAGTGAAGATATGTGAACTATCAACGCCTCAACACGTTTGATAAAAAATACAAATAAATAATAGCAAAAGTTTATTAGAAACGAACAAATAGAAAGCAATTCTGAATGTTTCCTTACTGAAAGAGCAGAAGAACCATCATGGATTATATAAATCTATGGCTGAATGCCAAGTATTGCCCCTGATACAGATTACATGGCTTTTACATACTTCTACTGCTCTGAGCCTTACCCAGACCGCCTCCTCCGCTAACAACACCAACATCCCCAACAAGTGTCGCAGATAAAACTGAAGGCGTCGAACCCAAAGCAACTTCAACTTCGCGACGACAACAATTTCATCGGCAACAATTTGAAGTTATTGTTGGCTTCCTATTCGATTGTTCGATTGTTCGATTTGATATTACTTTGTGCATTATTGTTGCTGGTCGCGTTGTTCTTACAGTCGACGTTGTCACGGTCATGGCTGCTTGGCTGCCTGGCCACGATCGAAGAATCACAGTTGCACTTCGTCAACTGAACTAGTTTCCAGTGCGCGCTCCCCGCCCGCGCCCACAGAACGATTTCGAAAGGTGCAAGATTATTAATTAATAATTCTGATCACAACTCTCCACTCTGTGTCGGCGCTGTTAGCGGCTACGGTTCGGCATGCGAATTATTCGCTAAGTGCCGGAGTGGCAACGAGGCAGATCGCCAGAGCGGCAAATCGGCAAATCGATAAAGCGTCCGACAGCCGACAGCGGACAGCGGACAGCGGACAGCCAAATAGATGGACAGATGCGGCCACAGTGCGTATGATTGCTCAGCTCTGTGCATTGCAAAGCTCTTCTGTTTCCCTGATTCCACTGGAATATTAAGCGCAATAAAGAAATACTAATTATTATTTATGAAGAAAACATTTTAATTCGAAAATATACTTTTATGGTTTCACTATTTAACTATAAAACGTCTCATTTCAAATATTCTTAAAACTAATTTGCCAAATATTATTCTACTTGCTTTAATGCTTTATAATAAAATAAAATTATAATAATTCCAAATCACAAAAAAGGTAATAATAAATAAAACAAAATTAGTTTTACGATCGCTCGACTCGTTTTTTGTCTCAGTGCATTTCGATGCGGGAAAGTGTCATGCACTTTATCATCGCTAAAAATGATAGCTCATTACCTGAAGGAGAGAACAACAAAAACAGCCACAATAAAAGCCGAGACCACACTTCTTCACCAGAAGCTGAAGCGACCTTTTCCATGATAACGATCGTCTTGGCTGTGCCTTATTGTTGTTGTTGTTGTTGTGTTGTGGCTTTTGGGCCAAGTTGCTTTATTTGTCGCATGATTTTTATTTTATTGCTTAATTGTCAGAGTCTTCGAGTGGCTTGTTTTCGTTTGTCTCTGAAGGAATTATTGCTGGGCCGATCCGTGGTCAGCATTATGAACATGAGTTATGAACTGTTTCCATTTGAGGTTATGTAACTGCAACAACAGTTTACACCCGACGAAAACAAATTCTTCGAGATCTGACACGCTGATAGGACACATTTCCCTGCTACTCGTTGCCGTGCATTGGCTGGCGAGATTTTCATTTCTCTTCAGGAGAACTAAAATGATCTCGTTCTGGTATTTTATTACCCCTGACACTTTTATTACTTTCTCCGGCTGCTGCTGCTGCTGCTCCTGACTTCTCCTGGTTCTTGTGGGCTGATACAGTTCGACAGATCAACATTTAAGATCATGTTTTATTGCTTCCTTTGTTGCGTCGACCTTCGTTGTTGAGTCTTGAGCGTTAGTCAGTCACTTTGAACAAAACCAAGAAAACAAAAACAATAACAACAACAAAGAAAAACAAAAACACACAAAATGTGAAATCTTCACCGTTGGCCAGCGTGATTGTATGGCGAGTTGGCGCTGTTCCGAGGCATTCCTGTACATATGCCTCGGAGACGTGCTGCTCGATCCAACCACGACTATAATGGCGATAATACATTAGTTAAAATGGACGCATCGTTTGTCCGAGAAAACGTGATGGACATGTTGGAAGCGATTCAACAATTCAGTCTTGTTTGGCAGTCAGCTGGTCCGTCCGCCCGTCCGCCAGTCAGTCAGCCAGTCAGCCAGTCACTCATTTGGCTTAATGGCGTTCAGCACATCTCAGCGCTGGGGCCAAAACGAGCTGAAATCGCCTCCGGCCGATGTAATGCTCACACCCGCCATAATGACTTGGCTTTGTTATTATATTTGTTGTTGCGCATTCGTAGTAAGTGTATGCCTTTCGCAAGTGTGTATGTGTGCATGTGTATGTGCACACGTATGCATGTGTGTGTGTGTGTGTGTGTGTGTGTGTGTGTGTAGTTCAAGAACGACGACGTGATATTTTTGTCTGAATTGTTTTGCGTAAAATTCACAAACAGTGAGTGAGCGAGTGAGCGAGAAGAGGCAGAAGAGAGCGTATGAACGAACCCACGTCGCTGCGGAGGCGCCACTTGATTAGAGACGCTGAAGCTGAACGACGAACGTGCGAGCATGAAAATACATGCCCGTTGGACACGCGGACAGACGTTGGTCATTCATAAATTCGTACAGCCACACAACCTCAGCCTCAACCACACACACACTCACACACACACACACACACACACATGCACGCCACTCATCGAACGTCTTTCAATCCTGACTGGAATACGTTTTATTTCACATTTCATTACTCAAAAACTCAAATGAAATTTAATTTGCTCACCTCAGCTTAGCTCTTTAGTCTTATCACGCGGCACGCAGAATTCGCTCTCGACATGGAATGGCAACAGGAACAATACCTTTAAATGGCCAACACGCCGCCAAGAAGAAGAACAGCAACAATAACAGAAAACGGCATTGCACACGTTCGTGGCCATTGTGCTCGTGTTGTGGCGTGACCGTGGTCGTGAGTGTGGCTGGTCCACACGCATGACAGCGTTCGATTTCCGACCTCGCAGAAGGCGTTCCTCGGGTCCGTCCGTTTTGTCAGTGTGTCTGCGCGCTGTCTGCGCGAATCCGCCGTCAAATTGTCTCTTTGTCATCATCGTCGGCGTCATCATTATCATCATCATCATCAGCGTCGTCATCGCTGCCACTGTGGTGATGACTTAACTCTGCTTCTTCTGCCACCGGAAACAGTTTCGCCAGCCGGACACGTTCGATTTTTTATTGCCAAACCCTACCTCATTTTCCCTCCCCCTCTCAACCCAAGTAGCAGTCGAGCATTGCTCTCATCTAGTATCTGTCCTCCTCAGCCTCAGCCTCTGTCGCCGTAATCTTTTCGCACGTCTTCTTTTTAAAATTCACAAATGGCGCTCCGCAATGTGGGAATTCGCTGCAGCCGCCGTCGCAGTGACTTGTATGTCTTGAAATTGTTTTGTTAAGAAATCGATCACGTTTTGATTTTTACACATGCTCGAGTTATGTAAGAATTGTCTGTCGCGGCCAGAGAGTAACGGTCACTCAAAAATACTTTGGCTGAGCTCTTGAAACCAACTAACAATTGAAAGTCTTTTCTCACATTGAATTAGAATTGAGTAATCCCATTGGGCTAATCTTTGATATGGGAAGGTGAGGTGTATAGACACTTCACACATTTGATATTCCTATTGCGGACAGTTTTTATTCAATAGAAGGTTTGGCATAACAACATTTTAATTGTTTTTTTAAAACAATTATTCGGAAACTTCTATTCCTGTATTCCCCTCACAAATGAGACGCAATAAAACCTAAAATTATCAATAAAGTGAAAATCAGTCGGAAGTGACATGACGCATTTTGATAATGGAAAATTTAACGTTTGTTGTTTTTGTCTGAAAACCCATAAAGACGCATTCAAGAATGCCTGGACGACTGAGCAAAAAATGCGCACGCCCACACTCAGCTCGTTGGCTTTGAGCGCCTTGGAAGCGTTTGTACCTGTTTCACGGATCCATTCGAGCGGCGCACCAACACAGCCAGACAGGAAGAATATCATTGGCAATTTCGTATTTTGGTCACATACACAGACGCACATAAAAGCAACAACCAAACAACCAAACAACCAAAACAGCGACAACAACAACAGCAGCAGCAACTACAACTCCCACACATACAAAATAAAAACAAACAATCGAAACTGTTATACACTTCAAAGTGCACATGAAGAAAAGGGACAGCATGATGCGAGCGCGTCAAACGGAATTCCCAAATGTGTAAAAAAGCAAAAACTAATTGTCGTGCGTGACAGTACGTGATGGATGAAAGGAAACGGAAAAACTGCGAGTAGAGTAAATACACTGCGACAAAGCAACAAAGTAGCGCGACAGAGTTTGTGGCATTATTGTACATAATAGAAATGAAATAAAACACACCAAGAGTCGGAGAGAGACAGCATGCTATTGAACACTGCGAACACGAAGCACTAACAACAACAACAACAACAATAGAGCAACAATAAAACCAGTTTACGGCATATTTATGTGGCTTGGTGCCGTTCGCACGTACGCAGAGTGGACAACTACAACTACAGCGACAACAACAGCAACAGCAACAACTATGTACATATATATCAAGAATGAGGAAGCTTATCTCGCTCACTCTCGCACAAAGCAAACAAACATGCACACAGATACAGGCTAAGACGCTGTGCTCATTATGTATGCGTGCTATGTCGATTCCGATTCGATGAGACGCGCACACACACACTATTGCACTGGCGAAACCCAACGGCAGTCACGTCCCGCCCATTTGCACACACACAGCGACACTCAAGCCGCTGTGCCAGAGCGAGATGCATTGGCCTATCGCGTAGGCGGTCGTGTGAGCAAATGAGAAAGCACAATGGCGTTCTCTCGCTGTGTGTGCGTGAGCACGTCGACGGGCAGACTTCGTGCAAGTGCCACGAATTGGAGCGTGAGGCTGCTTAAAATGCTACTGGTGCTTCGTGTACATGACCGAACGGCGTGTCAGGTGCAGCGAGAACAACAACAACAACAACAACGACAATAACAATAACATCAAGAGCAACAACAGCGAGCAACCCCATGATTTGTTGTGTTTTGTTATCGCATGTTGTTGTTGTTGTTGCTGTTGCTGGTATCTGCTGCCGCTGCCGCTGCTACTGCTGCTTGATGCGTTGTCTCTTCGCTAGAACCGCGCACGTTCGTTGGTCGTTCATTTTAAGTGCGAGTGCGAGTACTTCGAGCCCTCTCGTCGTACGCTCGCTCGCTCTTCGTGCCTCGTATTCCATCCAACATCGTCGACGACTATGATTACGAATTACTTCTACGGTTACTACTACCACTGCAGACATGCCGAGTCAAGATGTCACCCCCGAAATTTTCTTACTTTTTGACTCTCATTTCGTGTGAGAGTGCGCTTGTGTGTGTGTGTGCGTGCGTTTTGTCAGCCCAAGCCAAGTCTTTGACTTTTCTGACTACGACTGCGGCTACTCCCCAAAACGTTGTTGTTGTTGTTTCTGTTTATTTTGTCTCTGCTCTTTTTGCCTTACTTTGGTTTTGTTCGTGACGTGAACGTGACTCTGAATTTATTCTGCACATATTCGTCGCCAGCAACGGACGTACTACGAATACAACAAGCGAACGTGCAACGTGAAAAACTCGAGCGTACCCGGTTATAGTTCTACGTGTCTCACTTTGTGCCAGTGTGTGTGTGTGCGTGCGTGCGTGTGTGTAATTGGCGCCCATTTACTTGCGTGCCGTGTTCTCGCTTGGCGCTGATGCCTGCCCTGGCTACGTGTCCACCACCGTGCCTGCCTGCCTACTACAACCGCCCACTCGCCTACGCCGTTGTTGCAGCGGATGCTGGCTGACACTCGTCCGCTGCCGCTCGCTCGCTGCTGCCAAGTGTGGTAATTTCGTCACTTACGTGCCAAACGCGTTTGACGTGACGACGCTCGCCAGCCCAAGTCAGTCGACAACCAGTAAACCATCGAACAGACCCACTGACTGTCAATCTGAGCGCCAAGTGAAGAGCCCATCAGACAGCCAGCAAAGCGAAATTAGCTGGACGCGCGTTGCGAACTCTCTGCCAAGTGGAGGGCTCGCTCAAGTACTCGAGTACGAGTCAGATTCGAACAGAATCACTAATTTGAATGCGAGACCAATATCGAGTAAAACCGTGCCGGGCTAACTCAACGGGCGCAACCGAACTGCAGTGAACTAAACAGAACTGAGCTCAACTCAACTAAACTGAACTGAACTGATGACGACGTGATGAGTAGTTTTTAGATGGCGCAACGGAATCCTTCAATAAAAACATACGCGACGTGTTCATGTATTGACATGTGCATACATGTGTGTATGTCCGATTCAATGCTCGGGTATTTGTGTGCGCGTGCATGCATTCGAAAGTTGTGAGTGCCGGCAAGGATAATTGAGTAGACAACAACACGTACGCGCTTCGCTTCGCTCCGCTTAAATTGCAGCACACACTTTCCGTCACAATTCATATATGAATCCGTTGACCTCAAAAAATTACAAAAATAAAACAAATAAGTATAAACAAAACGAAAACAAGAAACAAAAAACAAAAAACAAAAGAAAAACAAAAAGTGAAAAAAGTGAAAAAGTGAAAATAATTTGCAATAACAAAACAAACGAAAAACCACAAAGTGCAATAATACAAAAGCAACAAGCCAACCGCAACCCCGTAACGAAAGTGCAATTGAAAATGTATTAGTGTGAAAAACCCACAAACACATCAAAGATTTCATACAAACAAACAAACAAAAGTTAAGACTAAAAGATCTTGCAATTTAATTGGTGACAAAGCGACGTCTTCCAAGGGATCACAGCAAAATGTTGCCATATCAAGCCGTTGCCATGGATTACGCCGGCTACCAACGCCAGCCGCCGACCCCGGGCCACCCGGGCAGCCACATGGCCATGGGCTCGCTGGGCATGAGTGCGGCGCCCTTCACACACTCGTGGCTGGTGCCGACGCAGGACCTCTGCGCGATGCCGCCCTACAACAAAATGCCAAATCAGCACCAGCCGGGAGCGCCCCCTGGCATGCAGCAACAGCCCATCGAACCGGGGTTAGTTCAAGTCGCAGGAAGGACTGCAAATTGCTCTCTTTCCATATTATATAAACCGTTTAATTCCTTTAAGTAACTCACAAAAGAAAACATCATAAAGTATCTAAGAAATATAATGAAACAACTGCTCATAAAATATTTGCACTTCTGAGAAAAAGTAATGAAAATCAGAACAAAACTCGATGTCCTGTGGCGTCAATGATAAAAACATTAACGGTTCTTTTGCCAGGACACAAACAACAAAAAACCAGTCAAAAAAGATGTCGACCTCTTGATAAAACGCCTTCGCTCTGATAACAAATATGAATGGATAGAAACCAAGTAAAATCAGTGAAGGGACAGATAGACGAAAGTGTATAGGAGATTTGAAAGTATGTCCGTCTGTGTTCTTTTAGATGAGAAACCAAATCCCAAATGCGGAAAGTTTACTCCATGACTGTTCATATATCTGAACCGACTCCAGATCGAAACAGTATAGAACGATTTTATTTACAAAATTTTAATAATCCTCAAAAAAATAACGAGTTAAATCCGTTGTTGAGGAAACACAACATTTTGTGGTCTGCTCTCGCCTTCGGCATTGTTATTAATTCGATAAGTCAGAGGAATCGCGAAATGCGGCAAAGGATTACAATTCTTTTTTGTTTAACCGACAACTTCTTTAAGAACATTTTCCTTTAAGCGGATTTTGCACTTGAACGCGTTTTGTGTAATGCATTTTTGTCTCTTGATTTTACTTGTGTCCTGGCTGAGGAAATTTCGCAATCCACGTTATCAAAATATTGTCATGTTGCAACATTTAGAGCAAGCTAAGTGCAACAAAGTGTCAAATGTGATTAATTCAGGTACGAGCATTGAAATGTTTATTGAATGAAAGATCGGCCGAAAGCCGATGAGGCCACAAACAACACAACGGTTGAAATTTGCTAATTGGTGTTAAAATGAGGCGTTGCATTTTCCATTCGTCAAACCGAGAATGGAAACGAACTCCTTTCTCCGCCATTCACTTCACGCGGATTCCGTCGTCGTTGTAAAATTAAATTTTTGTGCCAAAAGTATGGTGAAGTCATTTATCACCTTTATTGCCTTAGCGGCATGTTGTGTATGACTTTGTGCGAATGTCCTGCCCGCTGTCGCTGTGTAAGAAGTTGTCAACATTTCACTTTTAATGTTTCCCTTATTGCCATTTTGAGTTGATTCTGTTTTTTGCGAATTTTTCATTCTCACAACTTCTCCTTCTGCTTCGCGTCGGATTGACAGTAATTTGAATGCGATTGATGGTTCGAACGGCAGTCGAAGATTGATGTCCTTTGACTTGCTGACAAAAAAATATATAAATTCATTTTCTCTTTGTGGAACAAATGTTGCAGCACTAATTGGCTCGCAATTTTTCGCCACATTAACCTCGCTTTGCTGAAGCGAAAGGTAAGGGAATTATTCGCATTTGAAATTGTGTCATTCTGAAGAAATTAGATTAGAATGAACGATTCAAAGTTTAAGTAGATTAATACCTTAAAAATTTATAGAAAATCAGATGTTACAATTATCATTAAGCAAACTTTCAGTCTTGAAATACAACGTGGTACTCATATTTTAAGATATATGTTACAATCAAATATGAATATATACTTCAAAATAGACTTTGATGAAATATGATGATGGAATATACTGTAAACAAGTCTGAGAAAAGTTACACAACAATTCTATTATATTAAAGTTTAATTTAAACTAAATCGTATGATTCGTATCAACAGTGAGTGAGCGAGTGAGTGATCCAGTTTTGCCTGAATGAACTGGTCCGAACGAAAACAGCATGCAAAAGTGTCATTGAGCTTTCAGTACTTCTGCTATTAAGTGAATTCCAAAACATTATTATTAGCGGCAAGCTCATCTATGCCTCATTGCTACAGCGAAATGTCTAAGCAAAAAGTTACTTTATTTAAACTATTAAAAATGTATTCCATGTTTAACATAATTCCGAACACAAAAACAAAAAACCAACGTAGAAGAAACGAATTAACAAAATAAGCAACAAGATAAATAAAAAAGATACAACAAAAACAAAAAACAGAAAAGAATCTCCAAATGTTGCAAACAAGCTTGGCCCGTGGCACACACAAGTTTCAGTTGCTTTTATTGCAGTTTCATTTTAACTATTAAAAGTATTTTTATGAGCCAAGCTGGAAGCGGCAACAATAACAAAAACAAGAGATAAACATCAATTGAGCGCAGCTTCACAGAAAAACGAAAGATGAAAATTGAATAAAAAACTCCACTGAAAAATATCTAAAAGCCGAATGAGGTAAATTATGAAGCGACAAACGCGAAACTTGTGATGAGCGCTTTACAGATTCCGTTAACATTGAAATAAATTCAGAAACGCGGACGGGACAGAAAGCCGATGCCCAAATGTTAATACCACGAGCTGAACTGAACTTAACCGAACCGAACATGAAGCAACTGAAGGCAGCAAATTAAAAACTAAGAGCGCTTTAAGCCTGCTTTTCCAGCGAAGATACAAGATACAAGCCCTGATGTGCGGCGAGATACACAATATTTAAAACAACAAAAATAAAAGAGTGCATTGAGTTTCGTGAGCTTCAGCGTCAGCTTTTTGGGATTTGTGAATGAATAACATGGTTGCGGGCTTCGTGCGGGGGGAAGCACACGATCAGAGATTAGCCTAGCGGCATCGGAGTGCACGACAAAGCGTCGACCGCAACTCGGTGGCAACAAGTCGCGCATAAAGACTCACTCACTCACTCACTCACTCACTAGCTGGCTGACTGTGACTGTGACTGTGAAAAGGACGGTGGGACAAAACGTGGCACAGATGTAGATACTATACACATTTCAACAACTTAACTCAACTCAACTTAAAAGACAAACGACACCGGTCTCAACTTCTGCAAACAAATAAAAACATCAAATAAAAGAAGACAAAAGACCGTCGCCACTAAGAATAGATACGAGATACAATGATACACGCATTTGTAACGCTTACAAAATGAGCCAATTTTTCTTGCTTTCCGCCATCCGCTTGCCAGTGCATCTAGACGTCTGTTCGTCTGCTCGTCTGTGGGAAACGGACATCGACAACTTGCTGCAACACTAGACGCAACTGAACTTCTGACCAGATACTCTCTATGAAAATGCGCATTGAAAAGGGGATCGGTGGTGCGGCAGATAAATTGTATGCAATTAGTTACTCTGCTTACAAAGAGCCCATATTTGACATCTTTCCATCAGCATTGCTATTGACACAAACGCTTGTGAGTTATGAGCCAACATGCGAACATGCCAACAACTTGGCCGAGTTCATAGCCAACTATTCGTGTGTAGAAGTATAATAGTTTCACTTTAAGCTAAACAAATTTGTTGCCTTTGTTGACAGATCGCGACAGGTGAGAATTTTCAATGAGCGAGCGAAGAACAGATCAATCTCGAATCCCTCACTGTCTACTTATTGGCATATTTGTTATTATGAGTATTACTATTTTTGTTTTACTATTGTTGTCATGCATAAGTCCTGAGATTATGTATTTGTTTGTAACATGCAACCTGTTTACCATTGCAGCATATTGGAACTGCGCAAGGAGAAGTCGCGGGACGCGGCGCGTTCACGACGGGGCAAAGAGAACTATGAGTTCTACGAGCTCGCAAAAATGTTGCCATTGCCGGCGGCAATCACCAGCCAGCTGGACAAGGCCTCCATTATAAGACTGACAATAAGCTATTTGAAACTCAGAGATTTCTCCGGACACGGCGATCCGCCATGGACCCGTGAGGCCTCCAGCAGCAGCAAATTGAAAAGTGAGTAGTAAAAAAGTAACACCACAATTTATTAACAAAACAAAACTAAGGAAAAGCCAAATCAAGACGAAGACTTTATAATTTGCATATGACTTCGTTTTTGCCGCCTCATGCATGAAGTGTGCAACGCACAACCACAATACAAAGATGGCCGCCAACGCAATTTAAGTGAACAATAAGACAAATGCATAAAACCGAAAGCCGGAAATGTTTAATCATAAACGCTTTTTCAACTTTAATTTTGGATTCATTGTTGTATTTAAATTCATTCGAAGTTTTCTTCGTTGAGTGAAATCCAACTTTGATTTTTGTCAAATATTTCTTGTTCGCATTAATAGAAATAATAGAAGTACATGCTTCAGTCGAAATTCGTTTGTGTACCTCACACACCCTAAAATATTTGATAAGTGCTTGGAGCTTGATGAGCAAGGCAAAAAAGTATTTCATTTGTTGTCGTTGCTTTTATCAAGTATACGAATTTGCATAAAAAACATTTAAACGCAAATTTATTATTATTACGGCGCATGCGCGGCCATTTTGTTGTCTAAATGATGACACGCGTCAATTGAACATATTCCAGCCGATTTGTATTTATTGTTACTACAATATTTACTTGTACAATTGGAATTTCAGAAGGTGAAACGCGCACAAAACATGTTCAATATGTACTTCATTTCTAATTGAATGTCATGAGTGGAAATTTTGTGAAATTGAACAATCGACAAGATGAAAAAACAAAATTTAAAGTGCAAGTCATGACATTGAAAAAGAAGCGAAAGAAACATTTAAACGAATTTTCGATAAAGCGAATTTAATGAAAACGCAGCAAACGTTTGCTAAAGAAGGCGCCCATTTGAGAAAGTCACGCCTCGACGAACATGTCACATTATTGTCACGTCAAAGCAAGCGAACTTGTAAAGCGTGAACTCCACCCAACTACTCCACCCATGCCCACTAATGCAACAGAAATACGAAAATAAAAGCGGGCGAGCATAAAGAAATTTACAGCAGTAAGTAAAAAGTATCTGAAGCCAAGTGGAGTCGACAAGGTAACCAAGGCGATAAACATGAGCAGCAAAAACACTAAAAAATAATCCAGAACTCAATGGGGTGAAATGGATTATATGTCGCACTTGTTGTTGCTATTGCTGTTGTTGTTGTTGTTGTTGTTGTTGTTGTTGTTGTTGTTGTTGTTGTTGTTGACCATAAAAGGACACAACACGCAAAAGTCGCACATGAATTGGATTATTATGCGCAACTAAGCTTCAAATAAGCAGACGCACCAGAGAGACCCAAACTGAGTACAATTGAACACAACTCAAGGCAACTCAACTCAACTCAACTCAACTGGCATAGCCTTCGAGCAATAAAAGTCAACGAAATTCGAAGACCCTTGACTTAGTCAAAGTAAAAAAAAACCAACGAAACCAATGCGAAAAATATTTTATTATTGAATTGACATAAAAGTGGGCGACGGAAGGTCATTATGGCAGCACCGTTGCGGAAACGGAAACTGTTTGCCAACTTAACGCTTATGTTGACCACATGTATGGATATGCCACTTGGCGTGCAATGCTCGCCGAATTCTCGGGGGACCCAACCGCCACAGCGGCGTTGATGGACGCGCACTGGCCGTCAGCTCATCACGTATGTGGAAGTGCTTCGAGCACTGCCGAGCGGGGTTGTCTCTGGGCCAGCAATAATATTTGTTTGTTTTTTTTCCAAAATTTCGCTCTTGTGTTTTTTTTTTTTGCTGTTGTTCGCTCTGCGCAATAATCGTAAAATTCTATAATTGAATTAAATAAATACGAGAAGGGCAGAGAAAGTTGATGGTGCTGGCATTGGCTCCGGCTACGGCTTCGGCTTTTGGCAAGTATCAGCTGGAAAAATATTTTCATAAGCAGCTTCGAAGTGAGCATGGCGTACTTTTGCTTTGGGTTGAGTTGGCTAAAAATAAATAAGATATGAATAAATAAAATAACGGCCGTCGAACATATGCGCACACATAAGCACATAAATGGATTCGATTTGTTAATGGTGTTTTTGTTGTGGTCATTTTATGCATTCTTTCAAACATCGTTTTCCGTTTCTTATTTGCTTTCTGTCTTGTTCGTTTTCAGGTGCAGCCATCAGACGCAGCCCCGCCGTTGATTTGTTCGAGCAACATCAGGGCACCCACATACTGCAGGTAAAAATAACCACACACACACATACATAGAAACGATTAAACGATCTTAACATTGACGGACGACACACCCAAGTCGACCATTTTCAATTTATCGTTTGCTGACTACTGTCAAATGCAAATGCGCACCTTAAATATACAAAAATTCCGACTCATTTTATGCTAATTTCTTGAATTTCTTCTTCTTGCATTTTTCACCTGCCATCTTTGTCACCGACACCAGTCTTTGGATGGCTTCGCCTTGGCGGTCGCAGCGGATGGACGCTTCCTGTACATATCGGAAACGGTATCCATCTATCTTGGTCTGTCGCAGGTCGAGATGACTGGCAGCAGCATATTCGATTACATACACCAGGCTGACCATGCAGAAATCGCGGAACAGCTCGGCCTCAGTCTCACCACTGGCGGCGGTGGTTCGAGCAGCGGCAGTGGACCCGCGGGCCTCGCTTCGCCCAATTCGGGTGCCTCCGACGACGGCACCGGCACACACGGTACGAACAATCCTGATGGTGAGTTTAGTCTGACTTGGTGTGGGCAGGATTCGAGTCGATTCGATTCGATTGGGATGACGTGTAGTTTGGACGTGATTAAACGAAAGCAATCAGGAATTGATCTTTTCGACTGACACTTCTACCCTAAACGTATAAGTGCAACAGCAATTAATCCCTGAATTTTATGTTCTGCAGTCGCTGCCCAAATGACGATCGCCTCGACGAGCGGATACAAGGGTTACGATCGGTCGTTTTGCATACGCATGAAGTCCACGTTGACCAAGCGAGGCTGCCACTTCAAGTCGTCTGGCTACCGAGTAAGTTTCCACCCACTTTCAAAACTACATAGTTCGAATTTGTTGGTCATTTAATTTCATTTCCTTGTTTTATTTTTTCTTGCGCGTAGTTGCACGCTTAAATGCGTAGTTTTTAGTCAATATGTGGTTTGTGGTTGTTCTAACTTAGTTTAATCTAATTTAGTCTTGTCAAAATTTGCACATTTGTAAAAATACAAAAAAGTTTCTCAAATTGATTTTTAACTTAAGTATTATGTATTACCATCCCATCCACTGCTTATCTACAGGCAAACGATGCATCGGGCAATTGTGGTAAAAATGGTAAAAACCCGGGCACGAACTATTCGGTACGTATCAATCATAAAATCAGTCGTCCAACCAACAAATTGAGGACAAACAGCATTTTTAGTTTATTTAGTTAGTTCGTTGTATGTAATGTTTACAATAAATAAAATAAGGCATAGCCAAGAATTTAAGCAACAGTTAAGCAATTCGAATTATCACGCGATTAAAATGAAACTGATTTGATTGATCAGTATCGAATACGAATCCGACGAACATTTAAACGGTCATCAATCATCGATCATCTCATGTACAATCATCTTGAAAATACTCGTACTATTTAATTACACTCGTACGATTAAGTCGATATTGTGCACCAGCTTTGCTTTCGTACCTTTAAAATAATGCACAGAATCAAGTCAAGAGAGTCTCATTTGAGTCGAAATGTTCTACCATCCATTTCAGGTCGTTTTGCTGCTCTGCAAGCTGCGGCCTCAGTATACGTTTTCTCACACGCGCAAGTCCCAGCCACCTTTGCTGGGCATGGTGGCTCTGGCCATCGCATTGCCACCGCCATCGGTACACGAGATACGCCTGGAATGCGATATGTTCGTGACACGTGTGAATTTTGACTTGCGCGTGGCGCATTGCGAGCCAAAGTGAGTAAAAGCAGCGCCCTCTGCTGACAGCTTTCAACTCCAATTGACACCCATTTCTCATCTTTGCAGAGTCTCCGATTTATTAGACTATACGCCCGAGGATTTAGTAAACAAGAGTTTGTATGCGCTTTGCCATGCCGAAGATGCCAACCGCCTGCGGAAGAGTCACTCGGATCGTAAGTAGTATTGCAGACTAGACAAGGAGCAGTTTTTACCATAGATATCTTCGTTGTTTCGTGTTCAACAGTTATCGAAAAAGGTCAAGTGCTGACGGGCTACTATCGCCTGATGAATAAGAGCGGCGGCTATACGTGGCTTCAGACCTGCGCGACTGTCGTCTGCAGCACGAAGAACGCCGACGAGCAAAATATTATCTGCGTGAATTATGTAATAAGGTGTGTTTGTGGGATATTATTTGCATTCAAAAATGTCTTTAAACTAATACCTTGTTCCATTCTTGCAATAGCAATCGAGAGAACGAGAATCTTATTTTAGACTGTTGCCAGCTGGAGCCGAGCATAGACAATATCAAGCACGAGGAGCTCGGCCATGACAAGAGTTCGGGTTCTCCCGGCGGTGACGCTGCCACTGATGGTCAGACGCACGTCGGCAGCGAGTCGAAGTGTGGCACAACGAAAGCCGACAGCGAGAATCAACACACGCGTACACGTGGTCGTAATGCCAATTCAAGTGCAAACGTGCACAATTTAGCATTAATCAAGGACAGTCCCACGCCGCTGGGTGTGGAAGGCGACGGTGGTTCGGGTGGTGGCGGCGTCTTACCCACCACTGTGGCTATGACAACAACGACACCCGCGGCAACAGCAACAATGCCAATTGTTACGGCAACGACAACAACCAAACGGAAGCGCAAGAGCAAAGCGGCTCAACAGTCGGAAGAGCAAGCAGAAGTTGCGGCGGCAGTGGAGCAACAGCCGTTGACCAAGCTGCCAGCTCTGGATCGTGTGGCCACGCCACGCAGTCGACTACCCTCGCTAGTCGACGAGCAGCAGACTGCGGGCGCCAATGTGCCAACAGCGTCTCAACAGCAGCAGCAGCAGCAAGAAAGCTCGGTAAAGGATCTCGAGCAAGCTATGTCAAAGCACTTGCCCTCGCCGGGCAGCTCTGCTGCAGTTGTCAACAACAACAACAACAATAATGTGCCAACAACGAATACCGATTTCAGTGCTGATGCGCTGCTAAAACAACAACAACACCATCATCACCACCACCAGCAACAACAGCAGCAGCAACAGCTCCAACAGCAGCAACAACAGCAACAACAACAACAGCAGCAACAACAACCGCTGGACCCCAACGAGAAGAGCAGCACGATCCAATGGATCGGAGCTCCGCACTACCAGCAACCAGCGCCAATGCCCGCTACGGCGCTGTTGCGCCAACTCTACGCTAACCGGGAGAGCGTCATACGCGCGACCGCACGTCAAACGCCAACTGGAGTCTTTTATGGAGATCAACAGAACGGGCCACTACCCACACCACCGGGCAGCGAATCTTCCTATGAGAATCAATACTTGCAGCTGCACTCGGCACAGAAGCCTGCGGCCGACGCTTTTACTAACCTCGTCTCAACGTATGGCGGCTACCACAGCTCAATAGACTACCACAACGCCATGACACCACCAAGTTCAGTTTCGCCCCGCGACTCCAATAACTCGCTCAACGCCGTCAGCAAGGCTTCTTCGCATGCCAGCAACGGTGCTGGCGGCTATGAGTACGTGGATCCACTCCGAACCTCCCAGTATGGCTCGTCTGCAGGCAGCGCCGACGTGAATGGCGGCAGCAGTATTACTGCCGCTACATTGCCACTGAAGCCGCAGCCCTACTCAGCGGCAATGCATCACCCACATGGACATGCCACGACAACGGCGACTACAACTGACGGCGGCGTCACCTACAGCAACCTTGACCAGCCGCAGTACTTTGCACCGCACTCGAGCTTCCACTTGTATCACCATGCCAAGGGTGCTCCAAGCAGTGGTTGGTACTCCACACCCTCATAGGTCGATCTGCAGCATTCACTTGCAGATTGCCAGCAGCAGCAAACGGACTTTCACACGGCTTCAGTGGCAAAGCAATCACTAACAACACTTGCACCGCAGCTACCCACCAAGGAGAGCTGGGACATTGTCGGTGCCCTTGGCAAGGTGGCGCGCATGTTTTTCAATGTGCGCAAGGGCAACTGAATCACAATAATGAAACAGCTCAAAATGTCTCATTACAATAAAATACTCATAAAAACGCACACACATTCGCTCACGCACACACATTTTTGCCCACTAATCTCGTTATTAACGCACATCATTACATTAACATGACCGCCCTCCTCCACCCACTGACCACAGCCGGCAGAAAGTCATCTCTGGCGTGGTGTGTGTGTGTGAGTGTGTTTGGCTGTGTAGACGCTCGTCAATGGGACAGGGCAAAGTGCGAATGTAGATGTGTCAAGCAACACGAAGAATGCTATTACATGTTAATGACTCGACTCGGAAAAGTGCCAAAAACGTTTGTCGAGGATTATACGAGTACATTAGGTCGGCATGGGGCGAGGTGGAGACAAGAGACGGCGGCTGACGAAGCTTGCGAATTTCATGTGCAAATGAAGACGTCGGATTGTCACTTGCCAAGAAATGAGCAACATGGTAAGACAAAGAGACAGACTACACAAATCAAATGCGATTAACGTCAAACGTCATGAGCACAAGGGAGGAGAATATGTATGTATGCAGGCGGAACGGTAAAACTGTCTGACATCCGTGACGTTTAATCCCATTAACAGGCTCTTAATTGTTGTAATGATTGGTGGGCGCGCTTGTGGTAAACAGTGTTTGCGGGGGTGTTAGAGCGTGCAAGAAAAACAAAAAAAATTAGAAGAATAAGAAATTATTTAGCAATAGGAATTCTGACAGGCTGGAATGTAAATAGCAATTTATTTCCCATTAGGTATTTATTTGCAAATATCAACAAAAAAAAAAAAACCCACATAAAAGAAAAAATAAAACATTTAATGTTGTTAAATATTTTTTAAGCTTGTATATTTTATTAAAATTAAAATAAAAAATACTCAATCACACTCAAAAATTTTAATACTCGTAGCGAATAATATTACAACGGAGAATTCGTTCTACAAAAGACTTTGTAAGTGTGCCAATCAAAACGCGTATTTGAAATTACAGCATAAAAAATAAAAAAAAACTATTGTATAAAAAATTCGCTAGTTTGTTGTTAATTTGTACCAAGCGTAAAATGTAAATTGAATGTAACATTTTTTACAACATATCAAATGCTTCCTCCTAAACTTAAATAAATAAATATATAAAGTAAACAACATTTAAACAGCTTAATCAATTTCATAGATTTTAAATGTAATTTTTTTATTTGTTCTAAACATTTAAATAATACTCGAAAATAGGATTAAGCATTTTATTTAAGCTATTTGCTCGTTCTTTTTTAATTGTTTAGCTTAAGAATTTTTACGTTTATAAGTAGCTAAAACACTTCAAATAACAAATAATAATGTAAAAAAAAAAAACAGAAGAAAATCACATAAGAACATTTGCTTTTAAATAAAACTAACAATAAATGGAAGATATAATTATTAAATGATATAAAAATGCTCGAAATATTCGCTAAAATGGAAAATACGATTACTTTGTAGCACCACAGTTAATTAATTATACACAATAAATTTAATTCTAATTATAAAACTGAGCGTCCTTTTTATCAGTGTGGAATAATATTTTTAATTTTTTTTAAATATTGTCTTCCAAAAATTTGTGAGAACGTGAGATTGTTTGCAGTTCGATCTTAAATATTATATTATTTGTATTCAACAATAGAATTGTCGGTTAGGCCTACAACATTCAACAATGTTGAATGATGAACTCAATCGGAAAAATTACCTTAAAATTTTAACATAGCTGACGACGATTCGGGCTTTTAAGCATATATCTGCCAAACTATCTGGACTACTAGTACACTAGTCAAAGGGGTTGCAAGACGTCATGTGATGATGCAGTAACATAATTTCGACAAGCCGTTCTTCTATTTGAAGTGCTCCACGAGCAGCATGCGCGTCCTAAAGATCGGGTGTTTTAAACACGAACCGTTAATCGGATCAATCAATGTCCGACCCCGCCAAGGAGTTATCGCTTTATGCTAGGCTTATAAAATTTGACGCAAATTTGTCTATTGAATCTGATGGCCGAGAAAGATGCGATAAACGTCAAAGCAATATGCGTATAGAGATCGACTAAGACCACTTATGATTATCTGGTATCTTGTGTCTTTGAAATAATGCCTACTTTCTTTTCCTATAAATACAAATTGTTTTTTAAAGTTCTCAACTACGAAATACCCAATGAATGGAGAATGTTTGTATTAAATTATAGCTGCCTTTGCATTTATAAGTAGCTTGAAACGCTTGACACTACAATTCAACATAAAATTAAATAATAAATACACAATTGTTTTCATTTGGTTTTCGAAATTCGTATACAAGTGAAAGATTATAGAAAGAATGAGTCACATCATTGAGAAAGAATCTTATCAGCGCAGTCTAAAGACGCTGCTCTGGAAAGCCGCTTACTCGTCAATGCTGATATTTGTGTCGATTATCCCAATTAATGTACGCATCAGTCAAAATTTCGACGGTTTGATGGTTTTCTCAAGGACTGCGCAACACAATGTGGACGTCAGTTTTATTGGATCGCTCCACTACTGCATCCTTTCGGTGGCACTAACGCTCTTCTCATTAATCGGCACTGATCACCTGATAAGCAAACTCCTTCAAAAGATTCTGTCCGTGCGTGTTGTGAAACGTTTGGAGTCACTCGAGAAAAGGTGGTTTCATGCTTTCGTGCTGCCATGGCTATTGGTGTACGTTTCTCGGGCTGGCATTAATACAACGCTTACAGTTCGTGTTTTCTGGTACATGTTCCAGAACTCTATATGCAAGCAACAAATAGTTGCCATACTTTTCATGCAGATAGCCACATTTTTGCATGTTTTGGAATTGCTACTTCATTGGACTGTTCTTTGGAAGCTCAGAAATCGAACCATCCATTCCAAAATCCAGAATGGCCATATTGTCGTTTATTCTGACTAGAATAAACTTCACTGCATATATTTTTATTGTTAACATTATAAAAGACAGTCAGTTTTAATGCGTTTCTTCTTTTGAACTCAGAAATAAATTTATATGTTCTAAAAGAATAACCTCCGTGTCGCCTTTTGTCCGAAGGCCTAGTCAGTGTGTCTTATTGGGTCGGTTGTTGCGTTATTAACATAAAAATCGCATAAAATTCCAATTTGCCACATTTGTTGCGGTCAATCCAATGTCATTTTTTACACAAAATTTGTCATTAATCCGTGCATCACATGGCTGGGTCCTGTTTGAGTTGATGTTTTACCGCTCTGTGTCACAGAGAATGTCATATTTTTGTGATGACTTTTTAAGCGCCTCGTTTCGGGTATGGGGTGTGTGCTGTGAGGGCACGCTCGCATAAGGTATAACAAATGATGAATTCATTTCTTCATATTGAATGATGTATGGAAAAGGCATGGGTCGAAGTCACATCTTTTCGACAGCAAAACTAAACAATGCAATGCCAATAAAACTGACCATTCATCATATTTAAGTTACTTGTGACAGCTCGCCATAGAATCGACGTCTTTATGTGAAACTTTCTCAATTGTATGCAACAAGAGCTTTTTGTTTGCACTTAGTTTCAGATCTCATATACAAAATCTTTTAATTACAGTTATCCGTAGACGTTTCCACGTCGAACTGTTTTGTTTGCCTATAACAACCTCTATTATATTCGTTTGAAATTGCAAAGAAAATAAGAAACTTGGGCTGAAGAATATGAATATCTTCAAACACTCATCTCATCATCAATCATGCAATTTTCGAAGACATTCTTAGCAACTATTTTAAGGCATTTAGACGGAACTATCAAATGTTGAAATATCAATTTAGAAAGTTATTATAAAACGTTTAAAGATTACAAATGAATAAAACCGTTTTTGAAAGTATTTACAAAACAAAAAAAAATAAAGGATATAACAATTACTCTCTAAATAGTATGTAAAGGATATATATACACATTTGTACATTATGAAGAAATTAAATGTTGACCGTTTTGGGAGAAATCAGTAAACTGTTTATCAAATCGTCACTGACATCCATCAGATTTTCACTGGAATGCGTGAGAAGCAAATTACTCTTGACTTTGATTTTTGACTTTTGTGTGTCTGTGGAAGGAGCACTGTCCTCTTCTTTTGCCATCTGATCTTCTTCTGAAACTGGTGTATTATGTTGTTGGTGTTGAGGCAACGGAGCGACACCCTCATGTTTCGTCTGGTGAACGAGAAGCAAAGAGCGATTAATGGTGGTGAACACACAGTGGGGGCATTTGTAGACTACATCGGCGGCACGTTTTGGATGTTTTAGCTGTATGTGGCGCTGCAAGTAAATAAGATTTATACCTGTAAACACTACAAACACTATGTAGCACGGGGCTACTAACCTGATAGGCACAACTTTGGATGAATTTACTGTTGCAAAATGGACATGAGTACATCGTTTCTTCCAAATGCGTCATACGATGCCGTCTGAATGCGTTGTGATCGTTGGCTTGGTAGTCACACACCACGCATTTAAAGCGCTTTTCGCTCTCGTGCGTCAGCAAATGCAGCTTAAGTGATGATTTTGAAGACATCTGACGTTGACAAAAATCGCACTGCAGTTGTTCCTCACGATTCTTGCACAGGTGTTCACGCAATGATTTTAAATGCGAGAAGGCGGCACTACAATCGTCACAGCGGTGAAGTTGGGCAGGATCCTTGATCAGCGAGGAAGACGACTGTGTCTTGTGTGTGCCCTGATTACGATGCCACCGACGATGATTCTTCAGTTGTTTGGTGTTCTTAAACGCCTTACCGCACTGCTCGCACTTATAGTTACGTTCCTCGGAGTGAATTTTCGAATGTGTATTTATCAGGCGCGAGTAAATTGGTGTTCTAAACGCACACTGCGGACACCTGTACAGCTCCATGTCAATCTGATGGCTGCGCCAGAGATGCGTGTGCAGTGAGTTCCAGTTATTGAACTCGGTAGATTTACACTCTGGACAAATCATTGCTTGCGTCGAATTAGATTCGCTGTTGTGGCAGCGCTTGTGGTATTCTAAAGTCTCGGGTACTTTAAAACGAAATGCGCATCCATTCATGCTGCATTTAATACCGACCTGTGCCTCGATAGCACTGCCATTTTGCTTGCGTAGCTTAGTGATGCCAGTCCGCTTTGCGCCATATGGTCGACCCCGCACAGAGGTGCCACCGGCAAAATCTTGTGACGATACCGATTCTCCAGAATCCTGATGAAGGTTGTTGGCAACGTAAATGCGTCCACTTTTTTCAAACAAAACATTCTGGTCAGAGTTGTTGATTTGAGGTGCTAAGTTTCCGGCATCTGAGCTATTGCTGCTTACTGTCGAACTTTTAATTTTATCATCGCGTTTGTTGGTCAATGGACGCATTGTTGGAGCGCAGGGGACTAAGGGCGGCACCGGTATACTTGATAGATCCTGCGACATGTTTGCGGGCATGGGATCACCATGGCTGGTGGAAGACGTTACAGGAACCAAAGGTGGTATGTTCGATGGAGGAAGCACATTCATTGATATATTTGAATGGGAAGTAAGGGGTTCGATGGTTGAATTGTTCAAAGTTTGTTCCAGCTTTGAATTATCCTGTATGATATGCTCGGTAGGCAGATTGTATATGGTTGTAAAGTTCTCATTTAATATATCTTCAGCCATTTGAGTCAGCGAATCTATTTCTGGCATTAAAGTTGTTGGGTTATTACTTAGTGGATGCATGCTGGCATCAATGTTTGATTTACTTGTCTCTGATGTTGAAGCAAAAGCTTTAGATATATTTATCAATGGATCTATGCTATCGGTTATTATGCAATCTAAATCTTCACCCAAGTCGTAATCCTCATTAGACCAACTGTGCGGAAAATCAGGTCCAAAATCACTTAATACCGGCACGGTTATAGTATTGCATTGAACGTCACTGCCCGACTCATTTGGCAGGGCACTTATATTTGGTGCTAATAGGTTTTCAACATCATTGCGATTCATTAGATTTAGTTCGTCCACTGTGCGAAGATGTAAAGTACCTCTCTGATGTTGATTTTGCGAATCGTTATGAATTTGAGGAGCTTTAAGGATATCAACATTCTTAATAAAGATCTTTTGCTTTTGTACAGCTGATTCAATTAAGTTTTGTTGTACGAGCGCCTGGTCCATATCGGGTGTTGAGGATAAAGATATTGGAACTGTTGTTGTTGTTGTCATTTGTGCTGTTGGTTCTGGCACAAGAGGCAAGGACACAGTCGTGTCTGTATAGTTAAAGTTCATATCCAAATCGCTTACAAATCTGTTATTGTCTAGTGCAAAATTTTGATTTGTGTTAGTGGCATTGGTCGTGTTGACGAATGCTTCTAAATAGTCGTCATTAAGAATATTTCCTCCCCCACTACGATTGTTATTCATAGAATTCTCAAAGAGATATCCATCGGATCGCATGCTCGCCAAGTTTTGCATGTTACTTTCATACCCATCTTCTGCTGTGGTTAATAGCTCTGTGTTGTTTTCAAAATCTCCATCAACGTTCTGTGTTCCAAAGCTAAAGTTCATGTTTTGTATATTTACTATATTTAGGTTTCTTGGCATCAGCATCGGCTCCTTTAGTATATCAACATTCTTAATGTAAATTTTTGGACGTCTAGGCCTTTCAAGAGTTCCAATATTGTCATTGGCGCAATCAATTATATCGTTTTCGTGTGTAACGTTATTATTACAGGAACTATTTCCCGTTTCCTGATAATTATTGTAGGTCTGGTTAAGTTCCTGCTGTATTGGCGCTGTGTCCCGAAGTACATTTACACTTTTAATGGAAATTTTTTGCTTCGACTGAATTGGTTCAACCGGTTTTTGAAAAGCCGTCTCAACCTCTGTTCGATCGAGTAGATTGAACACATCAGTTGTTTCCAACAAATTTTCATTTACTTGAGTCTTTGGCTCAATAGCGTCACCCTGAGGTGCTCTTAGACAATTGACATTTCTAATAAATATTCTGCTCTTTGATTGGTTTTCAAACTGTGAGTTGTCAGGAACTTTAGAATTGGTGTCATCTGTAAGAGGATTTTCTTGGTGCAAAGCAAACATAATAGAAGAAATATCTTGGGAGACCATTAAATGATCTTCACGTAAATGAACGTCCAGAGAGTTATAGCTATAAAATGCGTTTTCACAACCTGAAAGCACTATATTGCAGCATTATATTGTAAACTCAAATCGGAATCACTTGCCTGGGCACGAAATGTGTGATCGAAATCTCTGTTTAGGCACTCCCGTATGTGCAGAAGCAATGTGGGTAGAAAGCCCCGACTGTGAGAGGCTTATAAACGGGCATGTTGAGCATTTGTGGATAACTGGCAGTGCAGTGTGTGAAGCAACGTGATTATTAGGATTGTCATTGTCGATTTCCAGGTTCGTCTTGCCGTCCATGCTCGAACAGCTTGCATTCCGAGCCGGTGGTGTCGGCGTGGAATTAATCCGTTCTTTGGCCGCATCAGCTGTTTCTGATTTTATAGGTTCTGCCTTGATCACCTCAGCTTTGCGTCTAAAAACATTGTGGTAATTTTTGTCAGGCGGCTCTAGATGAGTAGCATGAATCTGAACAAATGGAATATTGGCAAGGGCGACAGATGTTCCAGTTGGGGAATCGTTACAAGTTGTTGGTTCCTTAATTGAGACTTGTGACAGCGATGGTTCCGGCACAGCAACTGTGGGTAAATCGCATTGAGAATGTTGCTGAACATTGGTCGGAAAAAATATTTGTTCGTCTTCGAAAAACCCATTGACACCGTTCACGTAGTTTCCACCCATCGTGGGCTGCGTCTCGTGTTCCCACATATGAATGGGCGTTGATAATTCCGCATGCTAAGTATACAGAACGGTTGATTAACATGTCAAAAATATATAGGAATGTTACCACTCACTTGGTAGGTGCTGCCATAATAGTATTTAGAAAGGCCGGCATCGTTCATCTTACAGAAGCACTTGAATATCCGATAAAAAATGGTAATCCGCGGGAAGTTGTAAATTCATTTCACAATCTCTTCCAAAATCCAGAAAAAAACAAACTCAAATTGATAAGCGTACCAAAACAACTGCACAGCTGGCTAGAGATGATTCAATACCCAGAACGAGGACTGAATATACTGTGCCTGCCTGCAATCAGTATATGGACGTTTTGTAAATACTAAGCTGATGAATCTTTACGCTTATACAGAGACATCATGATTTACGAATAAATTTATCTATTATTATATGTTGCCAACAATTTTTGTAAAACAAATTTCAAATAACGGTTGCGTCTAGTAGTTACTTACTCATAACAAAAAGTATGTTTTCCAACACAGCGAATATTGGGGAATTAAATGAAAAGCTGGCCACAAAAAAAAAATATTGACCAATTATTAGTAGCGACCTTACTAAATATCATACAAAAACTTCCATTAGATTGGCAGAAGATCACTAATTATTAAGGAGCCCACCAAAACTGGCAGTGCTATTTTGCGTCATTTTGACGCACAAGTATCAATTTTTTTTTAACACTTATCCGATAGCACTATCGGGCACCCTGTTAACGCTCTAGTTCATATGCCGCTTAGAGGTGGAGAACTATCGATAGTCAGCGCCATCGATATTCGACGATAGTTATTTTGGTACCATCGATAGTCGTCGATAGTGCTATCGATAGTTCTCCACCTCTAATGCCGCTGCGGCCAGTTTTACTCTCCCATGAAAATTGGTGACTCTGTTTTGACGCGGCGAGCGCAAAATTGAATTGTCGCATGTCACCGTAGGTTCCCTGGGCTATTTTCCCGTTCCTCCGTTTCTAGGAACGTCCAATGGGGGTCCTTTTTTTCGTGGACACTTTTGCGCCAAAGTCGCCGCTTTTGTGCAAATATGGCTCGCTTGCGTTTCTCGCCCACATTTGTTGTCATTATCATCATAATATAATAATAATAATTATCATTGTAATATATTATTATTATTATCATTATCTCAATATCAGCGGTTTTCGTCATTTGAAGATCCCGTTTTAACAAATTGAAATTCAATTGCGGAATTCGTTATTGTTGTATTTGAACTGATTTGGCCGCACTAGTCACAAGAACTAGTTCCATAACAAGAACACCCTCAAACGAGCATTTTCATCATATGCCGCTGCGGCCAGTTTTGTTTTTCGGTTTTTAGAACGGGCCATTGAATTATTTTAAACTATTTAATTGTAGAAAACAAATTTCATAAGATGCCGCGAATTATGATAAAAGGTGGCGTTTGGCGCAACACAGAGGTAAATCACTGAATTATTAAAATGTAGAAGAGCGTGTAAAAAGTTGTATTTCAACGTGGTGGTCGTGGTTTTCAGGATGAAATTCTTAAGGCAGCGGTAATGAAATATGGCAAAAACCAATGGAGTCGAATTGCATCTTTATTGCACCGTAAATCGGCAAAACAATGCAAAGCCCGTTGGTATGAGTGGCTTGATCCTAGCATCAAGAAGACTGAGTGGTCTCGCGAAGAAGATGAAAAACTTTTGCACTTAGCAAAACTGATGCCAACACAGTGGAGAACAATTGCACCTATAATAGGACGGACGGCGGCGCAGTGCTTGGAACGTTATGAATATTTGCTGTATGTAAAATAAGTTGTTTTAAGCATACAGGAATAATTAATAAATTGTATTGCAGAGATCAGGCTCAACGTAAAGAAGATGGAGAAGAATCTATGGACGACCCGCGCAAGCTGAAGCCCGGTGAAATTGATCCTAATCCTGAGACGAAACCAGCTCGACCGGATCCAAAGGACATGGACGAAGACGAGTTGGAGATGTTGTCGGAGGCACGTGCTCGTCTGGCTAATACTCAGGGCAAAAAGGCGAAACGAAAGGCACGTGAGAAGCAGCTTGAAGAAGCTCGACGTCTCGCCACTTTGCAGAAGCGTCGAGAACTGCGCGCTGCTGGCATAGGCAGTGGCAACAGGAAGCGCATCAAAGGGATTGACTATAATGCGGAGATTCCATTTGAGAAACGACCAGCGTTGGGCTTTTATGATATTGCTGAAGAACATGTGGAGAAGGTTGATCCCGACTTTAACAAAATGAGACAACAAGACCTTGACGGGGAACTTCGTTCAGAAAAAGAGGAACGTGAACGCAGAAAAGATAAGCAAAAATTAAAGCAACGCAAAGAAAATGAAGTTCCAACAGCAATGTTACAGAACATGGAACCTGAACGAAAGCGTTCAAAACTCGTGCTCCCCACTCCGCAGATTTCCGATATGGAGTTGCAACAAGTAGTAAAGTTGGGACGAGCCAGTGAGATGGCAAAAGAGATTGCTGGGGAGAGTGGAATTGAGACCACAGACGCTCTTCTCGCCGATTACTCGATTACACCTCAGGTATCGGCAACTCCAAGAACTCCTGCTCCATATACTGATCGTATAATGCAAGAAGCACAAAACATGATGGCGCTAACCCACACAGAGACCCCTCTTAAAGGAGGATTGAATACCCCACTTCATGATTCGGACTTTTCTAGCGTATTGCCGAAATCTGCAGCAATAACGACGCCAAACACGGTCATTGCAACGCCGTTTCGTACGCAGCGCGCTGGTGATTCTACAACGCCAGGTGGCTTTGCAACACCGTTGTCAGGAGCGCTTGTACCAGCTGGTAAATCTGTATCTCATGGTGTGTTAACGCCTGCGCTGGTACGCGATAAACTGAGCATTAATGCTGATGAGAGTATGGAAGTCACTGAGACTCCAGCCATATACAAAAACTATCAGAAGCAATTGCGAAACGCTTTGCGGGAAGGCTTGGCTTCACTACCAGCCCCGCGCAATGACTACGAGATCGTGGTGCCCGAGGAGGAAGATCACGACTCGACTGAGACCAGTACAGATCCAGTAATCGAAGACCAGGCGGATGTTGATGCACGATTTTTAGCGGAACAAGAGGCCGAACGCAAACGGCAGTTAGAAAAGCGATCTCAAGTCATACAGCGCTCGCTGCCAAGGCCCACTGAGGTTAACACGAAAATATTGCGTCCACAATCAGAGAAGCAGAATCTTACAGAACAGCAGCAGGCAGAAGAGTTGATCAAGCATGAAATGATTACCATGCTGCTGTACGACTCAGTGCAAGACCCTGTACCTGGCCAGTCGCAACACAAAATGGACCAACTCCAAAATTACTTTAAATCAAATCCCTATGAAGAGATATCGAAGGTGGAGTTGGAAAAAGCCAAGCAGCTCCTTGGCGCAGAAATGGAAGTTGTCAAAGAGGGCATGTCACATGGTGAACTTCCGCTTGACGTGTATTCGCAAGTGTGGCAAGAATGTCTAGGACAAGTACTCTACCTGCCGTCGCAGCATCGCTATACACGCGCCAATCTCGCCAGCAAAAAAGATCGACTTGAGTCGGCGGAAAAGCGTTTGGAACAGAATCGGCGCCATATGGCCAAAGAGGCAAAGCGTTGCGGAAAAATAGAGAAGAAACTAAAAATTCTCACCGGAGGTTACCAGGCACGAGCGCAAGCGCTTATTAAGCAACTGCAGGATACTTACTCGCAAATCGAGCAGAACACTGTTAACCTGTCCACATTTCGTTTTCTTGCTGAACAGGAGGGCGTTGCAATACCGCGTCGTATGGAGGTAAAGTTAATGTCTATTTGCTATTAAAAAGCTTAAAAGTTCCTTTTTTTTAATAATTTGTATTTGCAGTCACTTCAAGATGATGTGCGCCGTCAAATGGAACGTGAAAAAGAGCTACAACAAAAGTATGCCACTCTTGTCGAAGAACGTGATTCACTTCATACCCAATTGGAATTAATGTCTGTATCGCAACCAACAGTGGAGTAGAAACTTTCCTCGATAAGTGTTCATTTCAAACAAAATAATATTTAATATTAAAATAAACCCACATGTGTAACTATAAATCTAAACTGTAATGATTCCACGCGTACACTGACAATTTAATCGATACCAAGTACATAAAATTTAGTCCAAAATTGTTCAATTTAGTGACCATATTTCTGATAGACCCATTCTTTGTTGTCAAGTGGACACACGAGACGGGTCTTAAGCCATCTTGAAATACAATGAAAGTGAAAGGCGTGGTTACATTCGCCCCAAGCGACTGTGCACTCTTCTTTATTGGCGTTTGGGTTGGCCTGACACTCAATGCACAGATTCATTATATGGTTTCGGCAAATGGCGCAGTTGTCCACAGCTACGTCCCATGACCATAGTGCATGTGCGACCCACTTCTTTACCACAAATCGATGCTCCTTTTCTTGACTACCAGACGCTACATCGTCTGCAAATTCTTCGATATCGTGAAAATCCTCAGTTTCTTCAATTTCCAATTCATCACACATTTTTTTCAAAAAATAAATTTTTAATAAACTTTTTTATATGTATATAAAATTTTTTTTTTTAGTTTGACAAGATAATATTTTAGAAATCAGAACACAAATCCCAAGCCTTCATATTTTGTTTTTAAAGATATATCTTATAAAAACTGTAGTTTGGTAAATAAAATGTAATCTTGCCAATGAATTTTTCTTTCCTAGAAAATGATTTGATAAGAGACTATTATTTATTCGATGGAACAAAAAGCAGTACTTGAAGTCGTAAAAAGGAGAATGTTCTTATGTAGAAGATTTTTTACGGAGGTTTGACTGAATTTTATATTTTGAAATAATGAAACCTAACACAATTTTTTCCAACTCATGATTGTTAACAAACTGTTGAAATATACAAACAATATAGAAGACAAAAATTAAGATCGACCAAACTGAAGATTATGTTATATTTAGATTTACTCATGTCTGTCTCTCTGTGTTAGCGCTATTTCTTGAATATCAGAAGAGAATGGAATTAAACTTAGCTTTACATAATTTTATTAAATAAAATTTGACAATTTTGTAGCTTTACTTTTACAAATTCTGTCTCGATATATTTTTTTTATTTAAACAATAAATATTTAATAGTAAAGATACGAATTTATTTGGTGCTAAAATACTAAAGGTTTTGCTCTCAATTGGCATTTTGCTTATTGAGTCTTCCTTCTTTATCTAAAAATTTGTGTTGCATTTCTTGCTTGTATACTTTGTTTATCAGATGTTCTGACCTTATCAAAATTTAGAATTACAATTTTTGTTCAGCACTTGAGTGTTTAGATTGCTTAAATTGAAACGAACAAAACATCGACAAAATATATTATAATCTGAAAACAAAACTCAAAACATGGTTAACATTAAGTGCAAAGATCGATAGTATTAAGAGAATAATATACGTAAATAGATTGTCCACTAATTGGTTTCTTAAAATACTTAATTACTGGAGCGACGGAGAATCCATGTAATGTTTATCATGGCGACTTCATATGTAAATGACCAACATATCATGACATTGAACAGAGTTGAAAAAAAACACAAATAATTAGACATGATCATTATAAAGACAACAATGAATAATAAGTCTAATTAGAAGAATTTATTAGTCGTCTTCGCCAAAGATGGCGGCGCTGCTTCGAGAGATTTTCATGTATGCAGCACAAATACATTCGCAGACGAAACGATACTGGCTCTACAAGAAAAGTAAAACAGAGATATAAATACTGGTAAATTAGAAAATCTGTTTAAATTACTAACCACATTCTGTACCATACAAGCGCGTTGATCTCGCATAGTGCGTACGATGTCCAGCGGATATACGGGCTCCCTTGACTCCATTAATGCCAGAGCTGTATCCATTAGAATGAGCACGCCAGTGCGCCCAATGCCCGCAGAACAATGCACGATTACAGGTGGATTTGCGGCACTTATACACCTTAAGATTATACGACGGAAAAATAAATATGAATTTAAAAATCAATTACGAATTGAGAATCAAACTACTCACTGATGAACACTCGTCGACACAGGCGTTTCGTCTTCGGGCGTTGCACCATTACTTGCGGCACATTTGCGTTCGCTCATCAGGCCTCCATTTTCGTCAGCATCGGCATCAAGTAAACGCACTTGTTTAAGGCTCTCTTCGATTTCCTGAAGCAGCGTTTTGTTGCGCGCAGCTCGCACGCGTTCCGTGAATTCTAAAAACAGGTTCGGATCGGAAGGAACACAGTGGTCGGGCCAAGCGAGGTACTGCATGTGTTGGATATGTCGCTGTTCTCCGGTTCGTTTATCGCACAATACAAATTCTCGAAATACAAAGCTACCTGTCTCATCAGGTTTCTCGCTGAGACATTTAACAGAAAACCCCTCGGCAAGTTGAAGTTCATCACCTGTGACAGGCCAATATTGATGACACTTTTGACGTCCCGCCTCCATAACAGTTGTTAGCATAACAACTAGATGGCTGCTCTCTTGTTGTACCATACGCCAAAAGTCAGCAGTAGTGCTGGCTAGAGGACCCTGAGTGGCTATATAGCGATTGACAATACCGCCTGGAATCTCCATGTTCACGTAATTCGCATTGATATAATCACCGGTAAGTGAATTGACGAGTGAAACACGTGTGCAGTCATCTTTGTGTATACAGTAAATAAATAGAAAGAAGAATATGTAATACATAACAAAAACTTGTACATTGTTCAACTTACAAGGAGATATGTCTCGATAGCGATTCTTAGCCGTATTTTCGGGCTTGCGTGCTTCGGTTATTGCTAAATCAGGGTTTTTACGGTACATCAGTTCATATTGAGCTAGCAGAGCCCCAGACGCCAGTCCATCGCTTAACAGAAGGAGACTTTGGGTAAAGAGTGCATCGCCATCGAGCAAATTTGAGTGAGAACCGATTTCATCGCTTTCGGGCACGTATTGGTATAGTGGCTCCTCCTCCATTTGTAATGCTGCACCGAAATGAGGACGCACTGTGAGTAGAAGCTCACCATTAACCTGATTACGGCACTCGCGTATCATGGTCACTACTTGATCATGTTTCAAGCCGTGTACATCGCGCCCGTTAATCATGACAACCTCGTCGCCTTCACAAACACGTGGTGTACATCGGTCGGCGGGTGTATGCGGCACCACTTTGGACACTTGAACTGGTATGTTAAGGTCAACGCCGCCTTTAACATTGAAACCGAATCGGCCTTGCTCATCCGCTTGAAGACGAATTGTTACAAGATCACTGCCGCTATCTGGCGATTTTATAGCATCCGCAATTGTGGTTGGAAGAAGAGGACTTCGGTTGCCGGAACTATATGCTGGCGGTATTGGTGAAGAGTCAAAGCGACGAGTACACTGCTCAATAAAGCCGACATCGCTATAAGATAACGAGAAAGGATTGTATTCAATAATGCAGTCTAACAAAGAACAGCGAAACACTTACATTTGGATATCATATTCATCGCTGTGCTGTTCCCACGCTTTGCGGGGCATTGCATCCGCTTCTTTGGACGTAACTTTATTGTCGTGCGGACGGCTTGTTTTCGTTATGGTCAGAATAGATGCGGACGGTAACGCTTTGCCATTATGCGAAACGCTGCCATTGCTCTCAGAGCCGCTGGCACCATTGGGTACGGGTGTACCACTAGCGGAGCCGGCAGCAATGAGTCGTTTGCTTGGCGAGCGGACAAAGGACTTGTGGCTTTTACCTCTTTGCTTTGACTCCTGCACTGCTTGAAGTTCAGTGCGTCCGGAATAATAGAATTTAGAACCCAAACTTATATTCAAGAAGCGTGTCATGCGGTGCGGCCGTTTTAGCCGGAAGAAAGAATGATGTTCGACGCAAGATTTCCACAAGGCCTTGGCATGTTTATGTGAGCTCATAGTGAATCCGAGTAAAGTGTCATAATTTTCTGACTAAAATAGAACAACAAAAATTTCATTAATTTAAAAATTATGAGGGATATCATTTGTATGCTTACCGGTTCTCTACGAAGCTGTATGAAGAAATCTTTGCGCTTAAACGAGACTTTCACCATCTTGGACCAGGAGAAAGTGTTTACGCGCAATCCATGCTGAAATACTAGTAACCCGATAGCGGAGACTCCCAACTGTAATTCCTTACCGTTAGAATCCGTCGCCTTGTGCAAATCGATGCCATACAGATCCAAACGTTTTGCATGTTCCAGATAATTGTACTCTGCATCAGCCGGTAACTGACCCCGATGTAACTTATGAAGCTCTGAAATTTTTCGCTCCGCGTCGCTTGTCTGCTCAGCCAGCAGATGCATTCCACTCAGGCAACCGGCTTGGTGTTCGTTTGCGTCGAAGTCACCCAGCTCAGCTAAAATAATTAGTAGACTTTTTTACTTCCCTCTAAACTCAAAATCAATAAGGTTACCTTGCACTGTGTAGCTGGCAAGCAGACATTGGGTATTGATTGAACATGGCAGTTTACCCAGCAAAATGTTGCGCTTGACTTGAAGGTAGAACTGATAGCGTGAGTACTCCTCCAGTAGTCGGCTGGGATCACTTACGAAAAACTGCAAGCATATTTTGAATTCACTTAAATTAAATCGATCGAATTACGTTCAGTTAAACATACCTTAACTCTAAATTCTAATAATGGAACGGCATCGTTATCTATGGATACGCTGCTGCATTGCTTCTTGAACTGCTTTTGAGCATCGACCCATCGCTAAATATGTGATGAAATATGCTTACGTGAGTTCGTGTCATTGCAAAAAAATATTAACTGTACTTACAACAACATCACCTGGTTTCTGAGGAAAAAGCAATCCAAAGTAATCCCTTTCGGAGAGCTCTAGATACTGATAGACTTGATCTAAAAGTTCGGATCCTTTAGCGCGTTTCTAGAAGGAGAATATGTGGGCTTATTAAGAATTGATTGAATGTTACAAATAGGTAACCAATATCATGTTATCAGGCCTATTATAGATTTATTTCGTTTGGATACAAAATAGCTAACTACAATAAAATAAATAACTAAAAAAATGCCAGTAAGTTGAAAGCGAAAAGTGCGTGTTGAAGCCCAAGTTTGCAATTATCAAAAAGTAAACAAAAAACAACACATTAATATTAATATTAATTAACTTTCTTTTCGCATAATATTTGCTTTATTAAAAATGAGTCTTGATGGGAAAACGTTCATCAACATGGCTTGCGAAAGCAGATTAAAACAAAGAGTTGATTAGCTTAGCTTTCGTGTAAGAGGGAAAGGGGATAAGACGAGAGCATCGCAAGTAGACTCGGCGTAAATTATAAAGTTAATGACTTCGCCTGGTCGTAGTGCTTTTGACATTTCGTTCTGCGCATGTATGTAACTCACCTCGATCCGAAAGGTGTGCGTGATGTCATCTAAGAAAAGTATCGTAACGCATTGTTGCCGTTGTTGCTGTTTCTTGTCGCGCGCCAGTTCTGTGCTCCGAAGGCGATAATTGCGGCTCAAGTTACTCAAACGAAAACGCTCAAACATGGCAGAACTCCATGGCAGCCAAACGTGTTTGCTTGATGGGCGGAACGGTTTACTGCGTCCAAATGAGCACACTGACGCTGATTTCGTCGATTGTCGGTTGGTTGGTTAAATGTGAATCCACACTAACAACACTGCCCTTCGTCGAATGTTTTTTCGATAAGTTGCGCTTTGTTTTGATAATTTTATTTTACCTATTACAAAGTGACGTAATTGTTTATCCTCACATGGATGGCTGGATGGACTGTGTGATTGATTGTTCGATTATTAGCTTTGTTCCCTTTTCGTTTACTTTGCTAAAGCTGTAAAGCAAAAGAAAAACATAAATAATGAAATAAAAATAAAATAACACATTGAATAAAATAGTAAAATTTCAAAAATATTATTCCAAGACGTGGTTACCTCAGAGTTTCAGACTATAACAAAATGCGTGTCACTGTGGGTTGCCGTGATAAGCGAATTGTAACCATTTCAAAACATCCGCCCGGCAATCGCGTAACGCAGCTACTGAATTATGGATCGAAAAGAGCGTCGATTCCTACTAATCTGAATGCATTGGAGGCATTATAACTGAAGCCGACGTTGCCAAGTGCGAACTCACTGAGTGCATTTAATTTTTATGTTGTGTGTTGGATTTGCTTAGTTACGCACCCGATTCCCTAGCCACTGTGGCTACACACTCACAAACTTAAAATATTTTCATGAACCGAATGGCAATTCGTTGTGACTAATGCCTTTAATGGCAACAAACGATGACTGAAAGTTTCTACCGTCTCACATAGACGTCGAAGACAAAACAAGTGTAAAACTGGAAAAGTGGCAGAAGAATGATTGATGGCACGTTTGATTTAAAGTGAAAAAATTTCGAAAGCTGTATAAATTTTACTGCCAAAATGAAATTAAGGAAATTAACATCAACAATTGTTACTTCACTAACAATTTATTTATTTATTTATATTATTAATTAATATATATTTATTTATTAAGTTTAGAATTTATACAAAAAAATTGTGTTAACCTGAGGTAGTCAATTTTTGCACTATTAAAAAAAGAGTAAGATTTCGAATATAAGAAACTTGTACTTATATGTACATAGGTATGTAAATAGCCCTCACAATTCTGTTTCTTCCACCAACTTACCTAACCTGTTTTGAAATACTTTCAGACATCGGGTTACAATGACTTAATTCACAGTAAGCTTTGTTATGCCAAAACCAAATATTTCAACACGTATATACTTTAAAGAAGTTTCTCAGCAAATACAAATATTTGCTAAAACACAATAACCATGTAAGTCAATTGTTCAACATTTGGAAGATGATCAGATTGTTCTGAAAGCAAAAAACAGTCACGCTCGTTTCCTAATTCTATAACGAGTTTGTGTTAAGTGTGTGTGCTTACTTACTAAACAATTCACATGTTGATCAAGTCCGACGCCCACGGCTTCTAAGTATCAGGACAGAGAGCAACTGATATTTGACATATTTGTGGCAGTCACTCATAACGGGCCAAAAACAATTGTACCTTTTATGGTAGCACTCAATCCGATCTTTCTGACTCGGTGTTGTTGTTTATCGCTTTATATGCGATTTATAAAGGAATTACAGAAATGTGAACAAAACAGCTTTGATGGTGTGTTTTTGTTTCAAAATAAGAGTGCAAAGAGCTGCCTGCGAAGCCACAAAAACGAACTGAATCGCACAGTTGGTTTGTTGACCGTGTTATGAAATTATTTTCATTTTATTTGACAATATTACTATAGAAGTGAAATTTATGTCTGTTATATTATTTGCTTAATGAGAACAAAAATAGTTTTGGAGTGCAACAAAAAGCTCTCACAAAGGACCGAAAAACTTACGACTCGAAAAACCAACTAATTTAGATTTTCTATTTTTTGTGACCTCTACCGATTTTATTAGGAATTTAAGCTTAACGCATATAAAAAAATTCTGTAATTACAAAAATTTTAATTTATTTGAAATATTTAGAATTATTATTCGTTGTTGCATATTTCGTATTTTATATGCGGAATAAGTATAAGTTTCCAAAATGTTTAACTTTTACAGAACTTTAGAAGAATTAGAAAATTAATGCAATTAGTAATAGAATGGCATGGGAGTATACTTACTGCCCAGCAGGTGGCCTATTATCGCTGTCTAAAGCCAAACAACCCAAAAGCCATACTACACTACCCCTTTGACCATATCACACCGATCACTACAGTTAAAAGTCCAAAAGCGTCGATGTCAATTGCTAAGCGGATTTCGCAACGCTCAAACAATTGGGGTGGAAAAATTGATTTACCGAACTGCCACCACCGTCATCGAGCAATTTACGGTTGCTTGAGTTGAGTGCCCTCTTTAAACATAATACTGGAAAATTGCGTTTGAATTGAAATATTTCATTAAGATGAACAAACCCGATTAGGAAATACGACGGAGAAAACTAGTTCGGATAAAGTCGCTTGAGTTGCGTAATGTTCCTGGATTCTATATTATAGATACATATAGCAGTCGCCAACCTCTTAAATAACCTCACAAGCATGAGCCCACCTATTCATTCACAGTTAGCCACGCACTCGGTGGGATTTGCTTTCGTGCCAGGGGCGCATTAATTACACTTGGCACTTGGCGTATTTGACTGGTACGGTTAAATTTTTTGCATTTGTTTGGTTTGTGATGCATGAGAGTAAAGCTATCCATTCCTTTAGATTGATTGGGGGTTGAAAGTGTACATTTGCTGGGTAAATGTAATTTATTTTTTATTTTTGATAGTTTAATAATATGTTATTGTATGTTTACTAGTCACTATGAATATGCTTGTTTTCGTTATTATATTTCAAGCAAAACCTTTCTTTTTTTATCGACAAATTAATATAATATAATTATAATTTTTTTATCATTCGTTCCATACAATTTGTTTTTTGTAAGTCTTCTGATTATTGGCAGGTATTAGGGGAGTCTTGCACATTTTTTTCTGGTATAAGAGGCGCATTTCATTGTTGAAAATCAAGGCACTATAAGTCATATGAAATTTCATAATCGCTAGAAGCGATTGCCACAATAAAAAGTACAAATGCTACCAAAGAAATGCGTTTGGTAAAATTATAATGATTAACAACATTAAAAACAGAATGTGCACTGTTCTATATTTACACGCTTATTTGTTTCGTTATCTCTTCGTTTATCAAACATTATTTGATGCGTAGGTTTCCTTATGTGGGCAGTTAGGGTCTGTAAAATTTTGATTTTGTCTGGCTACAAACTCACAATTCACGCAAACGAAGCCACGCAGACGATGTCGGGATGACGGGATTGTGCAGACTAAATGAAGAGATGAAGATGATGGCGTCGAATGTTTTGCGGGTTGTGTGCTTTGGGTTATTTTTATCGTGCAGCAAATGAGATCGTACTTAACAAACATACTCAAAAGTAACCAAAAGCCAAGAACAACAATCACAAAGTGGAGCCTTCTTTATCGGACAATGGAATACCATTGCTAAAGCACAGCTCCCGGAAGACGCGTACAATATACACACACATAACTTCTTAGGAGATGAGGTCTTTGAATCGATTCTTTTCATTTTTAACTTACGTTTTGCTCCCTGATTTGTTCAATTTGTCTCCACATTGATTAATTTTTTGTTTTGCTGGTAAGTGCACTTTTAAATGTATCGTTAATAAACGCTGAATATATGTAACATATTTATTGTCCACAAGCACTTTTCACACGCGCAACTCAGCCTCTAACGATGATGCGATGATAAAACCCTTGCAGTTGCAACGTCAAACAAAAATATAAATAAAATAAAAAAGGGTGACGCGAATAGATGATCAAACAATTAAATCAGTCACAATTAAATCTAGTCAAAAATATGATAAATATATGATATGATTCTCAAAAAAAAAACTGAATAAACTGAGTTTAGTGCTGCCCACTCTGACAAACATTTTATCTTAATGTCACTTCACCTGTTTGAAAATCTACTACTACTACTAATTAAGAGCAGAATTTTGCCAAAATATAATACCAAATCAACATAAGGGGCTTTGACGAGCTAAATTAACGTATGTTTTTGGGTGTCGTATGTAGACATAAGTATTTCCAAAAAACAGGGAATTTTTAGGAAATTCCTACACAAAACAACATATGCTTTGAGACGGCTGCGCTTCAAAATTCTTCATGTAAATGGAATATTAGTAGTGTGTTAGCTTTGTTATAAATTTAGATACTTTCCTAAATCACGTCATAAAATATTATTATTTTAATAAAATATTGCTTCCTTAATATAATAAAAAAACAAGTTGGCATTACTATAACAAATTGTTATTTTTCAACAGTGCTGCCATGTTCATCGAAAAAACGAATAATGCAGTGAACGAAAAAAAAACTGCTCTGCGGTAGGCGATGACATAAGAAGGTTGCCATCACTGGTTTGACTGACAAAATACCGATAGTTCGAGGAATGAGGGGCACTTGATCTGGAAAAAAAAAACTACCATCATGTCATAATTTAAATCACTAGAATATGAATTGTTTGAAATGCTTGGGGCAATCAGAATTATTATATAATATTGCCAATTTATAGCAAAAGATTTAAAATAAATAAAAATTGCCAAATTTTGATTACCATTATTTTGCAAGTAATTGTCATCGCAGCTACCAACTAAGTTCGATGAATAAACACAGCACTACTTTTGTTACGCAACATAATTCGGTTTAAATTTGAAACATTCAGTTTTAGTTCAGATTATAATATCAGTATTAAAATATTGACATTTTTCTATTTATATAACTTAAAATGGTGTTTTACGAATTTTTCAAGATTCAACTTATGTTCTTCTTGATGTCTAGTGGCGCCAGTATTGTAATTGTTCCAATGAATCAATTTAATGGTAACAATTACATGGAAGATAATGCCAAAATGAATAAAAAGATGCCACTTCGACATCAAGACCCGACGAATCTTTTTGCAAAACTAAATGAATATCCCAAATTGCAGCAGAGTGTGCTAATACCAACTACCATTAATACCAATTATGACAACTTTCACGATTCACAGAGACTCATCCCAGCGAACTTTGTACGGCGCAGTCAAGATAATGATCCTTATAAACTTTTTAACGAATTGGATCGTCTTGAGAAGAAAAATGAGCGACCTTTTTCTTCAGATTATTCAACCTTTGGCCATGATGAAATTGGACAAAAAACGTTACTTAATTCTGACCCAGTAGATTGGGAGCTTTTCAGTGCTAACACAAAAGAGAACAGACCTTCAAATTCCGAGTTTTCACACAACGATCTTTTTACGCAGTTCGAGGCTCACAGTCCAAATGAAAACAGTATGGAGCTCTCAAAGGAGTCACCTTCGAACCGCTTTCAAAAGACTCTTAAAGTTTGGAAAGTAAAAAGTGCAATGAACAGGAATGAGAACGGAAACTATGAAGCCAATAGATTTCATTCGAATAATAATAATAATCCACATTCCGTTTCTAATGAGCCGTACAGTGCTGACAATTCCGATAATCGCTTCAATATAAATAATGGAAATGTCAACGGAAATGAAGGTGCAAGCCAATTGAATCATTTCGAAGATCTATACAAAAATAACGGCAACGAAGATCCGAGTACGAGTTTAAATAACGTTGATTTCCATATCCCTAAATATCGCTTTTTTCCTGAGTCCAATGGATTTAACTTTTCCAAATCTAATAAAGGCAGTGTTGATATGTTTAATAAACGTAAATACAATCGTCAAATGGATGCTAACAAGGTACTGAACAATATAGATCCATATATGTTTAATAAACGTAAATACGATCATCAAATGGATGCTAACAAGGTACAGGACAATTTAGATCCATACATACCGTTTTACTTGAATGACTATGACATTTACAGTAAGCACAAGTTTAATTTAGATAGAGCTGATCCGCACTTACCATATGGCAGTCAAGACTACCTTAATGCACAATTAGATGAGTACCGTAAATCTGTCGGTGAAGACAATGTTGACAAGTCTAATAAACGTAAATACACTCACAATGTGGAATCTAATAGGGAAAATTTAGATCCATACATATCAGAACCGTTGTACTTGAATGACTATGACATTCGCAGTAAGCACAAGTTTAACTTAGAAAGAGCTGATCCGAATTTACCTTATGGCAGTCAAGACTACCTTAACGCACAGTTAGATGAGTACAGCAGATCTGTCGAAGAAGACAATGTTGACAAGTCTAATAAACGTAAATACACTCACAATGTGGAATCTAATAGGGAAAATTTAGATCCATACATATCAGAACCGTTGTACTTGAATGACTATAACATTTGTAGCAAGCACAAGTTTAACTCAGATAGAGGTAATATGAACTTACCATATGACAGTCAAGACTACCTAAATCCACAGTTAAACGGTAAAAGTAATAAATCGATCGATTCAAGTTCAAAAAGATTGAGTAGTCAATATGATGAAGATGTCGTATCTGATGACACTTTTGTCCAATCGACAAGAAATTCTGAAACAACCGATGATTCTGTATTGGAATCTGATCAAAACCATAAAGCAGAGTTAGAATACGATGTACTTGGTAGTAGTCTAGAATCTTCTGTTAATCAGACCTCAAGCTTAAAAAAACATAAAAACGGGGACTTTAATCCCCAAAATATTTACAAAGAATTTGTACAAGTTGTGGAACCAAAGAATTCCAATCAAGTTGTTATTGCTCCTATAACATCGTACAAATTGAACAATTCAAAACATTTAATGGGTGTTAGGGAGTTTCCACACTTAAAAAACCCTCTACATCCCGCTTTCATAAAGTCTGTCAAATTAAATGATGTGCCTAAGCTGAGAAGTAATGGCCTTGATAATACCAAATCCGAAATGTTGTCAGAATCTGAAGCTCCGGAGTCAGAACATGGAGACAGCAAAGGTCGTTCAAGCATGCTACAAACAAAAAACGCAAGTATAACAACGTTTGAACAAAAACTGGATAGCCTAAAGCAAATGCTAAATACGCTTAGAAAATATAAGGATCACATTGATACGCTGGTTAGGGATGCGAATGATCTCGAAATGGAACTTATTGAAGCTCTTGACGATGAATTGGCTATCTACAAAGTGGCTCGTGTTAATGAAAGCAAAATATCTGGTCTGCATAACTCACAATCTAAAGTATGTTCTAAAGAAAATGCAGAAATGGAAAAAGATACAGTTTCTCAAGATCAATCAAGAGGCAAATGGGTTTTAAATAAAAATCGTCAGAGCCAATCACAATCCAAAATGGGCTTAAATGGAAAATCTAAATTCATTAATAAAAAAGAAAAAGGTACCGAAAATTTAAACTCTAACGATAGGGAAGGGTCTGTCGAACCTGAAAAAGATTACAATAAAGCATACCAGAAAATAGCAAAATCTCAATCAGAGTCATTGCAAGAGCTTAAAAAAATGAAAGTTATGTTGCAAGAAAAAGCCGATAACGTTAAAGGATCTAAAGAATTTCAGAAAAAGAAATCTAAAGTAAGTCAAAAACAAGCCTCAATGAATGAGTCTTTTATTTCTTTTATCGACAATAACTATAAGCAAGAGTCCATTGAATTTGACTCTGACGACAAATGCCATTGGAGTCCACGTAAATTGGATGCAATAACTTAAGTGATTTACTTTTTATACTGTTGTATTAGAAACAAATAATATAATTTATCTTTTATTTAAAAAAAATTACACTCTGACTTTGATGTCATTTAATAGTGTTAAATACTGTGACTAATAATTTTACTAGTCAGAAAGATATGATTATTATAACGATCAGTTTATTAACATCAATATATTGGTCAAGTGCCTATGGGGAGGGGTTTTTAGAAGATAGAACAAAATATCTGCAAAGTGAGATAGAAGCTTCAAACAAAGTAAATAACAAGCACAATTACCATGATCTAGTAAGTCAATTTGAAGATCCTTACGCTATGTCCGGTTTCAAAACGCCTTCTGCCAATGTCTATCAACGCGATCATGCTATGATTGACAAAGTTTTCTCTTCTGGCGGTGTGGAAAATAATGCAGATTTGTGGAACGTCAGAAATTCTATTGAAAAGGAGCAACCCTCTTATAGACCAGACAATGTGTGTAATCTTCAAGACTTTAACGATGAAACGAAACATAAAAGTTCTTGCCGGCTATCGTTAATGAACAATAATATAAATGAGTTCACTGGGCTCGATAAACTCTGGGAAAACGGGTATTCACAAAAAGAAATAGCAGCGAAAGGTGTTGTAAAACAAGAACATAGAAATTTTATAGATTTGTTGAATTTTAAAAAAAGTTTGGAAGTAGCTCACGGAACCCACCATATGTCAAATGGATCTGGTGAGTCTTATTTTATAGCAAATGAAAATCCTTTTCAAATGTTTGAAAAGCTTAATAACATTTCAAATGCTTCCATCGGCAATTCCAAGCTTAACGAGCTGCTAAACCTCAAACATACTTTGGAAAAATCAAGTAAAGATCAACTTACAAACACACAAAGTACTAACATTAGTCAATTGCCTTATCTGAACTTTGAAAGTTCTACCTTGGACTTATATCCAAAAGTGGCAGACATCAATTCAGTCAGGTTTGACGAAGGACTAACTGCTCAAAATAGAGAAAACAATAAATTCTCCCGAAACATTATAAGTGGCTATGAAAAGTATCAAAATCAGCCGTCTTCAGAAAGTGAGCCAAGAAATAGTGAAAAAAATTGGAATTATTTGCCAGATTATGAAACTTCCGCCGTCAAAGTGGGCGTGAAAGTTGATTCTTTTACCAAAAACCCTTGGGCAATTCTTGACAAAATGGATAAATCTGCACATATAATGAAAGAAGCGCCTGCAGAGAAAGAACAAAGCAAAAATGTATCTGTATCTAACGAGGACTCGCAGCGATTATTTGATAAACTTAATAAACTAAGTGGTTTCGATGATAGTCTAGTGGCCAATATACCAAAATACACATCCAGATCGGTGGACCAGGAGTACGACACAGTGCCGAATTTCAATGACGCAACTTTTTCTCTGGACAATCCAAAGCAGAGCTTTGTCTGTTTGCCACATCACCTACATCGTTTACAAAATTTAGATAACTCTGAGAAACTTTTAAAAATCGTAGAAAATAACGATTTATCTTCATATAGCGATGCTAATAACGATGACATAACATCGAGTTCAAGAGTTCCAGGCTCTGTACTATTGAAAGTAGAAAATCAAAATAAAATTCAAGATAAGTCAATGATGGAACTTGTGAATAAGTATGATTCTTTTTTTCCTTACGAAACGAACAATTTATTTAACTCGCAAACGGATACAACACAACCAAATGATAAGCTGCCAATATATGAGAAAAATTATTTTGATAGAATTGAGTCTAATGATCCATTAAAAAACGTTATAACCCAGAGTCGATTTCAAAAACCAATGACGGAAGCCCATGACCAACCCAACACACTTTTTGACCATAAAAGCAGCGACAAAGATTTGAATAACATACTTGAAGAGCTTCATAAGTACTACACAAATCAATATGAACCCGATAAAAGTAAGGGCACTTCTCAGTTTTTTAAATCAGGTCAGCAGTCTAATACTCAAAAATCGTTCAAAAATGAGCTTCATACCAATAATGCAACAATTGCGATGGCTGCTAACAGTTCATTGGTAAAACCGCAAGAAGTTGTATATATGGATAAAACATTTGGAGAGACTGGACCAGTTTGGGTAGTGGATTCACCCAATTTAAAAATTGCAACTGATAAAGTACCGCAGGAAAAACGCCTGCTGGAGTCCTTAAAAACGTATAAGTTTCACATTAGAACTCTAATACAAAATGTGAATGACCTCGAAATGGAATTGTTGGCAAAACAAGAAACTAAAAAGAAACCATAATGAAAATGACACATACCTAAATTTTTTTAAACACATTTTAATTTATTTTATAAGTTATTATTCAGTAATACATTATTACAATACCAATTATTCTGTTCCATAAATTTGATGAAGAACGGCAATGAATGAGTACGATTTGCTTAAAATTCCAGCAAAGCTCGGCAAAGACAAGCCCATGAAGCCACCAGCTGTAAAAAGAAAAGGCTTTTGGGCGTTTATCATGAAAACGAGCAGAGACTTCTTAAAGCCGTGCTCATATTCAAACCACGTTGAGTTGAATGCGGTAGTGGCCAATGTTTGGCTCTAAAGAAAATAAAATAATATAAACTTTTGTAGTGTGTGTTAAATACGAATTAGCTTACTTGTTCATAGACTTCATTACCAAACCAACAGTATAAAAACAGCTCGCAAAATATGCATCCACAGTAGAAATAAATCATGATGGCGCTACTGGAACCACTTGGTTGAACGATGGCTTGAAAGCCTGTCATGCCAAATATAATGAGTGATGTTGCGAACTGAATAAGCACTGGGATACTAAAGATTGCCTCCACACGCTTATGAACACTAAACAAAATAATAAATATGTACATATGTTGCTTAACGCCACTAGACAGTATTAAGTTTCGTCTTCAGATAAATTCTACTTGCTTCGTTAAATTGGTGTGATGTTCAATAATTAAGTTAAGCTCTTCGTTGGGCTTTAACAACTCTACTTTTGTGCTTTTTAAATTTATTATGGCAAACTTGTCAAATGTCAAATTAATTATTTTCAGTTGGATGCAGATTTGATTCATTATTGTTATGTTGAGGTAGTCAATTGCAACAATCTGTAGAGCATATATTAAAGTGCTTAATCCCATGTAGACCCATTGGTATTCAGTGGAAAGCCATTGCGGTAATTTCGCACGATATGGAAATCTTTTTCCAGCCATTGCCATATCATCTGAAAAAAGCATAATTAGCAGATGGAATAGATGATTCTTCAACTGCTGTTTACTTACTATATGCCAGCATGTAAATACCCAAAAAACCTGTGAAACTTACAAGGGTGGCATAAACCATTAGTGGTATTTTGGTTTCGATTTCGCCCCATCGAAACGAATTTCTCTAATGTTGTTTATTAATAGTATCTATAAAGCTTTACTTAATAACAAATTTACCTGTGGCTCCGAAACAACATAGAGTTGCGTAACATTACGTAACTTTTTAAGAATTGCTCTGATTTCTGATAAGCGGCAGAACGTGTTGATTATCTGTACCGGTAACAGTCGAATTGAAATTCTAAAAATTAGATTTATAATTTAATTCTTGCCTTATATAAGCCTGCAAGATGGGTAAGTGAGAGACAAATATTTTGTGTTAAAAAATCCAGACTATTAAGGTTGAGAACCAGGTCGTATAACTCAAACATGATGTAACAGCATGTAATAAAGAAAAGTGTTGGCACGCCGTAAAGCAAACTTAGAATTCGAACTGTGCGTGATTCCTGCCTGAGTCCGATCAAGGGTAGTCCCGAAACTTGTGCCAGCCACACATTGAAGTCGATTGATCCAATAAGGCCCTCCGCCGGATTCGATGGGAACACATGTTCTGAGAGCCATATAAGAACCATTTCGAAACTGTGATAACTTAATTTAAAAAGCTAAATTTATATTTATTTATAACAAGGTTTGCGTGCAATCGCTTCTAATTATAGTGGACGTTAAGACAAAATTATTGTATAATGATATGCTGGGCAAGTGTCAAGCTGTTTTTAACATGTATAATTTATATAATAAATAATAAAGTGTTATTAAGCCATTTCCATAAGCAATTTCGGAAAGTTCTCATTTCTTTTCTCTAATGTAAGTCTGTCTAAGCACTGCAATTACCGAATATGATTTGCTTAGAATGCCGGAGAAACTCTGCAGAGACAAGTCCATAAATCCTCCAGCGGTGAATACAAAAGGCTTTTGGGCATTTGTTATGAAAATCATCAGCGATTTTTTAAATCTACTGTCGTATCGATACCATGTCGTAGTGAATCCAGTGGTTGAAAGAGTCTTACTCTGGAAAGTAAAACTTCTGGAAACTGTTTGCTTGTGGAATTGTGTAAAATGGTATACTTGCTCTGATACCTCGTTGCCGCACCAACAGTACAAAAATAATTGTGATAAGACGCAACTACAGTAGGAATAAATTAGCCGAGAGCTATTGGAACCATCACCCACTATTGCCTGAAAGCCTGCCATAGCAATAATTATTAATGAAGAGCAAAACTGAACGAGTACAGGAATGGAGAAAATGTCCTCGACGCTTTTACGTAAACTAATAAATATGTCCATAAGTCATCATTTTTTAAGAAATTTCAAATGTACTTATGTACTTTAGTAAAGCGCAATGATGTTCTGTTATGGTTGTGATGCGATTGTTTACATTGACAGAAGCAATTTGTTGTTCTAAGGTGTCATCAACATCATCGCGGAAAGTGAGTTCATCAAATGACAGATTCAAAACCTTCAGTTGAAGTCGTATTTGATTCATCAGCGATATATTTAGATAGTCAATCGTTACAGCTTCAAGTGAAATTAATACAACGCCAACGCCCATGTAAATCCATTGAAGCTGCATCGGTAGCCAATCGGGCATTCTGACGCGGTATGGAAAACGTTTCCCAGCAAGTTCGTTGGGATCTGGATATCAGTAATTTTGATTATTTAAACATACCCATACAGAACGAGAGAATATTTCTTACTGTAGAATAACATAATCATGGCCAATGTTGTTGGAAAAGCGACTAATCCGAAGTATAGAATCAGAATAAGTTTGTTTTCGAACTCTCCTCTATAGAACACACGGACCTGTTTAGGCGAGCGAACGTGGGTTTTTGTAAGGTGTTCGATAATTTGTATAAGTTGTTTTATTTCTGACAACCTATAGAATGTGTTGGCTATCTGGAAATAGATAAACTGCTTATGGAATCTGTTGGTTAATTGAATATCACTTGCTTTATACAGGGACGACAGATGAGTTAACGACAAGCAACTGTTTTGTGTGAGTGCGTCCAAGTCTCGCCAGCTAAGCAGCACGTCGTTTATTTCCATCATGAAGTAAAGGAGTGTTACCAATATAACTGTGGGCACACCCCACAGCAACACAAATACTTTTAGAAGTAGTGATTCTGGCTTAAGCCCGATTATCGGTATTCCTGTGAAGTGTAACAGCCACAGATTGAGTTCTATAGAGCCGATTTTGCCCGCTTCAGGGTCCGAAGGTAGAATCCGTTGCGCCAATTGTTGAAGCCAGTCCATTTTGTATAATCATGTCCATGATGATATGAGGCTTTTTATACTCAGTGCTGGTATTTTATGCATTTGCGTGCTACAGATTACCGGTAGTAATAAAGCGACATAATTGGATTTTAAACCCATTATTATATAATTTATGAAATTTGACACTTGCATAATTTCTCATCAGCAGTCTTCAACAATAATTTTACCACACACACAAAACCAGTAAGAAGCTAAAAGTATTTGTCGTTAAAACTTCAGGAAATAATATACGTTAAACATTCGCTGCTTCCGTTTTTGCAGATATCATGGTAATTGCTTGGAAACTATAGAGACTTGAAATTTGGAAGATACACTTTTGGAAAAAATCCGACCCGGAACCAAACGAAAAAAATTATTTCAAATTTGAAATTTTTCTAGCAACATTTGTCAGCAACATTTTTTGGTAAAATTTTGTATCAACATTTGTCAGCAACATTTATGAGTAAAATTTTTACGCAACATTCATTGATTCGAACCCAATTCGATAATCCGAGTATATTATGTCGCATGACTGTCATCTCGATTTGAGTCCGAGTCCAATCGAATTGAGTCTCATCTATTATTAATAACTTTTAATATAACGACGTTTTAGACTTCTTACATAATATTATTTACACATGTATTTTTTGATAGCTTTGATATCTAACATAAAAAGATGCAAAAAAAAAAATCAATTTCTTCGATTCAAAATAATATCGGAATTTTGAATAGTCGAGTTTTCTTAGGTCATATTTTATAGGGTATAGATATGGCCTTGTTGTAAGTGCAAGACATCTCTGAAACATATTACTCATATTAGTATGAAAACAAACAAACAAATATTTTGAATAATGCTCATTATCAAGTACCCACTTTATCACTGTTTTTGCTTGCGAGTTAATTTTCATTGTTAATATATGTGTTTACAGTATTTTCAAGCTGTCAATCCTACACCAGATTTAGTCATTATTCAGAGTATTTAGAAAGAAGTTTAATCGATGACCGAGCTTGTAAACAGCACGGTTTGGTTGAGTTTTGTGTAGTTTTGTGGTTTTATAACAAATGCCTTTAAATCAAAAGGAGTTCCCGTAGTTATTTTGTTTATAACAATTTTTTTTACAAGTATCAAAGTTATTATACATCGGTAAATTTTTACCAAAAGCAATTTAAATAGTTGAAAAAAATTACTAATTACAATGTTTGTCAATTGTGCATAACCTATTGTGTATCAGTGCATAACTTTTAGAAAGAAAACTTTAAGTTTAAGTTGATAATTTTGCATTTTAATGTTACATATCGAAATGATTATAAAAGCAAGGTGTCAGTTAAGTGTAATAGTGTTGCTATTTGGCTGGGCAAGTGTCGTCATGTCTATGACTACAAAATGTCCTTTGTCCAATACTGTCGACTTGGGGAACAGCACGAAGCATAGCAATGGTTCTTATACTTATGAAGGGATCTTGATACTGCCAGAATGGATTGAAGAATACGAGGAAGTAATACAAAATGGTGTACAGGTAAAAGTTTCTAAGCACATACGAGGCTGTCTATGCAAAGCCAAACCGTGCGTGAATTTATGCTGCTCGAATCCAAAAGCGAAATTGGATATAGAAAACGCAGAATGCCTACGTGAAATAGAGGAGTACACATACACACCAAAAGCTAATATAACCATTATCAAAACATCTGGCGGATTCATTCAGAAGTCCAACTTTAATGATTTTGCCCCATTGTATGGATTTCCATGCAAAAACACCTTTACGTATCACCCCGAAGAAGACAATGCAGATATTTGGTATTTAAATGAGGTTTGTCGAAAACGAAATTGTATGGCAACGTACAAAAAAAAATATACTTTTAAATGTATGTATATCTTTTGCAGGACGGTTCCATTCACTTTGATGAAGAAGTACCGGATTTACAATTGGGAACATATTGCCTCCACCCAGATGTGCACATTATTTCAAAGGAGTACGTTTATAAGCTTTATAGTTGCCCGATATTAAACGAACTTTCAACTATCCAAATTGCCACCACATATAGTAAGTTACTATATACTAAGAAAATAAGTTGGTAACATCAAATATTTAATGAAACCTCTTTCTAGTCATGACAGTCTCGGTTGTCTGCATGGTGATAACGATTATAATGTTTCTTTTTGTGGTCAAACGGGCGGAGCACCAAAATTTATTTATTTGCTATTTAATCTCCCTGTGTGTCAGCTATTTAATTGTAGTCATAAACAATTCAGTAGCCATTTTTGATGGTGCTTGCTACTTTATCGGTAAACAAATTTTAAATTTTATTGAAATGGTTCATAACTGCTCTCCGTTCTCGTTCAGGTTATATCGGATACTTTGCGGTCATGTCTGCTTTTTTTGTGCTAACAGTCATCAGCGTCTCTATGTGGAACAACTTTCGAAGCAGAAACTTCTATGCGAATCACTCCAAATCCAAGATGCGGCTTGCGGTTTGTTTATTGATTTCCTTTGGTGGAGCGGCCATTCTTACTTTAGGGACAATTTTTGCCGAACTTTCCTCTCTTGATGAAAACTGGAAGCCAAGGGTTGGGGTTCAAACATGTTGGATTCAAAGTATGTATTATGACTTCTTTTTTTTCTTTTCGTTTTTTATGGTTTTCGTTTTTCAGCTCAAGAGGGAAACTCTGCATATATCTATTTTTATGGCCCAATGATTGTATTAATTGTTATAAATTTCATAATGTTTATCTTAACGTCGTTGCGTATATTTAACTTAAAAAATGACGTAAATCGAGTAAACATTTCAAAGAACTTTCACTCTGTTCAGAAAAAATTTAGTTTCGCAACAGAGTTCAGCCTTTATCTGCGTATCTTTTTTACCATGGGCATTTGCTGGATCTTAGAAATTATATCGTACGCCATTAAAAAAGAAACCTACTTATCTACTTTATCCGACCTAATTAATGCAGCACAGGGAATAATCATGTTCTTATTATTTGGAAACTTTCAGTTGCTTTATAAAAGGTATGCATTGTCTTATGAATCTGAAAGGAAAATTTTTGAAAACTGTGTAACTTTTAGATGTAATCGGGGGAAAAAATTAGACAGCGAAAACTACAGCACTCAAATCAGCGACACTCAAAAAACAAGTGTGATTCCTGTTGCAAGTATGAAGAAACTCTTACGCGATGACAAAGTGTAATATAATTTAATTTGAAAATTAAGTATACATCTAATTTGAAAAATATATTCGTATACAAATTTTTACAAATAAATACAAAAAGTAAAAAGAATAAAATAAAGTCTTGTAAGTTATTAGAAAAGCAACTGTTGATTTTCATTGACAGTTGTCGATGCTGAACTGGTGCCGCCAGCTCAATAAAATGTGTAAAGCGTATAAAAAAAAAAAATTGTTCGCAGAAATAAGCTGATTAAAAAAAAAATTAAACACAACTCACAAATGCATATTATATATTCTTGAACTAAATGTAAATTGTTTTGTATGTAGAATGAGATTATTAAAGCAAAGGGTAGTGTCGCAAGTCCATTTAAGGATAGTGCGATAACAAAATATATAATGTACAATACATAAGTATTACAAATAATAATAAAAAAAATATGAAAACATGGGTCCGATATTAAGTACACACATTCTTGACGTACACAAGAGTGACGTTATAATACTTTATCAAAAAAAAAAAAATTTCGTTGATTCATCGTTTTAAAACGAACGCATTCCACAAGAAACATATTTAATCGTCAAATACAGAGTCAAGCTTGAGAATAAGTTAGTTATTCTTCATTCTTCATTCTTAGTGCACGGATATTGATGTTCAAACTTTTTACTCCGACGTTTACTTGTAGTTCAAATATATGTCAAGTGATATAAAAGTTCTATTCAAATGTTGGGTCAACACCAAATGATTTATTCAGCTTTGCTGTTAGCATTAGTCTGCATACTAGGTGCTGAAGCAAACGTTAAATTTTGTTGCAAACAGAACGAGATAATTTCTAAAGATGGAGAATGTGTACCCAATCTGGATAAGAAAATTCCTATTGATTCAAAACTGAAAATCAAATTGTTAAATGGGGAAGTTGTGAAAGAAGATGTGTTTACGTTTTTCAAATATGATGTGAGAGTACCTTGTGAGTACCCATATATTCAAGAGAATACTGAAAATGATAAAGGTGGCTGGATGCTGTTCGAAGTAAGTTTTAAGTTAGTTGGTTTTTAAGTATAATTAATTAATGACTTTACAGAACGGAACCTATTACCACTTTAAAGATGGCGAATACTTATCTGAAAACCAATACTGTCTTCAATATTCGTTGGAAGATAAAAGTTTTGTATTAAAACCCTACATATGTCCTATAGAAAATGAAGAAAATATACCGAACTTATATAGTAAGGAGAGTTTAATATTTTTTTTACAATCAACTTATCAAGATTATTGTTTTCAGTTACGAGGGTCTCCATGGTGTTTATGATTCTTACTGTGGTTATATATCTTTGTGTTCCGAAACTCAAAAACATGTTTGGCAAATGCTTAATCTCTATTTTAATAGCGATTACTAGTTGTTATGGCATACTCACTTTTCACAAGTTCTTTGGTATGGGCTCATGGTGCCAACTGGCTGGTGAGTTGTTGCTACAGGCTCAGAGAATTGTTTAAATATTATTAAATTCTCGTATTTCTCAGGTTACTTAGGCTACTTCTTCTGTATGGCAATGTTTTTGTGGTTATTAGTTTTGATCTTCGACTTGTGGAGTAGTGCCGGACTGTCTGACAAGCAGAAGGAGAGTTCGACACGCTTTATGATTTATTCAGTTTGTGTTTGGGGCATCGCCACAATATTTGCGTGTGTTGCCTTCTTGGTTGACATATCAAACATTGACGACTCGTTCAAGCCAGAGGTTGGAGTGTATTCTTGTTGGATAAATGGTATGTACTGCATGTCAATATGTTCGCTGTATATTCAATAAGATTGCCTTTAGGTAGTGATAACTGGACAATTGAATTCTACTTGTTTGGACCAATGACCATCTTAATAAAAATTATGGTATTGTTATTGGCACTCACCGTCAATAACATGAAGATAATGAATATGGCAACGCAGCGTAGTCGACTTGATAGCTCCGACAAACTATCACCAAATCGATTAACGTATGACATAAAATCATTCTGTTCTTCTTATATATTTGAAGCAGTACTGTTTCCTTTTCAGTTTCAGTCTGATCATTCGCATTGCGATCATCATTTGCATATGGGCCCTAGACATTCTACAATTTCATATCAAGAAAGGTAATGAAAATCAACTTGCAATAGTGATTTGTACGATATGTGATGTCATCAACGCCGCCCAGGGTATTGTTATTTTCATTTTGTTCGTGCTGAACCCGACCGTAATGAATTCAATTTCTGACTGGTAAATATTTAAAAGTTACGTATTGTTTAAATTGCTTATTAACACATTTTTCTTTTTCTTTTACAGGTTTAAAGAAACAAATGCTGAGCGAAAGGACTACAAGCGTTCTTTCCAAGCTCAATTTACGGAAAAGAAGAGAATAAACAGCACAAGCAGTATAAAAGATTTAATTTGAACTTTTATTCATATTATTTATTCATAATAACATAAGCTTGTATGTGAGAGTATCTTTTCTACAGAAGTATTACAGAATCTATTATAAATATAAGTATATCCATTTTGGTACCACACACATTTTGAATTTGAATATTAAAGCAACCATCTTACAAATAAATGTTACTCATTGCTTTTTTTAAACATTTTATCTTCTCTTTGTGTTTTTTCAATGTTTTCATAAGACATTTTCTGACATTCTATAAAATCACTTGGTTTTGTTGTACAAACTTCACCACTGTCGCACACTATATGTATACATATACTATCTGCATACGTACATATGCTTACAAGTGTAATGAAATCATAAGTTTGCTTAATTTCGGTTAGAGTGTTGACACCTTAAGTAGAATGCATTCGTTTGCGTTTTTTTTGCGATTATACGTTATTTTTATTCAAAACCAGCTCGTCATATTCGATTGGAAGCCAAAATTCAATTTCATTGTTTTTGAAATTCACCACATTGAATTTACTTTTATCATTATCCGTTATGCCAAACTAATATCGATTGTGGTTGCTCATCGACTGCTTCATGTAAGCAGTATCGAATAAGGATGGAACTGATTCATAAATGGTCCCGATTTGATCAAAAACGAAACTTACTTTTTTTATTCTATACAATCTGATTAATGTTAAGTTATGTTTATAATGTACAAGATCATTTAAAAAAAAAAAAACTCAATTATTTAGATGGGCCAACATTGAATTACTCCAACTAAATATGAGCTTCAATAAATATAAAATATAGAAATTTTTAGTGACAATAAAATCCAACCATCTTTCATTATTCTTCTTTATTAGTTGTTGCTTTATTGAAATCACGTAAGATATAAATAAAACTCTCATCTCTATCACTGACAGCGGCTGCCTTCCGCCGGTAGCCGTTGGGTTTAGTTCGTGAGATTCGTTCAGTTTAGATAGAGCCATCGTGCGGTTAAGTTGTCGTGCGGAACTCTCGAAAGAAGTCGCAGGCGCTCAACGTGATCAATCGGCTGCGCTAAAAGCTGAAAAAAAGATAATATTGTAGTAAAATAAATAAATTGACACATTTGCAAAAACAAACCGGTTAAAAACTGTGCGCTAGACGGTGATTATAATAGTGGTTTGACAGTAGCTCCCACGAACGTGGGAATTCCCAATGTGAAATGCGTTGATTTAATTTGAAAAATTTTATTGAAAATTGTTTTGAAAAATAATTTTTATTGTGGCGTGTTTACTTGTTGCAGTTTTTCTTTTAATAAAATTAGTAAATAAAACATGTAAGAAACAAGTTTGTTATTGATATTAATTCCTATGAATCACTATCCATCTTCCATATTATATTTTTGTTTTGAAAAGTTTGAAGAGTTTTGAAAAATAATTTTTATTGTGGCGTGTTTACTTGTTGCAGTTTTTCTTTTAATAAAATTAGTAAATAAAACATGTAAGAAACAAGTTTGTTATTGATATTAATTCCTATGAATCACTTTCTATCTTCCATATTATATTTATAAATATTCTATAAGTAATTTGAAGTTTCTTGTTGTTTATAAAGGCCAATGTAATTATTTTAATTGTGTGCGAATTTTATATATCAGTTGAGTTAAAGATTTTAGTTTGATACCCTGTGATAATCACTTGATTCTAAATTAATCGTTATTGAATATTTTTGTTTCTTTTATATATCTATGTATAAAGGAGTGTATGGTATATACATGGCTTAATACTATTTATCAATCGTGTCAACAGTTTATGAACGGAGGACGATGCATTTTGATATGCATGTCTTTTTACCGACGAAGAATAATGATAAAAATGGATTCCTAAACCGGTTTACATCACTTGCACTGATCATGATTCTAGTTGAGACTCGTCTCTTGCATTTTGTCAACGCAACGCCTTCAAGCGATTGCTGTCAAGCTAACAAGGTCACGATCGAAACTCTTCAATTTATGACATCCATTACAGCCAACTTTAAGATACCTTGGAATATTCATGCGATTCGTTGTTTGCGTCTGTTTGTTCGCAGAACCATCCCACAATCTTTCCGTATCTTAAAACGCGCGTGACTCTTGGGGTATTATTTTTTTGTTTTTATACCCTGTACATACTGTACCAGGGTATATTGTGTTTGTTTGGCCGAAATGTATGTAACGCAGAGAAGGAGGGGAGGGGGACCCTATAAAGTATATATATTCTTGATCAGGACGACAAGACAAATTGATTAAGCCATGTCCGTCCGTCTGTCCGTCCGTCCGTCTTTCCGTCCGTCCGTCCGTCCTCACCAATGGTTCTCGGAAACTACAAAAGATAGAGACTTGAAATTTGGAGGATAGACTCGTGATGCTCGGCAGCAGATCAAGTTTGAACGGTTTTGAGCCACGCCCACTCCTTCCCGCCCAACCAGCTACGCCCACTTTTTGGAAAGGCTATAACTTGAACACCAGAAACGCTAGAACTATGAAAGTTGGTATGTCGACTAAGTATGTAAAGACCTATAAAACTGCATACCCCAATTCTCCCCCCAACCCTTCATTACCCCTCAAAAAGTGTTTTTTTGTAAATTACTGTATCTTCAAAACTATAAAAGATACGGACCTGAAATTTTGTATGTAGACTCAGTAAATACATGTCCTTAAAACTGCATACCAGAAAATACCCATTTGTATTTTTGACTACCCCTCAAAGACCACCAAACTTAAATTTTTCGTAAATTTCACTTTTTTTTTACAAAAATTTGTATATCTCCACAACTATAACAGATACGAACCTAAAACTTTGTATGCAGATTAAAGAAATTTATGTCTTTAAAACTGCAAGTCAACTTTTTCCCCCTTACCCTTTATTACCCATCAAATAGTGCTTGCATGTCAAAGCCTACATCTCCGAAATTGTTGAAGGTACGGACCTGAAATTTTGTTCGTAGACAAAGTATATATAACTTCTTAAGACTGCATACCAGAAAATACCATTTTGTATTTGGACTACCCATTAGAGGTCGGCAAACTTAAATTTTGGGTAAATTCCAGTTTATTTTTATTAAAATATGTATATCTCCACAACTATGAAATATACATGTCTGAAATTTTGTATGCAGATTCAGTTAATATACGTCCTTTAAACTGCATACCGAAAAACACCTCTTTATTTCATGGCTTCCCCCTCAGAGATCTACAAACTCGAATTTTTCGAAAATTCCTCACTTTTGACTGATTTTTTATATTTGGAACACCATTTAAATGGGTGAGGGTATGTGCAGGGTATTATATGGTTGAGTATACTCAACTATACCGCCCTTACTAGTTTTTGTTTAAATTCGTTTCATTGTTTTGTTGTTGATCTTATGCTTGCACAATTTAATGTGATTTTCAGTTGAAAATGTATTGTTTTTTATGCTTTTATTGTTTTGAATATCGTATTTGACAATATTAGCCGGCGACATTCGATATTGAAGAAAACCTGTTTGTGAACTTCACGCTTCGACGAAATTCATATAATGTGCCAATACCTGGAAGAAGTCAACATTTTTTTTTATTTGTTAATTGTGTTTGCTAAAAAAAAATATCGACACGTTTTTGTATTTTAAAAATATTTTATTTACCTGAGTTGAATGCAATAACTTCGTCACCAAACAAAAGATATGATTGTGAGTTTTTGTTCAACTATAATGATAATAAGCCAAATGAATAAACACTTGTTTGAGTACTTGACACGGCTCTGATTTTTCACTAGTAACATATACATATATACATATATAATCAACATGTGTGGTAGATTTACTTGCTTTCTTCCTTTGTATGTTTACATAAAATATGGTTTGGCTATGCATTTGTGTAACGTACTTGACGTAAAAATTGCGTTCTTGATCAGTTGAATGAAACGAGTTAATATTGTATTTCTTGCAAATTTTGGTGTCAGCCTTTCTGTTCGTATGACAGTGTTTTTTGTAAAGAAAACACAAGGAATTGTTTGCCTACTGCCAACCCAGCTATATTACATGACGTACAAGTAAAATATCAATGTCAATTAAAGTCGCCAAATGCAGTGTAAGTAAAGGAAAACAAACTGGTTCTGTCGTCTTCACGCTGGGACAGAAGAATGCGCAAATGGTTTAAAAGCGTCCGATCATTCACAAATCTCACTCCAGCTTCACAGCTGTTAAACGGCTTGAACGTTGCACCTAAAAATGTGCATTTTCCGTGTGCGAAGTTCGAAACACGTACGAAGGTTCGCTCGATTAAGTTTTTCTGTATCCGATGTAAGAAACTGGAATTTTGAATTTAATTTACAATAAATAACATGAGCTTGTAAAAATTGCGCAAAGTTGAAATCGATTTCCGCGGCTGCTGTTCAAGGCTAGAAAAATAATTTAAATGCAATTAAATGATTTGTTTTGAAGCATGATGAAACTTTTCTTGGGTTTGTATACACTGTACGTATTGAATATATGTACAAACACAAGTGTTCGCAAAATAATCACGGTTGTCTGTTTTGATGTATTAAAAAATATGTAAAAACAAAATTTTTTTCAAATTATTTTCTTGCGTTTTTAAGTCATTAAAAAAAAATGACATCTGACAAAGACTAAAATCAACTTCAATAAAGTATTAACAACATGGCAAACTACGTCGAAGGTTTTTGGGGTACTTATGGGGAGAGGGGAATATTGTGTCACATTTTAAAGGGTGTGCCTGTGAAGCCCACTTAACAAGGTGAGGGGTACCAGGCGTAGTTTTTTGGTGTGCCATTTCGTAGAGATGAATTTACTGAGCTTGCCAATCGAAAATAATCATTTGTCGCTTCATGAATGCCAAACATGAATTACTTAATTATAAAATTTCGAATTAAAAAGAAAATATAAAAAGAGATAAAAACTTAAAAATTAAAAAACAAAGTCAAAACTCAAATCAAGAAGTGCTGTCATTTAGAGCAAGTCGCTTTAGGCAAATTTTTGCCATCGCTTTGCCCATCAGCAAACTCATTTAGCGGGCCTCATTTTCAATTGTTTTTTTTTCTTCACAATTCAAGCAGCAATACTGATGTGGAAGCTGTTGATGCCAACGCCTCCAGCGTTTTTGTACATATATTTGATGTTTGTATGATTGTTTGCTCATTGTTTTTGTTTTGTCTTTGTCTTGCTCCAGCAGCCAAGTCCGGTCGTTGATGTAGATGCGTGCGCAGATGCAGATGAAGGCAATTTGGCTACTGAAATCGTCTGTTCATTCCTTCAATTGCTCGCACATTCGTTTGTCCGAGTAATTGATTTGTTTATAATTAACACATTTGGCCGAAAATTGTTGAAAACTTTGATATTGTTTATTGTACATTTTGAACTTTATTTGTTTTCTATTATTTTCGGTTCTTTTGTGTATTTTATTGGTCTACAGATACATTTTCTTTATTGAAATTGCATTTTATTTCAGACTTTTTAGTTTTCTTATTATACAAATACAATACATACTTGTACATAAATGTGTCAATTATATATACAGTTTCAGTTATTCTGGTGTGACTTTGTGTCCCTTATTACAAATGTTGCATTACAGTGCAGTGCTCAGTATAATTGTGACATTTTTTATTTAATTACTTTAATGCACGCAATAAATATGAACTTATCAACTTAGTTGAAGGATGTTCATACGTATAATTGTGTGTAACATTTCGATTACGAAGGAAAGAACTGTTTTTATTGCGTTTCTGTTAATTAATTTTTATTAAATTAAGTGATAAGAACCGTTCCTAAAAACTACGAGAAAAAGCTCCAAGGACGTGCAAGTGATAAATAAATTTTACAGACAAGTATCACAAGTGGTAAAGTGGGATATGAAAAATAAATGTGGTTAGTTGCAAGTAATGCAAATAAATAATTTATACAATGAAGACTTAAGATAAACACATCGTCGATCTTTGAGTTTTTTTTCTGGCTTTGTAGTCACCCTTTTTGTAGGGAAGAATTTTTGTAATCAATTATATTGAAGATTTTTATTTTTCTGTTTTGTTTAGTTGACATTTTAAATGCTTTTTGCATGGCACTTCGATATTTCAAAGCGTTCAGCAGCGCACTTCCAGCTGGGAAATAATCAAATTAGTTCGAGTGACCCAATGTTGCGTGGGGCGTGTGGGCGCGGCTGTCTGTCCATCCTTTGTTTACCTTTCGAGCTATGTTAAGTGAGGCTAAAAATATCTCAAAATATTCAAAATTACTTGTACTAGTTTTGGAATTTTCATGCGAACTGCGCGCACCCTGGCCAACTTATCAGAGTAATAGAAAGAGGGCTGGCAAATGTCTGCCCAAATGCCAATGCCAATGCCAAAACCATTTTGTAAATTTCTACAAAGTGGCTAACAGACAATATTCAATGAAATTATTGTGAGAACAGATATTAAAAGGTTTATTGAAAAATTAAAAGAAAGCTTTTTAAGAAGAAAGAAAGATTTTTAAGTACCTTGTTAATCGAAATTCTAAATGCATTCAAGTATTTTCGCAGCAAATGTAAGTTCGCAATCGTTCTTAAGCATGTATTTGCATTACCTATCTACTTGCATGCATCTACTAGCTATAGACAGGATAAGCGAATAACAATAGCAACCAAAACCATAAGATGTGTTTTTATTAGGCTGTCGTCGGCACAACCTCACCTTGCACGGTTAACCACAAACTAATTTCAAGTTGGGTGCCGGCCCACCGTTTATCATTTTCACCACAGCCCACTGTGGTGAATAGCATGTCACTGCGGCGGCGAGCACCGAAAACTGGCCAAGTGATTATTTTCGATTCGACCACGCTTTTAGTTTATTTTGGCTTTCGATATGCGCGCGTTGATAAAACCAGAAACTCATGAAAATTAAATCGCAGACAATCTCAAACTCGAAATATTCATTTCATTGTGTGGTTTTTACATTTTTTTCGATAAAAGTTTTGTTTATATTTCGGTGTCGAATCAGGTTGTGTATTAAATATTGAAGTCGACAAACGTATTTCAAATAAAAACAATTTGGTTGTCCAAGTGACGTCGTTTAAATGTGAGTCGATTTTTTAAGTTGCTGCATGAAATTAAAAACAAAAACAAAAATAAAAATTTTAAATGATTTAAAATGCGAGGCACATTAGCTGCGTATAATAATCGTAATTTATTAAATTAAATTTTGTAAATTGAACAGTTCCGTGTTTAAAATGTTTTGTTGAAGTGCGCTTTAAATAAATAAAAAACTATCATGGAAAATAAACAATTAACAAAAATGAAATAAAAAAGAAATAAAAATAAAAATGAATTACTGCGATTTCATAGAGCAAACAAAGAACATTTTGCTAGTGCTATTTTTCACAACGTTCGTGAGTGAAATTATTATTTGTTATTTTATGATTAAAAATTAAGTATCGCGGCATGGCACATATCGCCCGCTCATATATCATACGGTCTTGTTGATACGTTATGTCTGTGACTTGTGAATTCCAATTTTTCAAATGTTTTTAGGCGATTGAAATATTGGCGTTTTCGGTATTGTAGCATTCCTGTCTGCAAGACACATTTTAACAGATGTGAAAACTTCAATTTTTTTCCTTGTTTGATTAATTAACGAAAATTATTCGAAACTTGCAACTTGCGACTTGCCTTGCCGCTAGGAAAAACATGTGATTCAACGGTTGGGTAATGCTAAGTGAACTTTTAATGACAGATTTGATCATATTTATTCTCAGCAGCCACTCAATTGAGCTCGCATTTCTTGAAACAATTCCTACGCTTGTTCCAGCCGATGATTCAACTTTACACTACGCAATCAGTCATTTTTTATCAGTTGACGCTTGCGTGTTATTCTCATATTTCCTACAACTACAAAGCACCAGATAAATACGCAAAATTGTGACTTGTAAGGGTTTACTCATAAGGCATGTGAAAGTTCACAACAATTCGGAAAATGTGAAGTAAATACGTATACTCATTGAGAACCTCTTTTTTACTATAGTTCCTTTTTTTAATCTTTAACTTTTAAAAACTATTGAAGAACAATTTTGATTTAAAAAAGATGTCGCTGTAATGTCGTTAAGACGACAAGAACTGTAGGGTACTACTGTATATGAAATAGGTGAATGATTGTAGATAAACTCAAGAGTATTTATATTGATAAAAGAAAAAGCAATGATTAAACACAAAGTTCACTCATTCAAACAAGGGGACTCCTTTGGGTAAAATGCCTATTATTTTAAGAGTCAACTGTCATAATTCATAGAAGGAAAATCGTCGAATAATTATGTTAATTAATCTAAACAAATGACGCTTCCAAATTTTATGGCTGTTTGTTTTGTGCCACAATAAATTTTGCTGTAATTTGTGCGCTAAATACCGAACGCTTTTGATATCGCAGCACTTCGAAGCTCTTAGGACGCCCACTAGAATTCTATTATTTAGATGTTCTTATATATGTATGTGCGTGTGTGTCTGTCTATATGTGTGTTTGAATATGTGTTGTTCTCATCGAACGCATATAATGAGCTATCAATGAATTAAGCTCTTTCTACTTAATGGTTGATAAGATATCATGAGAATTATGATTGTTGATTTTACAGTGATGTCCAAATCAATGAGTATACATTCAAAATTTAAATTTGTAAATATCGAAATTCAAAACAAAAATTAAAATATGAAAATCTTTTGTGTTTGTCATCGTACACTCATTTGTTGACTGTCAAGTTTTGATGGCAGACACTTTAAAATGATTGTGGTCATAATTCGATATATGTACGTATGTGAGTCGTATGTAACCAGTTATTTGTTCTGTAGTGATTCACAAAACATTTGAAAATCTGTGTGCATATGTTATTTTCTTTACTGTATAATTATTGTACTCAACGTGCAAAGCGCAAATCAATTAAAATATCGTCCGACTTCACTTCAACTTTTTCATATATCAACTATTCTAATAATTAATTGTCGTTTCTGCTGAACGAGAATTATCTAAGTAAACTTGTTTATTCCGGGAATATAATTTAATGCAATATTTTAGGCGAGACTGTAGCGCTCGTGTATATGTAAAAGCATAAAAAAAAAAAAAAAACAAATGAAACTAAACAATCATTTTGATAGCCTTAATATAAAATATAATGTTACAATAATATCAAATTTTTAAATGCGACAACTGATTTCGATTTATCATTGAAATAGTGACACACTTTACGCCCATTTTGTCTTCATTTGTATCGTTTACTGAAACTAAACACTTTCATTTACAGACACAAACATAGACACACGTCATTTTCGTATAATTTAGGCGTATCCGTGGGTGGTACATTAATGTAACAATAGGGACCAATGAATGGTAATCGAATGACGTTACAAACAGTTTAGTTAGCCATTCAAATGAAAGTCTTGGAGCAGGAATTATCGACATTTGTTGACACTTTCTGTCCATGTAACACGAGTATAAATTTATAGAGCAGAACATTTGTATGTGTCTTATGCAAGAGATGATTAATAACACAACAAACATAATAACAACTACCAAAGCGTCATTTGAGGAGCGACAGACATGTGTAACAAGAAAAATAAGTCAGGGTCGCAAATATTCCCGTCTCTATATTCCCCAAACAAAGTGCGCATGTGTTTGCCTTTTGGCTCGTTTGTGCAAGAAATTTCAAGGATATGTGGTCACACAATTGCTCGTCAAGTGCGCTTAATGCCCAGTGGAGTCATCATATGCTTAATTGACGGTTTTGTGGCTTTATTGCTGTTAATTTTTGTTGTTAAAAAAAATAACAAAAAACGTTAATTTGCGCGTCGTTGAAGTAAGCAATCACACTTGTTGCCGAGCTGCGTGGCATGTGTGGTCTGCAGATAAGCCATTATAATACGTAGAGAGAAATTCTGCTAAATTTATGAGAAACGTTTTTGATATGAACCCATAACTGTGGGAAACACATTCTAAATTGGACTTTAATTTGAGATGACGACCTTCATCGTCCATTCATAAAATATTCTTTGATACTTACAGCAACGGAGCTTCTTTGTGTCTGTGTTACAATACAAAATACACAAAATGGCCGAACTGCAAGTCAGTTTCCGGAAATCGTGCTTCTTCATTATAGCTGCGATGGCTCTGCTAGGCATTGTGCAGTTTGCCGCAGCAGATGAAGAGGGAAAGTACCATCAACGTGACGGAATTCACGCGCCTTGCACTTTCTTTGATACGGTTAACGTGACTGATGACAAACATTTTCCAAATGGTAGCGTTCTACACGATGGTGTCTTGATACCAAATCAACTTGTCGCGATCTACGATTACATATACCATGATCTCGTTGAAAGGATCGAAGTGACGCCACACCTCCGCGGTTGTATCTGCAAGGTGAAACCTTGCGTGAATCTATGCTGTCCCTGGGGTATGGTCTACAACAGCAATACCAGCACCTGCGAGAATTCTAGCTCCGTGCACATGTGGCCGTCAAACACGCTGAATGTCACTTTTGGCAACGAATCAGTTCACAGTGTCAATATGTTTCAACAGTTTGCAGTTCAAAACTTTCGGCCGTGCAATCAAATGTTTTCCTTGCAGCCTGAAATTAATTACTTCGATGAGTGGCTGCTTTTTGAGGTAATCATACAAACTTATTGGCGTATTTTCAATATTCACTTTGAATTGCTTATTACATTTTCAGAACGGCACAATGCTACGCGTGGATGACATGGTCTACATAAGCAAGAACGAATTCTGTTTGGTGCCGACGCTTGTCAATGAAACTGATCTTTACTATGTCATCAATCCAGCCAACTGTGACGTAAAGTCAGAATATGGCACCGTCAAAATCATTAATGCATACAGTATGTATGAGTGTAAACTCGAAATGTTGATATTTTTAATGTGCTTCTTTCAGCCATGATCTTTTCAATACCATTCATGGTTCTCACTATATTCGTGTATCTGCTCATACCCGAGCTGCGCAATCAGCACGGCAAATCATTAGTTTGCTACTTGATTGGGCTCACCGTGGGCTACACTGCCATCAGTTGTGTGTTGCTCATCAACGACTTGAGTCCTTTCAGCATTACCTGTAAAATTGTTGGTGAGTAAACACGCCTTGCCAAATGGAATTTCATTATCATTAAAACGTTTACGCCCTCGAAGGTTACACCGCCTACTATTTCTTTATGTCTGCATTTCTGTGGCTTAGTGTCATCAGCTTCGACTTGTGGCACAACTTTCGCGGAACGCGTGGCATCAACCGTTTTCAGGAGAAGAAGCGTTTCCTCTACTACTCGTTGTATTCGTGGGGCTTGGCGTTTGCCTTTTTGGTGTTTACATGGAGTGCCCAACAATACTTTGGACTTCCACGAGAATGGACGCCGAGCATTGGGGACGGTTTCTACTGTTGGCTTGATAGTAAGTTGGTGCTCATAGCAGAGCCAAAGAATTTTAATTACCTACTAACCTCGAAGTTTTCGTTAATGATTAATGCAAAATTTTATGCATCTTCCTGTGCAGTGCATAATTGGTCGGCTATGATATACTTTTACGGACCCATTCTTGTCATAATTGTGGCCAATACTGTCATGTTTGTTATGACCGCATTGAAGATTCACACCGTGCAACGCGAAATGGCCCGAATTATTGCGCGCGAGGACAGCACAAAGAATTTGCGCACCGAAAAGGACAAGTGAGTTCATGAACTTCCTGTTTAAGTGTAAATTAATTTTGAATTTTCCCATAGATTTGGATTATTTTTGCGCCTTTTCATTATCATGGGCGTGACCTGGTCATGTGAGATCATATCATACTTCGTTGGCAACGATAAGAAGGTTTCAAAGATATTTTATATCACTGACATTTGCAATGCAATGCAAGGCTTTCTCATCTTTATGTTGTTCGTCATGAAAAAGAAGGTTAAGCATTTGATTTCAAACAGGTGTGTACTTTACAATTATTTTTGCAAAATAGACTTTTGCTCACCATACTCTCACACATACAAACACATTGTAAATGTCCAAAAACAATATTACCATTTATTTCTAAATTGTATTGTCCCATCATTTAATTGGCCATGCAGAACTGTGCGTGTGCGTAGTTACCGCCAGACGGAGAGCACAACCTTCGCTGGCAGCAACTCCATGCGTCAACGTTTTAGAGATGCTTCGAACCAGATACGTAAGATGATTGTTATACGCAGCGCATTTGCGAACTCATCGAATGTCCACTCGCACACGGTTTAGGCGAGCTGAGCCGACCTGAGGGGCAGAGTAAAAAATAAGACAGTATTAGAGAGTAAGCAACTCAATTTAATATCTTACATAATCCAGACGATTTTCGTGTTTTCAACGTTGAGTTTGCTTTCAATGTCCTCTGATGTGTAATTGCTTTCTAATACCAAGTTGCTTTCAAATGCTACAATTGTGATAATATTGATGTTGTAAAAGACTATTGCATGATCATTTTTGATATGAATAGGACAGTATGCTATATGTCTGGGGGGAAATTTGAAAAGTATTCAACAAGGACATGCGACAAACAGCGAAAATACAACTAAGTCTATTGGTCGACGGGGAAATGTTTCAACTTGGTCCATTTCTCTTGATTAAATTAACGCACTTTATACTTAGATTGATCATAAGTTCACCTGTACAAAACCTATCCAACCATAAATTGTTCTTTTATGTTTCGTTATCAGACCACTTTCGCTTACAAAATCGCAAGCCAACAATCAAATTCCAACAATACCCAGGCAAACCAGTTGCCAACAAGTAGTTCCAAATCAAGCGCAATAACACACAAAAATGCTACAATGAGAAAAAAAGACTATTTGTGTTTATCTAAATTTTGCATCTTTACATAAAATTATACAATCGATGGCTATATAACATTTTTATTATGATAAAAGAATCTTAAAGACAAGTCCTGCTGGTTCGGTTCAAACGGTTTCAACGAACTCAACAAATTCCGAAATGCATACAAATCAGGATAAGTTGAAAATGAAAGTCCAAAATGGAGTCAAACCCAAAATGATAATTTAAAAAGGTAAAACTATCAAGTAACGCTATGGAAAGTATGCTTTAATGTTACTAACACAAATTTATGGAGCCTTGAAAAGTTATCAGCAATTAATTTACGTTAAAAGCTCTTTGCGCTTTCACTAATTTCGCCATTGAAACTCATATCGCTCAAGCCACTTAAACAGTGATAACAAAGCCATTTTCACTAATGAATGCATGTTTTAACAGACGTTTTATGTTTTCTGCCTTATCTGCGCACCAGTTAAACTAATCTAATTAATCATTAACTATTTTACTCCCACTTTTGGCCGTCATTCACGACCACCGCTACCCACAACCGACGTCTCGCACATTATCGATGGAAAAAGGTACTCCTGCACTCGCGACAGCAGCAATCAACGACAAAGTCAGTACTCGACGAAGACCACTTCGAGCAGCGTCGCTAACCTCTCAATGCAGGAGAAGTGCCCCGCTGAGAAGCCGTTGGTGTTGCATGAGCCCCGCACGACCTACATGGGTTAAATTCTTCGTGTCATCCGAATCAAATTCGAGTTTCGAGTGCCATCGGGAGTTTCTTGTCATTATTGTAGTCAGTGTTAAGAATAGAATATGCTTTAAGTCCTCATATCACTCATCCTCATAGAATAAGTCAACTCTTGTGATTCCAGATCCAACATCCTCAGATAAAAATTTTACTACTTTAAGTTCATCTTGAAAAGACATTATTTCTTAAGATTGAAAACAAATTACTTGTATGATTTATGTGATGAAATTTGAAACTAAATCTTTTTTTAAGTTAAATGGCGACCAACCAGAAAACTTTTGTGGCATTTATCTCATTTGTTTCCATAAACTAACAAGCATTCATATTTTATAACATCTTAATCGGAAGCAGTACCTTGCTTAAATTCTGTGCATTCAAAAGCTTCTAAAACACGAAATTGCAATGGAAGTTGAAACAATTGAGGAGAACATTGAACTAAATATTATTAGTTTGAAAGAAAAGGTTTCTAATAAATAAGTGATTTTTCCAAGCTATGTTTATTCGTATAAGAACTTCATTATTTTCAGAGATATTAGTCAATTGTAAAAGATGTAAACGTTGTTGTAAATAAAAAAATACCAAAGACCTCAATAAGATGTCTCTTTATGTAGTTGCATGCATGTTTATTAATTATATATTATTATTTTTTTATTGATTTTGATTGCATTTAAATGCAATTTTTCGCTATTTTTGATTCAAGTCATTATTTATGAGAGTCGCAGGTGAAAGCTTTCCCAGCCGGTAGTTTACGTCAACGATTGATGAACTCTGATTTGCAATTTTACCGCTGTCCAATTAATTATAGTCCTATGTATATATGTACATATATATATGTATATATTTTTTTTTAACTCAATTCACATTCAACAATAGTTTTCTACGAATTATTTAAAGCTTAAAATTCGGAGCGAATGTACTATGAGCACACAAAAAGCTTCTACGGTGGATGTATTTGCTAAACAACAAAAGATACAAAATCGCTGAAATTCAATTTTAACAATTCTATGTAATTATTTGAATTGAAAATATTAACCAATAAAATTGTATGTGTAAAAATATTTAAGCTCTTCATGAGAGATCTATTAACATTTTGCTTAATATTGGTGTATCTGCGTGACGACAGTGTTCGTGATCAAATATGATAATGAACTAACTACTCGCAAAAAATGATCTATGCGTCTTTGGAAGTGGTGTACGCTTAAGATAAGTTATACTTAAAATGCGATCGGTGAACGGGTGCATGTCTTTGGTTGGGAATCAACCTTCGTTTCGTTTGTTTGAGTTTTTTGTTTGTGTTCTGAACAAAATTTAAAGTTGTATTTGTAATACTCTCTGAAATCCAGCAGCTACCAAACTCAAAAGTTAATGGATAAGTAAAAGCAACATGATCGCAAGTAGTCGACTTTTTGATGTCCTACAATGTCAACCAATCTACGGGTGACTATAAAGTTTGTCATTACATTCAGAAAGTCGATAACATAAAACTCTTTATAAACAAAAATTGATTTCCAGGTTAGATGATCTAATTAGTTGTTATTCACTGTGTTCGTCTAAGGTCGTATAAAATGCGTAAGTTGCTTTTATCTATGCTTTGTTGCAGGGTACTCTGATTAGCGACAGCAATAACGACATCAAAATAACGAAAGTCAGAAGAAAACCGCTCGCTGACAATCAAATCAGTCAAATCAGTTTCAGCTGTTGGCAGTCGCTTTTTTATGCTTGCCTAGAATGGAACGTATTTTTCGATTGGTGTGTGAGTGTTGTTGTTATTGTGCCTCTTGTTGCGTTACTACAAAAACCGAAAACCGAAAAAAAGAACTAAATAAATAAATAAGTGGAAAAAAAACAAATACATAAAGGCGAGAGAGAACTTAAAAATCTGGCTATTATTGGTTTATGTTATTTAACAAAAGCGGGAACGACGACAAAGACGACGACATCATCGGCGATGACTGTGATGATGTTAATGTTTGTGATGAATCGGAACTAGTTATAGTGAAAGTGACGTCACTAAAACCAGAAACTGCCAAAAAGACTACAAGTTAAAAACGTTTTCCCTTTATTGTTAAGAAAGCAAAGAAACTCAAAGCAGTAATTTAAACAACAATTAGCTCCATAATAAAAATGCTGAGCAGATATCGGAGAGCGCAGTCAATGGCGTTCTCGGTCCCTCAGCCGCGGTCGCAGTTGCTGTCATTTCTGCCGCCGTTGCCGGTGCTGCTGTTTCTGCTGCTCTCTCAATTGGCTGCGAGCGTTGACGGACGCAGTTATCCGTGCAATTATGCCGACACCGTAAATATATCAGAGGGTCTTCGCCTTAAAGACGGTTCATACTCATTTAATGGTCTCGTTGTGCCATCCAATCTGGTCGCTGAGTATAATTTTAAGGTGATCGATGGCATCGAATATCGTGCGCCTAAACACATACGCGGATGTGTTTGTCAACTGAAGCCGTGCATCAGTTTCTGTTGTCCTACCGGATTTGTCTTCAATACGGAGCACCTCAACTGCACAATCCGCAATGTCGACAAACTTCAGTCAACGACGCAGAACTCGCACGTCGAAGTCACTTACGGCAATCGTAGCGGCGTTCACGTTGTGAACATTCACGAAAAATTCATCATTCGCACCGAATTCGGGTGCCGGAACAAGTTCGTGGACAAAAAACATGAACAATTCTGGGATTGGGATATCTTCGAGGTAACGAAAGTTGGTATTTGTTTTACACTTGAAAACCTTAAACCATCTCTTTTATAGAATGGGTCGCTTGCACGTGACGGTCGAATCTGGTCAACAGATGAGTATTGCTTCACGCCGTTGGAACACAAACAAGACTGGAGATTGCAGCCACTCATTTGTGAGCGTTTTCAGCGTGGTTACCGGATCTGGATTTATGCGATCTGTAAGTCGGTTTAACCATGTGATCGGCGACTTCATATGTTAATTACCCGTTGTTCTATTTCTACATAGGCACGATTCTGGCCATCATCACAAACATCTTCATCTTCTCGCTGCTCACTTCCATCAGAGAGGCGCGAAAGAGCCACTATGGACAGGTAGTAATATACTATTTGATGTCGATTATTGTTGGTTACGCTGCGCTGGTCTACCTCGTGCTCAAAAACCCTATGAATCTCTCACATGCTGCTTGCAGAAACATTGGTAAATGACAAACAAAAAAAAGTAATAACAATTTAATAACCCAAGATAATATTTATAGGCTTTCTGGCATATTTCTGCCTCGTGATTTCGTTTGCGTTTCTGACTTTCTGCAGCTTCGACTTCTGGTATAAATTCCAACTTAAATCAATGAGAAATTGGGTACGCAAAGTTTGTTATCTGATAGTGATGCTCCTTGTGATCGGCCTGCGATTTTTAGTCAGCTTTGCACAGGACTCAAACCTGCCAAAACACTTCAAGCCCGGCATTGGTGAGGACTACTGTTGGTTCGATGGTGAGTTACCATTTTTTAAATTTTTTGCTTTCATTATCATTACTAAGTGGTTTTGTATACTTTCCAGTTCGTCTCTGGGGCATACTTATATACTTTTATGTGCCGATAGTGTTGCTGCTCTTACTCAGTCTAACCTTTTGCTTTCGTGCATACTTCCTCATGTGGGATTTGCCAGCGGATACACAAAACATATGCGGCATTGATTTGCGTATCATGAAGTCGCAGTTAGTTTTTTTTTGAAGGTTCAAATTAGACCGGCATTGAATTCTACTTCCCTTTCCAGTTTTTATGCTTTCTTCGTATATATGGTCGGCGTGTTCTGTGTGTGGGTACGCGAAATGATTGTTTATATTTCGGCACGCGTACGTGAACACTTCTTTATTATTGACTTCTGGAGTGGAATCTGCATTTTTTGCTTGGCCATTACCGGCTTTATCTGTCTGCTTGGTAAAAATCGGCATGTTCGTGCATGGTGGGCCGTTAATGTGTAAGTACATATGTGAATAGAAATGTTACGCGAAGAAGTCACTTTGAATTTGTATTCAATCTTACAGTGAAGCTAGTCAAACTGATCTGAGCATCATTAATGCGAAGGTCTATAAATTCGATGAAAAGGGAGCTGTTAAACGGAGGGGTAAGATGCTTCGTATATTTTATTATCAATTAAATTATTAAAAATGTTTTTAAATTTTAGAATCAGAACGAAATGTGGAAATAACATCACTTTGACGCAATTTTAGTGCCAACAATAATTGACTCAATTCTCAATTTCACAAAGTATTTGATACCATTTAATTTAAAGGCAATATCTTCATTGTACTTGAATGCAACAAAGCCGATTATTTCTACACACTTAGAAGAAAATATGTTTATGTAAATTTTACGTAATGAATTATTTATTCGGTCAGACGGTATGATGAATCTAATCTAAGTATCTAATTGGGTTAATAAATTGTCTTATATTATTTGACCTCATTAATTTTATCAATTCAAACTACCGAAACATTCTAAACGGCTTTAATCGTTCGCATAAACGTTTCCGCACGTTTCGGCGCACGTGAGCATTTTGTTAACACAATTCACCAAAGGACATGGTGGAAATGACGATAACCACAGGTGAGCGGTTGTAAGTGCTCAAAAGCACAACAGCCACGATAAAGGCCATGATTATAATGATGTTGGTAACGATAGCAAAGCTAATCATGAGGTTGATGTGAAGCACGGAAACTAACACACCGGTGGTCAAGGGGCACGCAACAAATGTTTCGTTAATGACGCTATTGAGACTCTTTCGCTCCCACGTTCGACTTCCAACTGGCACAAGTCAATAAATATACGAGAAACTTGTGGTCAACACATTTTGCCATACCCTACCCGGAAGTGTTAAGTGGCATTATTACATAAAACTTAAATTAAAAGAGTAATACATGAAGATTGTTGCACAAAGAAGGTAACAACAATTGATAGTTGTGACATTGAATACGAGGTACAACACGTGGTATGAAAATGCCAAGCTTTTTTTTACCAAATAACTTTATTTTATTTATAATGATTTAAGTTAAATTAAAACTGATGTAGGGTATTCAAAGCATTGCTAATGGCTAAACTCTCTTACTGGATATATTTTCGCTGTTCTCTTGGCGCGTTGCATGTTCATGTTCTCGGAGCAAACTGTGCGCGGCTGTGGTCAAAGTCGGAGGTTGGCCCACCCATCCACAAATTCGCGTATATGGCCACAGTTGATGTTCAACCAGCGACAGGTGCGGATCGCTAGTCTGCTCTAGAAGCGCCAATCGGTCGAAAGGATTACCTTTTCGTGCGTGTGTTAGTGTATGTGTGTGTGTGTGTTTAATTGCGGCTTCCATGCTGATTCGCGGACTGCGTCATTAATTTAAATTAACGACTTCTGCATTCGACAGATATAAACATACACAGCCGGACGTAAACAATACCGCAGCCGTACCAGAAGAATTAACCCCAAATTGTGTTTGTGTTCTTTTCGATTCGTCGAATTCTATTGCCCACGAGGAAGTTAATATTGAAATTACACAAGAAGAAAATATAAACAAATAACGTAAATTCAAACAAAATTTATTTGTGCAATAATTGCAAGTGCTCTTGACTCTTGGGAGAACACACTTCTACTGCGACGGTACGATGACTTTGGTTGGCATCAAATTGTTCTTGATCATTGCGCTTACCGACATTTTGCACTCTGTAACTTTGGGGGACAGCAGCTCATGGGCGCTGAATGTGGAGCCGCGTTATCCGTGCGCCTTCATTGACACCGTGAATATCACAGGCAGCTATCCGACGGACAGCTCTGGCAACTTGACCTACGTGCACAACTGGATGGTTATTCCTCGCGACTTGGTCGCTGTCTATGACTTTATTATCGTAAATGGTGCTCGTGTGCCCGCCGAGCGTCACTTGCGGGCCTGTGTATGCAGACGTAAGCCCTGCGTGCGGTTTTGCTGCCCCTCTGGTTCGGTTTATGATCTGCAACAGCAGTCGTGCAACTCCTCGGTCGGGACACCACTGACTGAAGATAGTATGCAAGTCGCCTTGGCCAATGGCTCCCTGACCAGTGTCAATACGGCCGCCAACTTCAGTGTGCATGTTGAGGCACCTTGCAACCATATGCGCATCATCAGACGGAATGACCAAATCGTGCACTGGACACTTTTTGGCGTGAGTTGCCATGACAAATTTTGATTACTTAAATGTCCGATATGGTTAATCTCCTCCTGCTGCACACTTTCAGAATGGCACCGTCGCTTACAAGCAAACAATTTTCTCAAAGCATTACTGCTTCACGCCGATCTTGCTGGACAATGTAACGTGGGATTGGCAACCTCTAGCATGCCAACCTGATAAGCTTCAATTTATTTTGGGCGTGCGCGAATGGACCTACGCCATTTGTAAGTATCATAAATGTCTGGCTACTCATTAACATTGACCTATTCGAGAATTTCGTTCGTATTCATTTTGGGTTCGAACAAATTGTAAACAACATTTTTGAATTGGCTTTTAGAGAATTCTTCGATAAACATTAACATTTAAAACAAAACCATATTTTTGTAGAGCAAAGAAAATGGAAACATTTAAAGAATTGTGTCGGTCGTTGGCAAATACATTAAAATTTAAGAAAGAAATGTTTTTGCTGACGTGAATCGAATAGAAAGCAAAATATACAAATAAAACAAATAGTTATCATTGCTTGTTTAATTTTGGACGCGTTTAATTTCGCAATTCAACAAACTGCGAAGAAGGAGGCAGTTTTGTATAGCCGACAGAGAAATATAAAATGCTCATAAATTATGGAAATGTGAGAAGATACTTTACAGCTGTGCAACGCGCAGTGTCGGAGAATGTAGTTGTATCTATAAATCGCCGAAAACTATATTTGACATATTTATAGAGTCTATTGATTTTAAGCCTTGCAAAATGCAGCAACATGTGTCGTACTTCACATGAATTGGCTTTTTCTCTTGCTCTTTGCTTTCAAACAATATCAACTTTTTCTTGGCGTGTCTTCTACAGGTCTAATGATTTCCGTAATTTGTATGATCATCGTGCTCTTTGTCTACCTGATCTGTACTGAGATGCGAAACACTTTCTACGGCGTGGCCATTAAGGCGTACGCCATCTGCATCATCATCGGCTACTCGTTTCTAGCCCACCTGACGCTCCATAATTCGAACAGCTTATCCAAGACGGCGTGCAGCCAAATACGTGAGTATACCATGACATTTCTAGAATTCTATTAATCTGAATGACGTATCCGCTCGCAGCAACGTTTGCCTTACTTTATTTGGTTCTATCGTTTTATCTACTGAGCTTTATATCCTTCAACCTGTACTTGAACTTTCATGGCGTCATCTTAACCAAGCTTATGTTCTGGCTGATTTTCTGCCCTATCGTGCTTATCGCCGCAGGATGGTCATTCTACGTGGGCTTTGCACACCATAACTCAAGGCTCGTGTTCGGTGACGTCATCTGTTGGTTCGATCGTGAGTCACTCTGTTCGATTAAAGCATTCTGGAGTATTAATGTTTATATTTTTGTTCTAGCTCGCAATTGGTCTATTATGATATATTTCTATACACCAATATTCATATCCTGTGCCATCAGTGGCTTTTTCTACATACTCACATTGATTCGCATCAGCGAACGTCGAGAAATGGAACCAGTTAAATCGTATGCATTTTTAGAGATGAATCGTTTCAGTTCCTTCTGGAAGTTTTTTAGCTACACCTTGCTAACTTGGCTTGTATGCGTTGGATCTTTCGTCTTCAACTATTACCACCGCGAGCACACACATCTCAACTACGCTGTCTGTTTTTTCATGGCGTTTCACGGGTTTGGTGCGCTGTACGCGCTCATCGTTAAAAATCGACAAATCCAGAATTTTCTACGACGGATTGAGAACAACATGTGAGTAATGTTTTTACGCTCACGCTATTCAATTCTTTAACCATTTAAATTTTTCCGCCCATAGCGAGGATGATCCGTGCGAAAATTCCGTACCAATGACCAGTTATTAATGATTTTATACCACAGAATTTTTAAAAACGATGTTTTGTACATAACGGTATTAAATAACTTTAAAACGAATATTGTTAGAGACTAATACGCGCTTTTCTTCGTTGACTCAATAATGCCTGAATATAAACTAACGGTTTTTTGGGGCCAAAAGACAAGCATGAATTTGAGCATGAACATTTTTCATTAAGTTCGCTTGGCTGCCGATAGGTGGCGTGCATAATTGGAAAACAGTATTTTTAAATCGAACTGATGACCACAATCTCAGAAAATAAAACAGTTGCCCAGCCCTAATAATTCTAATAAATTCATGGCAGACAGCTTTTTGTCATTGTGCAATTTTGAAAAATGTGCGGGCGATATTTGACTATATCTCGAAAAAGTGGCAAAAATCCCTATGATACTGACTACGATTCGTGAAAAAAGACTAAGCACCTCCCCCGCCTGTGTGAATAAGCATGATATTTTGGTGACATCCCAACCTTATAGCCAAAGGTGTAAATGATAGAGGATAAACTTAATTAAAATTCGATCGTTTTCCTGTTTTGTTACTCGTTTGCCATTCGTTGTTCAATCAATATATAATACTAAAATCATATTTAAATAATTTAACAAGCAAGGTAAAAGTAAAATTCTGGAAAAAAACCTTTATATCGTCATAAAAAAGGAACAATTATTTATATTTTTAGTTTCAAGTGCTTAAGTTATCCTTTGCTGTAATATGAATGTTGAAAGTCCCAAACCAACTATTTATCGTACAAGCGAGAGGACAACGCAACGCACGCAAACTGGAGTCTAAACCAGCCAATGGCAAAAGACACGGCATCATTTTCGAGCAGTTTGAGCAGAAACTGTGGCAGAAACTGAAGTTCAATTAGAGATGACGACGATGCAAAGAGCAGGAGCGGAGACTACTGATGCTACGCTTTGCGATTTTGTTTGACATCAGAGGTCAATGCCCGCAGCACACACACACACACACACACACACACCCACAATCATATTCATACTCGTACTCGTACGCTTATACACGACACAAACGTACGCACAAACACACACTCTCGAGCAGAGATAAAGAAGCAAGAGTGCAAAGAGCGAGAGTGCACATTGCTTGATGTAAAAGCGCCACCAGGACGAACAACGACAACAACAACAACTAGAGCAACAAAGGAATGCCACCTATGTGCACTTGCATCCCGGTACAAGAGTCCCGCCCCCCCAATGTCCAACACCCATCATTTCAATATATATACGCTGCAACTCAACCGAGCCGAGCAGAAACGAAGCGAAGTATGTAAAGCATACTGTGAGGCTGTCAAGCGCAAGGAATCAAGTGGAAAGTGAAACGAGATCCGAGCAGCAACAACGGCATTCGAGTATCCGAACCGTAATGTCTGTCCGACTGTCCAACCTCTTTGCGGTGCTCTTTTGATGTGGCAAATCGCCGCTTCCCCTCCCGAACCCCTTCGCCAGCAGCAGGAGCCAGCGTTGCACTCACCAGCTCGCTTGTGCTCCAGCTCACAACTCCACTCGATTTGGCTGGGTATGCAGCAGCGTGCAGCAAGCAATGAGTTTCTGTTGCTTTACTTCGCTTTGCTCTTTTTTCTGTCCTTTGTAAATGTTTCTGCTTCTGCCTGAGTGTGGGTGCGAGTGTGGGTGTGAGTGTGAATGTTGATGTTGTCAAGTGTATGTTTGTGTGCATTATGAGCTGTTGCGCTCAGCAAAAGTTCGGTTCGTTTCAGAGGCTGCGCTTCTTTATCTGTGTGTGTCTGTGTGTAAATATACCTTATTGTGTGTGTGAGTGTGTGTATGTGTGTGTGTTTGTGTTTGTATACCAATGACGAAAAAATCAATAAAACGTAGTAAAAATCTCAGCGCTCGTAGTAATGGAAACTGGAAGGCGTAGGCCAGCCTCAGTAGCGCAGTCCTGATGTGCACACTGGAAAATCGTGCGAGGTAGGACATGTTTTAGCGCGTTTTTTAAATGCAAATACATATTACTACGCATACTCTTCCATTTACACACTCGCACACACATACATTTATGCATAGATATGCTTGTATACGGCATGAGTTTGCTGGCGGCCTCTTTTCCTGATGTCCGCACTTCTTCTGGCTGGCTAGCTGGCTGGCTGTCTGTCTGTATGCCTGTGTTGAGAAGTGCACATAAAGAAAACGGCTTGCTAACTGTTGTTTTGCAACTTCGAAGGCATATGGCACGCTGGCGAGGAGGACTTTCCCACAGGCGGCGGCGGTGGCGGTGGCGTATGATTGTTTTTGTGGAGCTTCTCTCGCACATGTGCAACCAACTGCAGAGCTTGGCAACTTGCAAGGCATGTCGGTGGGCGACGCGTTTCACTGCCTGCTAATTTGTTTAGCTCCCACTAACTGACACACATCCCTCGTTCCGTGCATCCGCAAAGAGTTACCCTCCTGGCTCTGATTATAAGCCCCTTTGCTATCAACATGAAAATTAATTACTAAATGACTTTATGCTTTTTAATGCGGTGGTAGTTTTTAGGATATTAGACAGGATATTAAATTGCTCATTTATGAAGTCGTCTTTCTTGCTTGCTCCGCCGGCGTGATGAGTGCATGAGCGGGACAGTGAACTTGTCTATGAAGAGCTTTCGGTCTTTCGTTGCTTTAATTGAGGTCATCAATTTAACTTCGAATCGATTATGTATAAAGTCTGCTCGATTGTGGAGCATTTGACCAGATCGATAATCAAAAAATTAATAATCATAAAATTAAAAAAAAAATAAAAACTAAAACAAATATTGCTGTAAAATCATTTTTTGAACATTATCAACCATTCAAGACACGCATTAACCTGAAAAAAAATGTGATAACATTTTATTAGAAATCCAAAAAATCACACCTTTTTTATTTCCAAAACATCAAATAAATTAAACCAGAAAAACATTTTGTTTTAATTAATAAAAAACTTAATTTGTTGAGGCGGTTGACGAGAATGTGAATGGTCTTTGAGATATGACAAATGTTAACCATTGAAATTTTGCTGTAGGCTAAAGAAAAAACTATTTGAGCGAAAGAAGAAGAAAAAACTAAACAAACAAACAAACAAACAAACGAAAAATCATAAATTCATTCATAAAATCAAATAATCGAAGCGATACTTGAACGTGTTCGCGTCGTCGTATCGGTTGGATTTTGGATACACGTATTTGGATTCGTTGTGTGCGTGCTCGGCACATTAGTGACCAACGGAGCCGATGCGGATCCAGGCGGGTCTCAACTCACTCGCTCAAACCAAAGCACGTTCGAAGCAAAGCACACACACATGCAAAAGTGTCCAGCGGATGTGAGCACCTCCCCCCTTCGCCCACACAAGCGTACGCTTCACCTGTCGGCGTGCCGATCCCGCATGTGGGTATCACTTTGGACGAGACGTGAGGGGTGTGCTGCCTTCAACTTTAAAGTTTCACTCGACCACTTTGGAAACGCCACTCTGCTGTACAAGTGTTGCTTGTGGGGCAGAGGGGCGGGGGTCCCTAAAACTATTTTCATTAAATTCGATAGTAAATTAAAATGTTTCGCTTCTCTTTCTAACTGCCTTACTCGCCTCTATCTTACTCACTTTCTTGCTGCTTCTCGTTCATTCATTCACTTGACTTTATTGAAAAATACACACACACACACACACACATTCCTACATAAGCGTGTGTTTGTTTAATAGTTTTTGTGTGTGCTTGCTCCCATTTCTCGTTTGTAATGCCCCCGGCCCCCTCTCTGGGTACTTATTGTAAGGTATTTCGTTATGTTTTGTTGCTGTAATAAAAATATTTTATTCGTGTTGTTTCTTTTCAGTTTTAACTTTTTTATTTTTGAGCTCTTGAGAATTATTTAAGTGATTTTTTTCAAATGGTTTATTTGACCACTTTTCACCTCTACTGCGGACTCGATTCATTGGCCCGGGCTTGATTGCGTTTCGATGAATTAGTCAACCTCGAACGAATGCTTTTCGTTACTCGAACGTTATTTTTTTATATGGTTGTATTTGTTGTTGTTGTTGTTGTTGTTGTTATTGTTGTTATTTGTTTACTTTGTTGATGCCTCAGTTGAATGCGCGTGTAAATACTTAACACAATTTTTATTTTACTATTTTGTTGTTGTTGCTGTTGTTGTTGTTACTGTCGTTATTTACGCATTTAAGTGAGATCGCGTTAGAAATTATGTGAGAAAATGTGTGTTTGCTCATTAACAACGACAAACAAAACTTATGAAAAATAAAGCGATATTTCTAAGACAATGAAACCAAAACAGAAAACAGTCAATGAATGAGCACGGCAGATACACGACTCTCCGTTAAATATCAAAACAAATATTTGTTAACATTCAAAAGACAAGTTATATAAATCGACAGCCAAACAAAAATTATTTGAAAATCACGGATGAAAATGAGATTGTTTATTCCCAAATTTGATTACAAGCGATAAACAATGCAATCTTCATCATCCACCGCGATTACATAATGTTGATGATGACTGGAAGCGCTCATAGAAAGTTGTTGCAACAGCTTGAGTAACCAACTTTTCGTTATGATTCCCAGAATTGGTCATTCTTTGCGGCAGAAATTGCAGCCTAAGGCCTGAAGCGCCAAAAAAAAGAAAATCAAAGGTGAAAATCACTTTATTAATGCTTAGTGACCGACCGCTGGTTGTCTGAAGTTGCGAAGTGGTCTGTGCAGCTTAATACAGCGATTGCCGCCGCCGCATGCCGCATGCAATATGCCATGTGCCATGTGGCGTGTGCAACATTGTTGCAAATGTCTAGCGATTTGGGAGGTTGCCGTGCAATAAATTCATTTAATGAGCAGAGAGCAAGATGCCAATGATGACTTGTGATTTGCGATTTGTTCGTCTCCGTTGTCAGCTCCGCGTCAAACAGAGCGACATAACGTGTTGTTGCTGCCTGTGCCGTTGAAAGCGTGGCATAAACGCAATAGCCTCAAGAAAGCAATGAAAGCACTGACGGGCCGACATTAGTGATCCTCCGAGCTTCGGCTGTGTGGCGGAGAGCGGGAGGCGAATGCGCCAACGATCGGAGTGACGGATGGAGGAGATAGACAGACAGAATGCCGTCTTGAAATCATAAAAAACAACACAAATAAGAATGCAGCAGAAGCTCGACATGTGCGACTTCGATATACGCTACACCAACGATCATGTACAGACTTGGTGGGGCGTGGCACCGAACATTTAAGCAGAAAAAACAAGACCTTTTGTCTGCGGAATGCGAAGAAATGAAAGGAGTTGGCAGTCGTTGGCTGCTTTGCAATTCATTCACCTCATTATTTGGGTTAGCACTGTATTCTACTCGCCTTTGGTCTTCTGCCAGCGCCGTGCCGCTCGCGCAGTGATCTGTTGTGTGTATCAGCGCTGTTTTGATTTGCACAAACAAATCCAAACAAAAGAAACAAATCGAGATACACAAATAAAGTCACACACAAGCGCAGAGACAACAAAGCTTTTAAAAACCATTAAAAAGAATGTTTTCTGCAACATTGTTGCATGGGAAGTAAACTCGACATTGGCATCAGCAGCGTCATCGGCATCGCCATCGACATCGGCTCGGCATCGGCATTGGCATCGCCATGACTTGCATAGTGCACAGCTTTGTGATATGCAGTTTAACTCCAACAACATTGACATCGACATCGACATGGGCAACGTGAGCGGCATCGTAGTCCAGAGTCGCAGAGTCGGCGTCAACAGCGCCAGCAGCAGCAGCAGCGGCAGCGGCAACAGCGTCGGCATCGGCGTCGGCGTTGGCGTCTGTGGCGGCTATGCCTTTTGCAACATCATTGTTCGTTTGCAGATCATTGTCCGTTGCTTGTTTGTTGTTGTTGTTGTCGTTTTGTTTTTGCCTCCGTTGTTGTTGTTGTTGTTGGTTTAGTTGTTAGTGGTATTGCCTTCTTTCGTTGCGGTGGAAAAGAAAAATAAGAAAACAAAATCAGTTACTGCGAATGCAACACTTTGTTGCAAGTTGCACTCACTTAGCATTCCAATCGTTATTTTTTTTTGTTTTATTTTTTCTTTAGTTGTTTTCATTTGTTTGCTTAGTTTACTTGAAAAAAAAAATATTTTTCGATTTTTTAAATTCACTTATCCCTAAACAAACCAAGAGTATGTAATAATTGAGTACATAAGCGGTTCGGTCGAAAATAAAAAAAAATTTTTTCGATTTTTCAAATTCACTTATTCGTATACAAACCAAGAGTGTGCAAGAATTTAGTACATAAGCGGTTTGGTCGAAATTAAAAAAAAAATTTTTTTTCGATTTTTCAAATTCACTTATTTGTAAAAAAACCAAGAGTATGTAACAATTGAGTACATAAGCGGTTTGGTCGAAAATAAAAAAAAAATTTTTTCGATTTTTCAAATTCACTTATTTGTAAACAAACCAAGAGTGTGCAAGAATTGAGTACATAAGCGGTTCGGTCGAAAATAAAAAAAAAATTTTTTCGTTTTTTCAAATTCACTTATTCGTAAACAAACCAAGAGTGTGCAAGAATTTAGTACATAAGCGGTTCGGTCGAAAATAAAAAAAATTTTTTTTCGATTTTTCAAATTCACTTATTTGTAAACAAACCAAGAGTATGTAACAATTGAGTACATAAGCGGTTCGGTCGAAAATAAAAAAAATTTTTTTTCGATTTTTCAAATTCACTTATTTGTAAACAAACCAAGAGTATGTAACAATTGAGTACATAAGCGGTTCGGTCGAAAATAAAAAAAAATTTTTTTTCGATTTTTCAAATTCACTTATTTGTAAACAAACCAAGAGTATGTAACAATTGAGTACATAAGCGGTTCGGTCGAAAATAAAAAAAAAAATTTTCGATTTTTCAAATTTACTTATTCGTAAACAAACCAAGAGTGTGCAAGAATTTAGTACATAAGCGGTTCGGTCGAAATTAAAAAAAAAAAATTTTCGTTTTTTCAAATTCACTTATTCGTAAACAAACCAAGAGTGTGCAAGAATTTAGTACATAAGCGGTTCGGTCGAAATTAAAAAAAAAAAATTTTCGTTTTTTCAAATTCATTTATTTGTAAAGAAACCAAGAGTATGTAACAATTGAGTACATAAGCGGTTCGGTCGAAAATAAAAAAAAATTTTTTTTCGATTTTTCAAATTCACTTATTTGTAAACAAACCAAGAGTGTGCAAGAATTTAGTACATAAGCGGTTCGGTCGAAATTAAAAAAAAATTTTTTTTTCGATTTTTCAAATTCACTTAATTCTTAAACAAACCAAGAGTATGTAACAATTGAGTACATAAGCGGTTCGGTCGAAAATAAAAAAAAAAATTTTTTCGATTTTTCAAATTCACTTATTCGTAAACAAACCAAGAGTATGTAACAATTGAGTACATAAGCGGTTCGGTCGAAAATAAAAAAAAAATTTTTGATTTTTCAAATTCACTTATTCGTAAACAAACCAAGAGTATGTAACAATTGAGTACATAAGCGGTTCGGTCGAAAATAAAAAAAAAAATTTTCGATTTTTCAAATTTACTTATTCGTAAACAAACCAAGAGTGTGCAAGAATTTAGTACATAAGCGGTTCGGTCGAAATTAAAAAAAAATTTTTTTTTCGATTTTCAAATTCACTTAATTTTAAACAAACCAAGAGTATGTAACAATTGAGTACATAAGCGGTTCGGTCGAAAATAAAAATAAAAAATTTTCGATTTTTCAAATTCACTTATTCGTAAACAAACCAAGAGTGTGCAAGAATTGAGTACATAAGCGGTTTGGTCGAAATTAAAAAAAAAATTTTTTTTCGATTTTTCAAATTCACTTATTTGTAAAGAAACCAAGAGTATGTAACAATTGAGTACATAAGCGGTTCGGTCGAAAATAAAAAAAAAATGTTTTCGATTTTTCAAATTCACTTATTTGTAAACAAACCAAGAGTGTGCAAGAATTTAGTACATAAGCGGTTCGGTCGAAATTAAAAAAAAAAAATTTTCGTTTTTTCAAATTCACTTATTCGTAAACAAACCAAGAGTGTGCATTTAGTACATAAGCGGTTCGGTCGAAATTAAAAAAAAAAAATTTTCGTTTTTTCAAATTCACTTATTTGTAAAGAAACCAAGAGTATGTAACAATTGAGTACATAAGCGGTTCGGTCGAAAATAAAAAAAATTTTTTTTCGATTTTTCAAATTCACTTATTTGTAAACAAACCAAGAGTGTGCAAGAATTTAGTACATAAGCGGTTCGGTCGAAATTAAAAAAAATTTTTTTTTCGATTTTCAAATTCACTTAATTTTAAACAAACCAAGAGTATGTAACAATTGAGTACATAAGCGGTTCGGTCGAAAATAAAAAAAAAATTTTTCGATTTTTCAAATTCACTTATTCGTAAACAAACCAAGAGTATGTAACAATTGAGTACATAAGCGGTTCGGTCGAAAATAAAAAAAAAATTTTTTCGATTTTTCAAATTCACTTATTCGTAAACAAACCAAGAGTGTGCAAGAATTTAGTACATAAGCGGTTTGGTCGAAATTAAAAAAAAAATTTTTTTTCGATTTTTCAAATTCACTTATTTGTAAAGAAACCAAGAGTATGTAACAATTGAGTACATAAGCGCTTTGGTCGAAAATAAAAAAAAAATGTTTTCGATTTTTCAAATTCACTTATTTGTAAACAAACCAAGAGTGTGCAAGAATTTAGTACATAAGCGGTTCGGTCGAAATTAAAAAAAAACAATTTTTTTTTTCGATTTTTCAAATTCACTTATTTGTAAACAAACCAAGAGTATGTAACAATTGAGTGCATAAGCGGTTCGGTCGAAAATAAAAAAAAATTTTTTTTTCGATTTTCAAATTCACTTTTTCGTAAACAAACCAAGAGTATGTAACAATTGAGTACATAAGCGGTTCGGTCGAAAATAAAAAAAAATTTTTTTTTCGATTTTTTAAATTCACTTATTCGTAAACAAACCAAGAGTATGCAAGAATTTAGTACATAAGCGGTTCGGTCGAAATTAAAAAAAAACAATTTTTTTTTCGATTTTTTAAATTCACTTATTCGTAAACAAACCAAGAGTGTGCAAGAATTTAGTACATAAGCGGTTCGGTCGAAATTAAAAAAAAAAAATTTTCGTTTTTTCAAATTCACTTATTCGTAAACAAACCAAGAGTGTGCAAGAATTTAGTACATAAGCGGTTCGGTCGAAATTAAAAAAAAAAAATTTTCGTTTTTTCAAATTCACTTATTTGTAAACAAACCAAGAGTATGTAACAATTGAGTGCATAAGCGGTTCGGTCGAAAATAAAAAAAAAATTTTTTTTCGATTTTTTAAATTCACTTATTCGTAAACAAACCAAGAGTATGCAAGAATTTAGTACATAAGCGGTTCGGTCGAAATTAAAAAAAAACAATTTTTTTTTTCGATTTTTCAAATTCACTTATTTGTAAACAAACCAAGAGTATGTAACAATTGAGTACATAAGCGGTTCGGTCGAAAATAAAAAAAAAATTTTTTTTCGATTTTTTAAATTCACTTATTCGTAAACAAACCAAGAGTATGCAAGAATTTAGTACATAAGCGGTTCGGTCGAAAATAAAAAAAATTTTTTTTTTGGATTTTTCAAAATGGTCCCAAAGCGACATCTAATTATTTTCAGGTTGATACAGACAACTGTTCTGAACTGGTATGAAATGAAATCTACAATTTTAGGATAATTTATGTTCTGATTTCTGAAAAGTAACCGAAAAAAGGTAATTCTTATCGCAAAATTGCTGAAACGGTTTTGCCACAATTTAATTTAATAAACACAATTTAGCGGTCAACGACATTCTCCGAACTCAGTTCGACTGCACGTGGACTCATCATAAGCTTCGCCTGCGCCGCGCCTCGCCCTCAGCCTCTTCTCTCTCTTCGATGATTCGTTCATTTCATACTCAAGCTTTATTTTCTGAGGCTAATTCGAATCTCGACTTTGATCTTTCAGCGAATGCGACCGACCGACCGACCGACCGACAACAACAACAAGAGCAACAACAACGAATCTTATTAAGACAAACTGTAGAGAAGGTCTGGAATGCAGACTGCGCCAACGGAGGCAAAACAATCGCATAAAATGCGCAGCATGGCAAATTTCTTTCTTTTCAGTCTTCCTTTTCTTTTTGCGTCTTTTGCTTTTGTTTGTCAATTTTTGAACTAAACCGACTAATTTAGCGAAGTTCAACGTATTCTATAAATTTTCGACTAAATATTCAAGGACAATGAGTGCATGCGCATAAACACACACACACACACACACACACACTTATCTCTATGTACTTATATGGTATAAAAGATAAAAAACGACTTTTGTTTACGAATTATGTTTAATGAAAAATAAGGAAAAATAAAGTAGAGGCAACACGAAACTTAGAAATCTCGAGAAGCCCACGGGATCATTGACTTCAGTATTCTTGAATGACTTCATTTCATGGTTGACAAAGAAGCGCCAAAATTTAAATGCGAAGCACATTTTTCTGCGTTTCAAAGATTGCAAGATACAATCGAAATACGTAAGATCAGCTTGTCTAAAAGAAAGATAGCTGTATAGATACATAATCAGATTGAAATATATATCGATATAGCGATCGAAGGGAGTTTCTGACCGATCTTGGCATACGACTCATAAAAGCTCATCGGTTCTTCCAGACTTTCCTCCTTAGGCGCCACAGCCAAAATCATGATATGGAGAGATGCGTTGAAGCGTGTGAATCAGCAATTAATAATCTCGTTTCCTTTGTCTGCTTTGCTGAGAAATGTATAATTTTATAATTTATTCCGTATGTGTTTGTTTTTAGCTGAAATGCCGTCAAACATCCTGTCTATCCTTTCGCTTATTATTTTTACTTTCGACAGTTGTTGTTGTTCTTTGGACACAAAGTCTGAAGAGCTTTATTTGTTATTCCACAAGTTGATTGAGCGCTCGACTCAACAACTCAGAAGGTCGAAAATTATTGAGATTCGAACGGTCATTGGCATTGCACGATTTGGAATTGGAATTTCTGCATGTTTTCTTTTTTAAATTGTGTTTTTCTATTGAATGAAAGAATGAATTCATGTAACATGGAAAAGTTATTCATCTGTGTTACTTATGAAACAATCTTCAAATATTTAATAGCAATAACGAAGGGTAAAAATGCAAATAAATAGCATAAGCTAAGTGAACACGCTGCAAATCGGATTGGCTAAAGTTTATAGCCTGAAAGTGAAGTGAAATACATGCAAATAAAATTACATTTGCTTGGCAATTTTGTTCGTAATAAATGCATTAAGAAGTTATTAAGTTTATGCTTTGATATGCAAGTTTTCTACGGTAAAATGCATTTAACTTTTCGCATACTTTCCACTTTGTAAACTTCTTTCAGGTTTGGTTCGTTCATTTTTCATATTTCTCGTTCTTATAGTCTTCTTGCAGTTAACGGTGTTTTGCAACTTAGAGGTGAAGTTTGCAACACAATATAGGAGACATCTTCAACTGAAGAGCACCAAATCATCTGCATGGCTGAAGTTGGCTTTACTGCAACTGTTTGCTGCACGGCTTATTAGTATTTATGTTAAGGACGAGATATTATTATTATTTTGCAAGGAATGTACTTTGTTTCGCCCTGAGATGCGTACATTCCTGAACACTGGCGAGCATTTCTTATGGAAAGTAAGCAAACAGAAACAAACGCAATGCATGCAACATCCTGCTTGAGTTGAGTTCAAGCCATGGCAAGTGCTTAAAGGTGCCCTTTGAGTTATTTGTGAAAGCATTTATTTATCCTATCAGCAACTCATTCGCTTGTCAATCAATTTAACCTTTCTAAATGTTTGCATTTCTTTACACTCGTCCATGTCATCCATTTGAAACGAGTGGAATCGAAACGAACATTGGCAAATTTTGCATTGCAACGCCCTAAGTGGGCGTGTTTCATAGTAATTTCTGTCAAAAAGTCCACTTTTATTCTGCCGTCCCGCCATTTTCACTGCAGTCATGTGCGGTTGCATGAATGAATTCTGTGCACTTGGCATACGTTGTGGGTGGGTGGGTCGACAAGTGTGTGTGTGTCGGCATTTCTTCGTCACTTTGTTGCCTTTGCATTCCTATAGATGAGTGACGTGTGCTTGTATGCAAACTTGGCGGGAAATCAGTTTGAGTTGTTGTACTCCTCATACTTTTGTTTATAGTATATTCAATTTGTCATGAAATTTGTACGCAGCAGAAGGCGACGTGTGTTTCTGTGTTTCTGGATGCAGAAAGATGCCTCTCAACTAAAAAACAAGAACGTAAATTTCAAATACATCTATTGGAAGAACCGGTCTCTTTGACACGTCGTCCTAATAAGGGATCTTAAAAAAACAGCTCTTGTACAATAGTTCGACCAATTAAATTATACGCACAGGTGGCGATTTGAGTCATACACAAAATGTGCGACAATTTCCTAAAGTTCATTTACCTTTCCTAAAAAACATAATCAAATGCATACTTATTTCATAAAGTACAATATTATTCTGACTACATTTGCAAAACTTAAATGACATTTGAAGTACGCCAAGTTTCACTCAAGAGAGTCTGAGGAGCGGATTATGTGACAGAATGAATGACTTTATTATGTTGTCACGAAACCAACATAAATAGCATAAAAGAAGCATTACCAGTAATCAAACCGTATAAATGTGAACGAAATAAATAAAATAAAATAAAAAATAAATCAATTGTTGTGGCGGGAAGAGAGTGCATTAATCTTTACAATCTTTACAATTCTGCAACAGCAAGCGCAAACAATAACAAAAACCGCAGTGAAATAACGCAACATTGGTAAGTGAGGGCAGTTAGATGAGAGAGTACAGTGAGACTTTGCACCTGCCTTAACAGATGAGCGACATCCGACTTACAATACACATTTATGTGTATAAGTCAAATTAGTAGACAACCCAAAAAAAGAAAGCGCGCCAAATTCATTCCAAAACCAACATAATAAAGATTATTCTTCGAATTCGACAAGGAGGGTGGGAAACGCGCCAATTGCAACCCGCCATGCCATCCATGAATAGCCGCCAAAGTGGTTTATTTACAACTGAGCCTCACACACACTGAGGTATCCACAAGGTATTTGTGCTCTTCCGTAGACGAAGAAGTCTTCCACAACACCGGCAGGGAAGGTTGAGAAGGCACTGGCGAATAGAAAATGACGTCGAAAATAGGACAATACGCGCACAGTTCGTACAGATACGAAACAAAATTAAATTGAGAAAAATCCATAGTCGAGATGAAACTGCTATGTTGAAGAAAAAGAGGAAGCATCAAAGAAAAAGTTTCAACACACGGCACAAAGTACAGTCTGCGCCGTCTGCAGAACAGAAAACAGAGAACAACGTCCATAAAGACGTCTGCCGAATGCTGCTGCTGGGGGCTCCTTCACCCACTTCTGCCTCCGCCCCACCATTTGTCAGTGCTTGCGCCTGTTCCCGATTTCCATTTCGGCGTTTACTGCTCTGCTCTGCTCCTGTTCCTGTCACTCTCCGTCTTTACCAAAATCATTTTCGCCCATCCGTTTTCACCCTCGACATCGACATCACCTTCGCCACCGTCAGTGCTATCGGGGGATGTGGTTGCTCCTTTAGCTCCTTCATTCGCTCTTCGGTTTGAAAGCTTTTAGTTGTCTGGAAATTTTTTTGGGGGTTGAATTTCGGGTTTTGATAAGTACATCGGCAATGTCAGCGAGCATGTGTGTGTGTGTGTGTGTGTGTGTGTGTTTATATATATGAGAGTGCGTTATAAACAGGGCATTGCACTCCAGCAACGCTTTTACATCCTAAATTCATTTGCCGCTGTTGTAAAGTTGAAAAGCTCTTTTGTTGTTTATGTTTTGCTCTCTCGCCGCCCATCACACCGCTGCGTTTTCGGTTGTCCTTCGCCCTTTATGTGAGTGCGACTCAACTCAGATTTTCGACTTGTTTGATATAATTACAAGATAAGCGCGCCTCTGCCCAGAGTTGCCTCAAAAGTAGTTGTTTTTGGCGCCAAACGCGCTTTAAGGCATATTCATCCATCTAAATGGCGAACAGCGAGCACATTTATAGACCGATAACTGTATGAAAGATCCAATTTTTTTATTGCAATGATATATCACAACAGTCAACTGCCCCCTTTTGATAGCGTTCTCTTCAATTGTATGCATCACCTATATGCCCCATTTAAAAGAGGGAGCAGCATGTAGTTGACATGGCTTGACAGCTGCTGGACACGATGCTCTGCCATGGAATGTTTTGAGAAATGAAACAGAAAGAATTCTGCTATACACTGTATTTCATATACTGGTATATACACTCAACCGCACCCCTATAAGCAACACCCACTCGGCACCCATTGCCCCTCTCGCGACGTTGGACACCCTGCGACAAAGTAAAAGCAGTTGCGTAAGAGAAAGGGAAAGGCAGTGGGAAAATATCGATTGGCTGAGCGGTTCTGTACTGTTTGTTGTTCGTTGGTGCTGCTTTTGGAAAGCGGGCAAGAGCCAGGGGTCTATGTTTATGCTACAGAAGAATTTATCGTTACGTTTTGTCTGTTTGTACCATATTACATATAATAAACTCTCATTGCGAATTCAGCGATACAGAGGCAGACACATTTGTGGATTCAACATCAATTTTGTTTGTATTTGTGAAATTTGGCGGGAAGGAAATTTATGCTTCGCCAGAGTTGCCAGCGGTTTTTCTGAATTTGTTTTATGTACATCCGTTATTTGCTTTTGTTTAAGCAGCAAAACGAGCGGTAGGGCTGTTTACAAGGATGTGATACAACATGGATGATAATCGGTGTTGGTCTCTTGGCGAACAAATCGGGATTGCATATTTTTGGCGCATATTCTGGTATCGACAATATTGTTGTCATTGTTATGACTGCCGCTGTTTCTATTGTCCATTTGAGAATAAATAAATAAGGAAGATATGCGAGGGAACCATGAGCATTCGTTCTCGACTTGGACAGTTTTTCAAGGGTGGAGAGATTAAGCGAATATTGCGGTGGGAGAAGATTTAGTAAAATAAGTTTAACAGCTTCGAAGAATTATTTTGCTTCGGTTCGCTTTACTTTAGATATTTTCTTGTTTGTCGATCAACTCATCTGGATCGGCTATATGTCCCAAATATAGTCTAGAATAAACCTTTTTCCCCAAACTCTTTTAAAACCAAAAGTATTGAAAGCAAACACCGAACTTTGAGCCATTGAATCGCTCAGACAGTCAGAGATTGTTGAGTGAAGCTGTTGAGTACATATCCATAAGCCCAACATACCGTGAGACTTTATTTAAATAGTACTGACCACTTATCCCATCGTTTCCTATCCTCTGATGAATCATTTCTCTAGCGCGTTGAGTCGCTTTGCTTGCATTTCCATTTTATTATTGCGTGAATAAATATTTTTTAATGCAAATACAAGATAAGCACACAAATTTAGTTTCAATTCACTCTCAACTTGTTGAATTTAGTGAGCGTTTGAACGTGTGTGGGAGTGGGGAATGACGCAGCACTTTACCACAAAGTACTCTACTTGAGCAGGGTCGAGAAATGCAAGCAAGATTCTGTGTAAAAAGATAACATAATCACAACTTTAAAAGTGAAGTAAATGTCTTCTGACAAAGAAATGACGAACGAACGTCATCAGCACTAGGGTCCGTCGACCACGGCAGGCTGCCTGCAGTTGCGGTTGTTCGAAGTCGTTTTTGTGACATGCATTCAGAAAGCAAACAAGTAGTCAACTTGTAATCTCCGTCGGAGATAACGTCAAATCCACTTGCGGTGCATATGAAGTCCGTCGAAGGGCGACGCCGACTCTGTGGAAGGCAACCGCATGGTACTGAAGAGCGCAGAGGGAGCCATGAGCGGTTCGAGCGCCGTTTGCGCTCGCCTATAATTCATTTTCAGATAATTCCCGCGTTGAAATGCATTCGAATGAGTTGACTAAAACTTTAACTATTCGGGAATTGCTTAACGACATTCAGCTGTTCGTTGGCGGTAAATGCAATAGGAGATTGGCCGACCACAAACATATCCGTCAAATGAGACACACAATTCAAAAGATCATGATGCACGTGCGTCGTTTATGTTGAATTATGAGTGGAAAATAATTATTTGGCCTCAGTGCCACTGACGAAGGCAACGACTTGAGCGCGACAAGGGAAGACTTCATAGTAGACGGTGCTCAGACTAAGAACCTGATGCATTTGAAATTCGAGATGGTCGAATCAAATAAAAGCTCAACAAATCTCACGACACACTCAGTTTGATAAGTGCAGGATTGCATTTTATTACAAGCAACAACAAAAATAAACACAAAAAAAAATTCAAAATACAAAATAGTCGCACGTGGGTCCAATTCCAAGCCGAAACTGTTTGGTATCCAAGCAGAATATATTTATGTGTATTTCATTGGACATTTCGACGTTTTCGTGATTTTGATTTTGTATGGGAGGGAAATCTGAGGAAATCTGCGAAACAAACCGAACTGAAGAAGGGAAAACAAACTATAAATTATATCCGACAAACAATTTGTTACGCATTTCGCGTCAACCAAGGATAAAATATGCCTACTAAAAGTTTTTACAACAATTTATCAACACAAAGAGGACGCGTGATTTACATTTTATTAAAAAAAGTATTGAGGACTTCACATGGAATAAGGGAAAACAATACGATTGAGGAGCGGTTTAGTCGGAAAATCGTATCGGAAGACTAAAAAACATTTTATAGAAGTTAAATTTGTTCAAAATGTATTGAACTTTTTTTAATGATTTGTCAAAGGCGCCTCGATGGGTCGAAGACGCCGTCCAATAGAAAGTTTCAATGGCTTTTATTCATCGTTGTTTGTGTTTGCTTGTGAATTTTGTATTTCTGATTAGCTATTTGAAGTTTGTGACTGGCACAACTCTTAGAGGAGATTTTCTGTTCACTTCTATGATGAGGAAGATATATTTGATACATTTTCAATACTTCTGTGTGGTTAGGGGATAAATTTTCTTTGTATAACCGCTTTGACATGTATCCACGATATTTAGGTGATCCAGTTGAGTAAACCACATAAATTTCGGATTATTTTGTTTGAGCAAATTGTAATCGCACACATGTCTCCGGCAGTCAGTCGTCCTCATCAGCGCGAAAAATGAAAATGTGTAAGCATAAAATTTCCGTTTCCGCTTCCTCTATCTGACCGGGCCCAATTCCTCCACAATTTTGCGCCTCTTCCCTACTGCCACAATAATTTGCCGTTGACTTGTCAGCCTCTTGAGCGCCAAGCAAGCCAAGCTGTCTGCCGCTTGTGTTGCCACCCTCAGCCATAGATTCTCCCTCCGTTTTGTCGTGCAAAAGGAACAAATTTTGAAAACGTCAACTCAAAAACCAAAACATAACGGTCAAAGTGAAGTGGACATGACAAAGCCGTGTGGCGGACGGACTTGAGTTCCGTGGGTGGTGGCTTGTTGTTGTTATTTTTTGGGCATCGAGCAGGCGCTGAAACGGAAGCGGAAGTGGATTCGAGCGTGTGCGTACAAAACAAACAATAAGTATTTCATATACGCCATCTCCACCACCTTCTGCCCCCGCTGCCACAAATGAGGCACGAACAATGGGCGGCAAAACGAATGGCAACACGAACGTTTAACGAATGCAAACACACGCGCGCCTTCGACAAGGACCGAATTGGGTCAACTTTTTTGTTCAGTCTTTGAATACAACGAAGACAACGCTTGTGATAACGATGACGATGACGAAGGACACACAAAGCCACACCACCGATATCGAAACGTAGCAAGCATGACAAGCCATGGAATGCGTCATTCTTGTCGTTGTAGGACTACTCATGGCGGTTACAAAAGGATGCTGAAAGATGCCGTGACGCATGTCCTTGTTGTCTGCTCCAACCGCCAGGCCCACAAGCACCACCACCCTGCCGGCAGCTCAGCAATATCTGACTTTGCCAAGCGGCCTCCCTACACTCCCGTCGACTCTGCCGCCCCCCATTTGGCCTTCGAGAGAAACTGTCAATTTATTATTACAATATTTTGCTTTTATTGTGCGTGTGAATTGTTCAGTGTTTTCACAGTTGACAATTTTAAATAGTTTCCAAAACTGAATTCGATTGTCCTCACTGTCGTGGCAAAGGGATCAAGTTGCTCCGCTGCGCGATGTCGTGCGTCACCCAAGATGTTCAAAATGCGCTTCACGAGGCGCACAATAGAACATTTTCGATTTGTAGAACCAAACCGAATTCCATTCAAAGTTACTTAGCGCAGTGGGAGAGAGCGGCATAGAGCTCATTCGGCAATGAGGTTGTGGAGACACGGCGTTGTTTGCTTTTGATGTGTGTGAAAATTGATTACTGAAGTGAATTCGAGAGGAAAATTGCTTTATAATAAATTGGCAGGGAGTGGCATGCCCCACATGATATCGCCATCCCATGCAAAGGCGTACAAATGAAACTGAATGCACTCATCACTCTTTAATGTGTAATAAGTCGCGAAAATTACTGATTGTACTGATATTTTGAGTAAATTGGGTAAATGCCACAAATTCACTTAAAATTTTCTTACATAACACTTTAAGTTTGAACTTGGCACTACAAGCCTATCGAAAGTCGGCCGTGATCTAAGGGATTATGACTTATATTTCCCACGAAACAACCATGACTGTTTGTGAGCCATCCAAGTTGATAATGGTTGAGGTCACACGGTTTTTCTTAGGACGTGGTCGCTTCAGAGCCACGTTCAACGGCGATTGACAAATGGCTTTATTTATAAGACTGCAACAAATAAAGAAGTGAGAAGCGATGAAAGAGTAAGTAAGTGAATGAGCGAGTGACATGAATGGTTGAATGAATGAGCAACGGACGCAATGTCACGTACGCACATTGAACAAGATCCGAAGCAGCTGAACACCAACGACGAACGTGTTAACACTGGCGTCATCGCCCCCGCACGACCGCTGCCCCTGACGCTGCCGCTATCGTTGTCGTTGTCGAATTGCTGTTTGTTTACGGAAGTGCATTCAAGACTTGCTGGGAACGCACATGGCGAGGTCACAACACTCTACCACTTCAACTGATTCGACTTTGCACGTTGGCTAACCCTGATTTGATCTGAAGCACTCATATACTATTGAATCGGAGAAATGGTTGAACGTGTTATTTCTGTTCGAGTTTCTTTCCCTTTTCCACCTGCCTTGGACTAACTGGAAGAAAGCCAATTAGCTGAGCACTAATGTTGGCGATGAGCAAGCTTAGCAAAGTAATGGTTTTGTTCAGCTGTCGGCAAATATCGTCAGCGACAATAAGATCGATCGTCTTACTTCTCTCGACTAACCTTCATTGTGTTCATATTTCTTGGCTTTGACTACCAAGCCCGCTGTTGCCTTGGCTTATCATCTGTTGGACTAGAGCTACTCAAGGAACAACGGATTACAGAATCCAAGCTAGACCTGTTTGTGGTAGCCGAGTACAGTCCCAGGTTTGAGGGTCAAGAAAAGACCGGGATATCCAGTACATTTCTGATCCTAAAATCAAAATTAATATCCATTCTCATTTAATTCAAAGAATGGAAAAAAAATGCAACTCTCATTGTTGTTTTTTTCTGTCAAAGTCATTTTCCTTCCCCCTTTTGTGTCTTCTTCTTCTTCTTCATAAATTGTTTCTTGATTTTCTTCTCGCCGAATTTTTTCTCTGCGCTTCGAGAAGCGCTTCAGATGCACGTTTTTTCCACGCACTTTTGCCACACTTCACTCTACTCTACTCTCCTCATGAACACGACTCATTCGCATTCCACTGCCACCCGACCAGATACACCAACACCAACATTCACGCATATACATACACGCACTTTCGTCTTCTTGTGCTCTTTGTTTTTATTAGGCTTTTCGTTACAAATACTCGCTTTTCTTCTTCTTACCATTTTTTTTTTTCATTACGAGGCTTTTCACACGCGCGCTGTTTACAAATGCTCCCTCATGGCGACCTCTCTGCTGATACTCTTACAACAAAAATTGTGAAATTCCCATTCCACACACACAAATGCAGTTGTAGAAACATGCACGCACGCACTTACAAAACACACACACACACACACACACACATCCACACAAATAAATATACTCACGCACTTATTGTTTGTTATTCTTTTGTCTCGCTTGCACAAACGCACAAATTCCTTCTCTCGTTCGCTTTTCAGTATCTCTTTTGCACTCGCACAAACTGTCGTTATCGGGTTTCATCAACGACTACAACAACACGAATAACAACAATTCAAATACTACTACTATGACAACAACAACAAAAACAACAGCAACAATATGTTCACGTTGAAAGGAAAATGTTTGTGCGGGCAGCTGAAAAGGGAAAAGCACAAATTTTTAATATATCGTCCCCCACCTATTTTTCCATTCATGAGTAAAACGGGTAAAAATGAGACAAAAACATCGACTCGGGAGCACACACAACACAAAACAACACAACAAAAACAAAAACAATTTACGATTTATTTTGATTTTACATGTTGGAGATTTTATGTCATCGGGGAGTGCGGGCTGGCGCGGGAAAGAGCGCGAAACAACGCGGAATTGGAACGAGCGCTCAGCTTTACAGCGACAGAGACTCTTTTAGCTTGTAAAGAGAGTCGATGAAGTGTGGATTGTGAATTCGAAATGAACTGTATCTCTTATTATCCCGCTTTTGGCCGTTTCTTTCCACTTTGTCCAATTTCAACGGAATGGTAACGAAACACTTACAGTCTCTTTTTTGTGTCTTTTGTGCCCTCATTCTTTCACTTCTCTCTCGGTATTCTCTGTTTTGGTCTGCACTCTGCCTCTCCCCATTCTACTTCGTAAATAAAAAACGAGCTGCTGTGTAACTGTACTCATTCCGCGCTGCAGCAACTCGCCGCACCCTGTCTGCTCTATCATTGCTACTTCAATCTTGTTCGTTTACGAATGTTTTGTAAAGAAAAGCAGACACAAAACAAAAACCAAAGGAAAACATTTTGTGTGTATGTGCATATACACGAAATACATATGTTTGTATTTGTATTTGTGCTCTACAATTATTAGAAAGAAAAACGAAAACGTGGAAATGTACGAAAACGGGTGGAAAAATCGAATTAAATGGGAATTGATTGCATGGACGACCTCTGCTGTCGTTTCAATTTCTTTCTTTGATGATGTCGCAACTCCCTGCCCCCGTCCTGCTGGTCGATAACAACATTTTAAAATTATATATGGATAGTTTCTTGGCGCGTTTTTTTTCATCTCATCTCTTCTAACCTTTAACATATTTCCTTCTTATTCCTTCTCACTTTCTCTCTTATCAATGAAAGTTCCTTAAAAAGGGTTGCTTTGCTCATTTAGAATTGTTGTGGGAGTGACAATGAGAATATTTGTATTAATTATTTGTTCTTCTTCACGTCAGTCAAGTACATACATACATATGTATCTGAGTAGTATGAAATCAATGAAGATTATTTTTCTTGCCTTTGATAAATTTGTCTTAGGAAAATTTTAAATTTTACCATCATTGCAAAATACACGTTGCCTATCGAAAAATCAAAACAGAAAAATCAAAGAGGAAAAAATACATATTTCAAACTATACTAAACTAAACTAAACTAAAATAATCGTCTTTAATAATAATTTCATAATTATTATTCATTATAGAAATTAAAAAAATAAAAAGATTTGTATCAAATCCCGGACCTGCATTGTTCCCTTCAACAAACTTAAGTGAAAGCCTTTAATGTAATCCATTTCGAATTTGAGTTTTCTATAATAACGTCATATCAATCGGACTCGAAATTAATTTAGGCATTATTTCCGTTTCACTAAAAATACTATAAAAACCATAAATGATTGAATAATTGTTCCAGTTTATATTTATTGTTACAAATGGAAAGTCGCGTGCCCAAAACATATTTCACTGGTATACCCTACACAAGCACCAGAGGGGCATGTCAGTCACCAGGATGACGACAAAGTTATGAAATTTCGAATTTACGTAAAACAATGCATGAATCAATGATGGTAAAGAAACTTCCTGAAGGTCCCTTATACATCACATCCGAGAAAGAGCAAAAACCAAACCTGCTGTGGAAATAAATTAGGCAAAAGAAGGGCATCTGCAATTTATGGCGATTGGAACACGCTCCAATGTTTACGACCCAAGTCAATATTTTATTATAAACAAGGAGAAATAATATTTGCATATTAGCACAGGGCAAAGCATAAAAAACTTGCTTGCCAATGAAATCAATCAACCGAATTCGAATAAAGCGCACGGAAGTCCCCACGCCAGGGCTGCCACCCCAACCCACTCTCCGCACATGTAATCGCTGCTAAATGCTTACGAACAATAACAACTTAACAAACTACATAGTTTTGAAAGCAAAGAATCGTGCGTGTCAACTCAGTTCCCAGGGGGTGGGGGAGCTGCCATCGATTGGGATCACAGCACGGAAGGGGGGGCGGTGTAACCATGTCCGGAAGAGGGCGCATTTCAACAGTTTTGGAAACGCAATAATTCATTTTGTAAAACAATGTGGATGTTTTGTCCAACCCTCCCCACCTCCAACCCCTCTTAATCTGACGCTACAATGATGAATGTTTGTCTAACGGTCTAACGAATAAATGGAAAAGAAAGAAAAATATATGTATAACATTTTCAGTATCAAAAACAAAGAAAACAAAGAGAAAGAAAAGTTTTCTGTCTTTCGTCTTTCGTTATAGTTCCACATTGGTGGAAAATTCGCGAAAAATAACTGTTTGCCATTTTTCCAGCAACAATTTTGCCTTCGTATGTCTCTCGACCGGGTCCAAAGTCCAAAAGCATTCGTTTGTAACATTGCTTCTTTTTTTATTCGTTTTTTTGTTTACTTTTCGCTTTGCTTTGCTTTTGGCTTCAGTTTCAAAGTTGGCTTTTGTTGTTGTCTCTTTTTTGTGTTTGTTTTAACGTTTTTTGCTTTGTTTTGAGCTGTTTGCAATTTTGTTTTAGTCGCCGTCGACGTCGCCGTCGTCACTGTTATTGTTGTTGTTGTTGTTGTTGTCGGTTCGTTTTGTTTTGTTGCTGTTTTGTTGCATAACTGTTTATTAGCGAAGGCCGTTAATACAACAACAACAACAATGAAACCACCAACAACAACAACAACCACAACATTCACAATGCTAAATTGTTGATGCAAAAGTTGTTTGTTCACTATTTTATTCTTCTTTGTTGTTGTGTTTTATATTTATCGTTTTATTTATTTATACGACAATTAATGCACACACACACACACACACACACACACACTTACATACATAAATAATTGTAGATTTTTTTTATTTATATAATTTAAAATTTTCACACTTTGCCAAATTGCAAATTTTCAGTTTATCAGATTTCGTTTTTAAATGTTTAATTCAATATTCAAATATATTTGTGTACATAAATCACTGAACAATAAATAAATAAATTATGTAATCATTGTTCAGTGCAAGGCAGCGATTTGTGGCAAAAACGTACAGAGCGCCACGCCCAGTCGCCTTAGGCGTGAAAGGCCAAGTGGGCACAATAATTATGCTATTTAAATGATGCACAATCGAAGTATTACAACATGTATGCCAAATTACCTTAAAAAACAATCGAGCAACCGAAGCGCCTCAGTGTCGTATGAGTTGTGAGCACACATGTGTTAAATAAACTGTTTTCTAAGCATTTCAAAACGTTTTCCATTTAATGTCAACAATCTCAGCTATAAATAACTGATAATTGGCCAATACACGTTCTCTAACAGATTCAGTCGAGTTGCAGCGCGACTTAATGGAATTCAAGCTGCGGTTGCCCCATGCAAAGGAGGGGCGCGAGGCGGCTCCAATTCGCGGAAGCGCATTCATTGTAGTGATTTGTTTGCTTATTTTAATGAGATACGAGTGTAAATTATTCATAAGAATAATGCCCAAGCGATATCAAGCACAAAACAAATCACATTACTTCGTCGTTTCATAATATTTCAGCGAAAGATTCTTTTGCAGATCTTTCCTCGGCACTCGTTGACATTGAACTGATTTGTAGCGAAATTTGTTTTCAAAACAATAAGATAAACAAATAAAAATAATTATTTATTTAAGAAAAAAAAACCAAAAAAATAATGCGGAATTTTGTCGCCATCGATAATTTCCTTTGAGCAACATGTTCTTAGACGCCTTTGAACTTTTCTGTTAATTTGACAAATTGCATAATTTCATATTTGTAATTGTAAAAACATTTACTTAAATCTTTGGCACACAAAGCAGCGTTTTTAAGTGACTTGCCGATTCCGGCCGTCCGTCTGTCGCTCTGTCGGTCCGAGGGACCGGCCAACTGTCTCGTTCGAATTTCGCTTCCTGGTTCTAAATAACAACGACTGCAACAACAACAACAACAACAACCACAACCACAGCAACAATGACTGCGACTGAGACTTTACAGTGACACAACAATGACATGTTGTATCGAAAATAGTAGCAGACAGTTAAATAAACAAAATAAATAATAACAAATGAACAACAAATGTGAGGACGGATCGTTGGGGCGGGCGTGAAAGGGTTCAGAACGAATGTTGTCGCTGTCGTAGTCACTTAAGATGAATCGCGAGTCTCGCCAAAAGATGACAAATTACTTTACAACAATGTTGCCAGCTGTCAGCAACAACATAAATGCTTTGAAGAGGACGTCGTCGTCTCCGAAAGAAAAGTAACTATTGTAAAAGATCTTAGCCCAGAACAGCAGCGGTCATGAGGGTGTGCGAACACAAAGTAAATTTCCGCAATTTAAGTCAACTACTTCGGACACACCGGAGCTTTGATGCCCTACATGTCTTCCTAACAGCCAACTCTTTTGTGGAAAGTCTTTCACTCATTTATATAACTTAAGACCAGATTGCCGAACGTGGTTTTGTCGACTCGTCCAGTCGAGCTGATCGAAGGAGTCCTTTTCACTGTGTAATGAACTTCAAGTGATAGCTCAGATGCCGTTACTGCTTGCAGAGTCGAAGTGGAGGAGAACTCATTCGGTGAAATGTTCGCCCTTTGGTTCCTAATTGCTGACATAACGAGCGCATTGAATATGCGTGGCACTTGGCGACGGTTCGTGGCTTTTTTCAAGAGTGTATTTTCCTTTTTTCATGTTTCAAGTGCAAGCAACGTTTTCCCCAATTGAACTTTTCGTTGCCGATGTCGATGCGAATGCATTCCTCTTGTCTCTTCGCGTCATAAGCAATTTTAACAAAGTATCTGCTGGGAAATTGTTTCGTTTCGTTTCATTTCCTTCACTTCACTTCACTTCGGTCGTTTGATGTGACATTTAGGTGACACTTAAGTGACACTTGTCAGCTGCTGTTGCCGACGCAGCGTGCAATTTGCTCGCCAGCGTGGTCGATGAGGAGGAGCTGTCAGTCGAAATGAGATCGGAGTGCAAATCGCGACGCAATCTTGAAGATGTGATCGAAAAGAAGTCGAATACGTTTCATGCTGAAATTGTACGCAAGAAGCGATTTTCGAAAAGAGACTTTTGGCTATTTTTGAGTTGGGAAACAAAACGAAATTTAATCAATCACAAAAAACAAATATAAATTGATTTAATCAAAATCACTTATGCAGTTTCACTTCTCTGCCTTCTTCTGTGCTTCGTACAAAAAATGTCTCTGACCACGCTGCGTATGAGCAACATGCGAAAATTGGCGAGGTACATGAGTGTATCGAAAATACCCAAAGCAAAATAGGGTTTTCTCATAAAAGACACCCATTGCGACTGGTCACGTAGCGAGTACTTGGCACAAGTTCCAAGGTTCTTTTGTCCTCGAATAAGTTTAACTCTCCCACAGACCAACATGAACAGATGGCCTTCCTGTTATTTGTTGTTTTGTATTCGTTAGTCTAAGCATTTAAAACAACCGATTAGTTTTCAGTTTGTTAGTTTCACTATCACTGCTATCTGGTCTTTTGTACTGGCCAATGACTTGCCAGCAAGTTGGGTGGAAGAAACGCGCTGAAGGGGCGGGCGCCTTGCTTATTTCCGAATGCACTTGAAAGAAGTCAATATTTATGTCTACACGCGCCGATTTCTGTTTTATTGACATTTGCCGCTTGCACCGCACGTTCTCACCTTTCTGCTTTTTCTGCTAGTACGTCAGCGGACAAGCAAATTGAATGCCATTTTTACTTAGCAGTTGCTTGAGAGACAAAATTAAAAATACGAAAAATATGACACCAACAATTTTGATGAGAAGCGAGAAAAGCAAAATAATTCATAATATATACAGTAGAACATCAGTAATACGGACTTTTAGAGACTGGACAACATACCTTTCATCGAATATCGAAACATTTGTAAAACAGATTAAGCTTAGAAGGAATTAAAAATAAATATAAGTGTCCGAAATATCGAAGTTCTACTGTATTCATATATATATGAATATTAACTTTAGACTGAGAGAAAACAGTTATCGAGTTTCGGGAGGTACTTGTTTTCGACTACACATTAGAATTATAATTCATTTGCTTTTTACGACTCAACGCGTCACTTGGAAGCGAATGTTGAGTGCGAATTTATCTCTACTCAAACTGAATTGCGCCGCGACCCCTTCGCACAACACTCCAATGGGAACCTATTACAGCACCGCACTCAAAGCCAACAGCGACGTCGTCGTAATGGCCTTGGGAACGTTTGTTAACCCCGTTTTGATAACGAAAACGTTTGTTCACAGCCAACGTTGTCGGCATGTTCTGCTCAACGGACAAATACACACACATATATGTACATGTGTGTGTAAATAATAAAAACCAAAACACCTAAAAAACTAAAATGGACAAAAACTCTGCCCCTTCCCCTTGCCCTTGCCCGTACACTATGCCAACGCTCCGTCACTGGGGCAGGCCCTGGCCCTGACTTTGGCTAGTTATTGGAGCGAGTCGCCATTGTCTTCGCCTTGCCCTTCCGCCCCTCGGCCCTTCCGCAACGCTTGGCACTGAAGCATTCGAAATTGCAAGCGTTGGGAAAAAGAGGCAAATGTTTTGATTTTCTTTTCTTTTTATTTGGTTCTCAAAGGTTTTTCGTGCCGTTTTGTTTTGTTTTGTTTTTGCGGAAGCGGCGCGAGTGTTTACATGTGTGAGCAGTTCATTAGACTCGATTATAAATACATAATAAATATTTATGAGCTGAACTGTGTGCGATTAACGTGGGCAACGACGTCATCAACGACGTCGATAGCGCGGCTTTCTTTAGAAACATATTCGTTTTCCGTGTACTCAGCACTAATTTGTGTATTGGATCATGTGACTTGCACACCTCGTGTCCATCTTGCAGTCATGTGAGGAACGCGCAAATTCGGCGATATCTTCTTCAATTTGTGTTCTAAGATTTTGTTTATATCGATTTGAACATACTGAAGGACCGTCTGATGCATATATTAGAACGTAGCTGGCATACATGGTGAACATTTCAAATAGTATGAAAATATTACGTATACGTTAGACAAGCGTCAAAGTCTTTAAGCAGTTCCCATAAGTTTTCATAATTGTGCTTGCAGTCGTCAGAGTCTTAAATATATGTGACCCACACACACAGGCATGATGTTTTAAAAAGAAACGCGTATGAATGAGAAGTCAATTGAGCTCGCGATCCTTTGAACTGGCGATTCAGGCCCTTGAATGCCACAAAAGCGAACTTTGCATGTCTGCTGACCCAATTGCACCTCACAGTTCTGAAATGTTAATCAATGAGAAAACAAATGAAAACACGCTGAAATGCAATTCCGATCGGGCGATCGATCGCTCGATTGACAAAATTCCATTCCATTCGATTCCATTCGGGTTCACTTCGATGGGGACCGGCGCGGAAAACGCAAATCGTGTCGAGTTGTGTGAATTTACAAGTTTTGGCGCCAAATTTTCCATCATTTCGTTCGTTTTTTCCTTTTCGTTTTGTTCTCGTTCTCATTCTCATTCTCGTTGTTCGCTTTGCCTTTTGAGAGTTTGTTGACTTTGAGCGTATTTCGGCAACAACAAAACGAAATCCGAAAGTGCTGCGACGCAAAACGCTCACAACACGAGCCAGTGCTCCAACGTGAACGATTACCGGCGCTGTCGAACGAAATGGGCAAATGGGCGCGGGGGCAAGCGCAGGGGTGCGGGCGTGATGAAGTAATGCGTGCGTGCCTTTATGGAATTCGCGAAAGCTTCTCACTGTCGTTGGTTAAACGCGTCTTTGAATTGCTCCGCACCTGTGCGCGGGTATCAATGGGGGCGGCAAACAGAGGAAGACGTAAGCCCGATAAAGCATACCGCGGGAAGAACCTATAAAGAGAAACAAATAAATAAAAGCCAAAACAGAAATAATACAAAAAAAAACAACAAAAAAGCAAGCGGGGAAGCATTAAAACAAAGTTTTGTGATTCTCCAAAACAAAACATTCCCATCCCAGCGAAACGCGAACGCTCGCAAAAGGTTAACGACACCTCGAAGCCGCAACGCGACGAAAACAAAAACAAAAACAATAACAAAGCAAACACAAAAACAACAACAAAAACAAAAACCAAAAAAAAAGTGAAAAGAACAAGAAATTAAAATTAACAATAAAATTTACAAAACAAAAAACTAAATGAAACAAAAAGTGTGTTTGTGTCTTGGTCTCTTTTCGCAGCCAATAAAGGCTTTGACGGTGATGGACACATCGACGGCAACGGCGTCGGCGACGTCAGCTGCGCTGCCTGGCAGAGTCATTAACATTATGTGTGAATTCTTGTTCGCTGGCACTTGTGTTCACCAGCGTTTTGCGGTCTCGCTCCCTCAGCTTATGAAGTGCGAAAAAGCCGCTGACTCAAGAGCACTTTCATTCATCTGAGACATCTTTCGTATAGCCCATGTCCATCCAAGGTTGTCTTTTTGCATTTTTCATTCAAAAAGAAATACCATCAACTCTTGAATCTTTGTTATTGTTTTCAGAATTTGTTTTTCGCTGAGTTACAAAAAAAAAAGAGTTGCCTCATCGTTTTGCCATTTTCATTTGTGATTTCATCATTTCAATGAAATCTACAAAACTAAAATTAAATGATGAAATAAGTTCGCGCTCAACTTCATTACCGATTGACAAATGTATTCGCTTGTTGCTTTTTGTTTGTGAAATAAAGTCGAAAATTGCCAATTCATCGATAAATAAAAATGCTTTTTGCACTTTGCAAATTGAAATTGATTTAATTTTGCGTTCATGATTTGTTGTCTGAAAATTGATTCTCTGGTATGCGGTCATGCCCCCAATTAAGTGTGAAATATTTTGTAGGCGTGTGCGGATTTTCTAGACTACTTCGTTGCTTTGGTTTTTGCATGGCAATTCATGATTGTACACAATTGAAATGGAATAAAATATCATATAATAGCAAATAGACGAGGGAGTTAAGTCCTAACAGCTGGGATTGATTAAAAGGGTGAAGAAAAATCATTATATTACTGATATTTCAGGTTTTGCTTAACGAGTTTTTAATTTTAATCAATGAACCTCACTTAGTGTGAAATGTGTGATTCATCTGAGAGCATATTTTTGTTTTGACAGATCACTAACGATTTGTTTACCTTGTTGGCCATTAGGTAATTCACAAATTGCTCCAGAGACCGCAAATCCGCAAGACTTATCGCTCTTTCTCTTTCGCGCCGCCGATGACACCTCCGCTGTTGACATGTTGTTGTTAACACCTCACAACACAGTTCCGTATTATGTGTTGTTAGTTATTGACACCTTCAGTTTGAGTGAAGGGCGGCCGAGGGTGGAGCATAATCACTGAATCGACGGCAATTCGCACACGCATTCTAACCAAACTGTTTGCACAACACTTTTCAGTTGAAAAAGATTTCGAACACAAAAATAAGCTCGTCTGAACTTTGGTTGAATTGCGGTCGACAAAAACAACAAACAGTTCGAAATTTCGAATTTCAATCATTTTGCATTGCAAAAATTTCGGAATATTTCTGCATGGCAAATGACAAATGACAAACATGAATCCATTGAAGATAAACCAGAATTTGTTGTCGTTTTCATTTAAGTTCATTAAAGACAATAAAAATAATTTTAAATTCGACGCAAATGCAAAAATAAATAAACAAAGTTATTCCCAAAAACTCATGTTTGGCCCAAATGAGTCACGGCGCAAGTGAGCAACGCCTCCGCCTCGGCACCGCCGGTGTGGCCACAAAGACGCCTGTCATCGTCACCGTTGTCTGCGTTGTGGCGCAGAATTGCCTCATGACTCTTGTCTGTTGCATTCTTAATATTTATCAGGTGTTTTTGTTTATACAGAAAAGAAACCGCAGCCGTCGATTCTCGCGAATTTAAAATTCTTATTTCGTCGTGTTCGTAAACAGAAAATTAAGGCGAAAAGCCGTTAAAATATTGTAATAAAATTACAAAATATTGCACACAATAAATTGAGATTCGGTTGGGCTTATTTACTAGTCGTTTACGCCTTGGACTCACCGATTTGGGCAACTTTGGCGCGCGTATAATGTGCCGAGGCTGGGATCGCATAGGTATGACGGAGCGGCAATTGCTTGAAGCGAGAGAAGGGATTCCGCAAATGCAAAGTAGTTTCGAAATAAGTAATATTACTAGGCAAGCAATGAGACCGAAACAGAAGTCATTGTATTGCGTCAAAGACCCATTTTTACCTGCGGACGGAGGCGACTAGTTTGCTTGTATGCCGAATGTTGCTTTTTGGGCAATTTCCTCTTTCAGTTTACAATTCGTCACTCACTGTTTTGGCCCTAAATAGAGGCATGAATAATCGAGCTGATGCGTACTGCGCATGTGCAACAGGCAACAGTGCAACAGGCAACAGTGCAACAGTGCGCCAGCTGGCTGCTTGTTTCTCCTGCTTACTCTGTAAGTGCTCTCGCTATTGGCAGCTGGTGGCTTAAGGCCTCCGAAACGTCGGGTCTCGATTATTGTTTGGCCTGTGGCAGGTGCGACTGGAAACCAATCATTATCAGGAGCATTGTAGTTGTTACCGCCGCTGCTGCCGCTGCCGCTGCCGCTGTGGCAGCTGCACAAATTGGTTCGGCTTGTTACTTGTGTCCTTATGTTCGAGTGTGCAGCTCAGAAGGATAATGCATTCAGTGTGTTAGCACACCTGCTCCCGTCTGTCTGCCCACCTGCCTGCTTGTCTTAGTGTTCCCAAACACGTTCGTGCTTCGAGGCAACTTGTCAGGCGATCTACTAATGAGTATCTTTTCATATGTGCATGACAATTTAGCGGATTGGCGCACCGATGTAGGGTACTTCGTTGTCCAGCATTCTCCACTGCATCGTTCTTTGCTTCTTGATAATGAAAATTAGCGCACGCGCGTCAAAAAGCAACCAACAACAAGAACACGACCAGCGGCCATGCCGAAGACGTTCAGGATGAAGTTGCTAATTAAATGTCGTTGCAGTTGTTGCTCTTCGGTCATAATTAATTCATTGCGGCAATTCACTTCACGTCTCGACTCGACTCGACGCGACGCGACGGCAGCGGCAACAACAACAATAATAACTAAATTCGTTGCTGTTGCAACATTTCATGTTTATTCATTTACTTTCTTTCTTTCTCGCCTGTTTGTCTGTCCATCGGTCTGTCCGTCCGTCTGTCTGTCTTGCTGTCTGGGTGTCAGTTTGTTTATTTGTTTATTTGTTCGTCTCTACTTTTGTTGTGTGGCTTACGATGTCTTCACGTTCCGTCCATCCGTCCGTCCGCCATCTGTGGCAACTGGATGGTGACTTTGTTGCAACAACATTTACTTCCGCATTCCTAATTAATAACTCATGCAACAAAGCAACAAAGCAACAAAAACTTCGCAATTTAGTCAGAAAATGTTGAAACGAACTAACAGAAAACAACAACAACAACAACAATAATAATATCATCAACAACAACAATAACAATAACGCCAGCAACATTTAAACAAGTTATTTGCGAAAAATTTCGCCATTTTTTGTGTTTTGGTGTTTTTTTTTTGTTTTTTTGCTCATTTAACAAATTCATCGTTTTTGCGTTTTTAGTTAATGAGATTTTTAAACTTTTCGTTTTCGTTTTTGTATTTTTTATTTGTGTATTTTTCTTTTGTTATTTTAAATAAAACACTTTGTATTAAAATCGCTTTTATTTTAAAGATATAATCGTAGTTCGTTTATGTTTGTTGAAGTTTTAAAGCTTTTAATGTTGAAATACATTTTTGTATCTTTTTGCCTTGGCTGAGCTTAGCTCGTTTAATTAGAATAATTTGCAATTTCATGCGGCTTACTAAACACAATTAAGATGCGTGAAATGGTAACAAAGCAAAACAGTAGAAGATTAAGAATATTTGGCCGCATTTGCAGTTGTCGCGCCTCTTTGGCCCATTTGCATGGCACGGCAATTTCCTCTATCCTCATGCAGGCGGCACATCCGTGCCTGCGCCCCTCTGTTCGTTGCCCCACTCGTGCACTTGGATTTCTGAACACATTTGTCGCACATCAATCGCGAGACAAATTTATCGCTGTCTGCGGTGCTCTCAAGCCACGAGCAAAGGCACAGAGGAGTGAATGGGAATGCGAAGCGATATGCAACAGTTGTCACTGTATCTGCTGCCGCTGCCGTTGTCTCTGCTGCTGCTAATGTGTTGTTGGCTTGTTGCCGCTGTTGATACTTTTCCATCAGACAAATTTGTGACTCTTGATATGCAACCCAGTGTTGCCTTCATCGCTGGTCTCTTTCGTTGACTTGAGGCTAATTATTGGTTTACTGCTTTTATTGGATTACTTCTGCTGTTCTCTGGACCCAGAAAACTGTGCCAAAGAAACACCGAAATAAAAATAGAGAAATATTTTTGTGCATTCAATCTGCGTTGCTCTTTGTTGATTTTCATTCTTTTCATGTCATCTTTTGGCCAGAAATTTCATTTACCAAATTGAATTTCATCCTGCGCTTAGCCCGAAACAAAGCCAGACTACTCAGCCTGCCGGCATAACTTGGCCTAAATCCAAGTAAAGGCTGTCAATGACAGCTTAAACAACGAGACCTTATGGGCGTGGCCAGGCAAGACGGCGGCTGGTAATGAAAATGGAGAATGAAAGCTTTTCTGACAAACGAGACTTGGGTTGGAGGAACGGAGTGAGCGGGCGAAATACGTTGAAAGAAAGTGAGGGAAAATCTGCTGTCGCATAATGTGATAATAAAAATCTTTCATTTGTTGTTCATTTTTCGGTTGTGCTGTCAGCTTATCACGACATGCCCCACCATACAATAGTTGCTCCTCGCCTTCGTCGACTCAAGCCCACAAACAACTAAGAACATTTCATCCCCGAACTATTCACGCACGTCTCTTACCTTCCCCGCCGTCATGGAGAGACTAAACTTGTGCCGCAAATAAATCTTATCTGCGAACGTTGGCAGTCGCTTAGCTCTTAATTCCTTGGTCGTGTTCGAATGCTAACTCATTCCTTTCACACGCTCAATTCATCTACTGCAAAGTGAATGTCCCCCTGACAATCCATGCCTTGGCAGCTTGCTCCTCTTTAATCCTTCCCTCTATCGCCTTTCTCTCGCTGTCAACAAATGAATTTTGCTCATGGCATGCTTGTAAGCTACTTTTCGTCAATTCCGTGGCAGATCCAGTCGCCCACTTGCACCCTTCCATTTATCAAGGACAGCTGCTCAATTAGAAATGGATCGACTCCCTTCAGGGTCGCATAACCTTCTCAAACGAGATAAAACCGATATTTTCATGGCATTTTCCTCGGTTCAAGCGGATATCTAAATTTGCAAAAAACTAATTTTAAATATGGAAACACTATGAAAAGCGGAAGTGAGTTCGCACTTTTGCTCATGGCCGTTCATGAATAATCGCAAGTCTCAAAATATTAAGTGAAAATCACTGAAAACAAGTGAAAGACATGTGACTTTTGTACGTAAGCCATGAAGGTGAATGCGAAACATAATCCCATGATTTGGGATTAGAATGGGAGACTCTGGCCAAAATATTATATCGTTTCGATGTTCTTTTAGTTGAGTAAATTTCATTTCTATTTCTATTTTCCAATAAAAAATCGTTATTTCAAAATGTCATTTGTCCGAAATCTAGCATAACACGACAACAACAAATTATATTTCATATTCAATTGAGCACAACTCATTCGAAAAATTGAATATTGAAAAACAAACGATGAATATTTGCTCAAAATTATTGAGTTTTATTTTTAGTTTGTTTTAAATTTATTATTTTTTATAAGCATGCTATGAATGAATGAAAATACGAGCGGAAATATTTCGCTACCGTGGGTTGACATCAATCACTCACTCATTCGCTTGTCCGCCCGACCGCCATTTGCTTGTCGCAGGAGAATGTATCTACAATGTCATAGTGCTGGGGTCTGTGTCTGTCACTGTGTGCGTGAGTGTGTCGGGCATTACTAAGTCAATTAGTCGTGTTGTTTGATGCTGACGTTTGGTTTTTTTTTTTTGTATCTTTAGTTGACGCGAATATCTATATAGGCCAACAGTGACGCACACAAAAAGCATTTCTACTCATGTTTTCTTTGGCCATGTTTTTTTTCGTTTTCAAAAGCGCATGATGGCGCCACCAGCACCGACGTTGACCAACATGAAAAGATACTTTGTTGTGCAACGAAAATAATTTCATATTGCGAATTGAATTCATTTGAATTATGGGTTTTCCTGACGGATTTCCTTGTTAAATAGCGTGTCCAAATCGCAACATGTTTTTTCAATGGACATTACATTATGTGCCTTCCTTTTGTCGACATATTTCAGTGAGCATTGTTCAGTCATATACAGTGAACCTTCGATAGCTTGGACTTTTGATAATGCGGACTTATAGAGACACTTTTAGCACAGTGTCCGAAGTAATGGAACGTCCGAATTATCGAGAGCACAGATTATCGAAGCTCAACTACAAGCAAATAACTTAGTTTCATTTTTCTAATAAGATATCCGTAAGTAAATGTTGCCTAACTGAGTTAGCCAAACGAGGAAAAGTAAAAGGCGTCGGGTCAAATATGAGGCCAAAATGTTTCAGTCGCCTCTCATCCACCACTTGGCCAATTGGTAATATTTTGCTTTTAGCCATTTTTGGCGCCTGCAGTAAAATTAATGAAGCAAAAAATAATACAATAATAAATTCATTTTCTCGTTTATTTATGTTCGCCGCCATTGGTTTTTGTTTTTGTGTTCATTCATGTTGCTCATGCTGTTTGCCGCTTTATTCTTATTTTCGCTAAGTATATTTTATTTCAGTGTTGTGTTATGTTTGTGGCAAATGCAGATACCGTTGTTGTTGTTGCAGCAGCTGTTGTTGCTGGTAATTTGGCCGCAATTGGAGTTTTTGTGTGCTTGCCGCCAATGACAATGTTGCCGCACTTTTTGCTCTTTTTGCGCGCTCTGCTCGAAAATGGAAAAAATAATAATAATAATTATAATAATAAAGTTTCAGTTTGCGTAATTTGAATGTGAACAATTTAACGTAGTATAATACATCGCAGTTAACAACAAATAATACAAAAAGCAACTGAAGTCAACTTGGCTTGGCTCGGCTTGGCTTTGGCCCCCGCAGCCTCTTGCCGCATTCCTTGATTTGATTAGCCCGCTTGTGGCTTTTGTTTACAAACAAACTTATTTCAGGTCAAATTTGTTTACATTCTGCCCGAAACTGGGTCATTGTAACGACTGAGCCGGCAGCAGAGCGGTCGAGTGAGCGTGACAGCGCGATACAAAGCCAAATAGAGCCAACTTGGAACGCTCACGTCGTGCTACGTTCGGTGCGCAGTTGGCTCAGACACAGCTTGAAATCGCCAACGACGACAACAGCAACAACAGCAACAACTACAACAACGACGACAACTGCGGCGCGGTGCGAAACACAAAATATTATGAAGCATGCCACAACAGCAATTCAATTTCAATTGCAACAACAACACGTTTCAACATGCCTCGCGCTGAAGGGAGAGATAATGTGCAAGTTGCTGAGATATGTTTACATGTGTTCCAATGCATAACAACTACAACAAGCCCAAGAGCATAAAGAAGCTGCAACAATCAACAAAATGAAGTTTAAGAACAAGTTGCCAACCCATAACAACAACAACAACACATAACGCTTGCTTATGCAGTTGAGCTTTGAAGCGTTTGCAGCTTGTTCGGAGAGCGAACGTTGCCACATTCAGTAGTCGCATGCACCCAAAGCGCCAGTCTCGACGCCGCGTTCAATTTGAAAGTTATTTGTGTCAATGACAAATTATTCGTATCTATCGAAAAATTGCAATTTAAAAAACACACACACACACACGCACACACAGAGACAGAGAGAAACACAGATGCGAACACAACTCACAACCTTGAATGGAATGCGTTACTAGTCGCTTAGATACAAAGTCGCATGTGTGTTCGTTCGACTTGATGTGTGCTTGTATTATTATTATTGCAAGCGATTATTAGTCCAACTGACATTTCTGACTACGAATTTGACAATTGACTGAAAAAAATCTGACAGGCAGAAAAATTACACACGATATTTTAAAAACGTATTAACTTTAGTCACAAATGGTAAAGTTGCACAGATACTTTGAAGAGTGATTTGCCATAAAATGATTTGCCAAAAAAAAAAAACAAGAATCATAAATCGTATTGAGTTCATTGTAAGATAATTTGAATATTTTGTTTTTGCTTTTGAGACAAGGTTCGAAAAATTAAACCTATTTAAAAGTTCTGAGTCGTGTTTCCATCTCTCCTCGAAGAAACTCTATACTCTGTGTTTCTGATCTGAAATCTGATTTCAGACTTCTTGAATCCAAGTATTTGCCACCTTCACGCCATTTTTGTACCCCACACATGCTCAGTGAGAAAGCAGAGACGCCCCAACGATCAGTGCAACAAGTACGATTGCGCATGCCCCTTGGTCAGTCCATCCTGCGGTGTGAAGTTTAGTAGAAGCGCTTCAGGCTTCGTTCTTCATTTGTGCTCTGGAGGGGTGTTCTAGAGTCGTCTATATTCGACTTCAGCACTCTTACTCATGTTCGTCTGCTTCGAACCTCACAAAACTAGATTTAAGAGTAAGACGCAGTTACTTTTACCCCATTTTCGGCTTTTTGTTTGGCTTTCTTCGTTCAGTTTTGGCTAACGTAATAAACTTCATAAATTGCGTTTTACTTTGACACACTTAAACTTTTTTTCACCATTTTTGCGTTTTTGTGTTTTTGCTTTGTATCTTCTTTGTTGTTGTTCGAGCATTTGTTATTATTTCCATTGCGTATTTTGCGCGATTCTTACAATTCTTTTTTATTTACCTTTTCACTTGGTTTTTTTGTTTTTATCGTTATTTTTCACGATGTTGGCTGGCCATGTTGACATGTTGTATCTGCACTTGACGGCTGCCCTTTCACTGATGGCGTTGTACGCCACGCAAATCGCAGTAACAGATACTCAAGCAATAACAATTCTAATAACGCCAACAGCTGTAATTGCGTACTTTGTATAATGCTGCATAAAAAATGCGTCATTAATTGCGGCAAATGTGTGTTTTTTGCCGCGGATACTCACAATGCCAAATGCGTAGATCGCTGATTACAGAGCGGACGCCGGTTACAAAAGCAACGTATTTTATTGGATGTATCACTTGTATCGCCAAACAAAAACATTGCTGACGAAATTTCATATCGTTTGCAATCAGAATTCCATACTTCAATTGGCAACGAATGCGAATATGCAAATTTTGTGTTCATGTGTTTTCACATTGTCAAAATAAGTGGAAAAAGTCAATTTTGGCAGGGAAGTGAGATATAAAGAGGAAAAACAGATGCTTTGATCAAACATTAACAATTTAAGCATAGTCAACAAATTTTCAGCAAAATTGAAAACAGCAATGCATCTCATTGCGGTGTAATAACTTAAGATGAAGAATCTCAAGATCATTTGCAAACAAGACGAAGCCTAAAGGAACTCACCAGATAATCATCATTAACAACGCCAACAACAACAACAGCAAAAACACAGTAGAGTTGAACAACAGTTGCATTTCGAACTCGTTGGCATCGCTTGGCTGATCTATTAACGACAGCCGACATGTGAAATCGCGCTGCCGTGTGCTGCGGCGGGAGTGATGAAGGGAGGCAGCGTTGAAGCATTGACTTCTACGCTGGAAAGAAGACTCAACGCAATGTTCATTATAATTGAGCTTGCAACATTGTTGCATGCGCTTTGAGGAGGAACAAACAACTTAAACGTCTCAAGTCTGAGCAAGGTAACAAAACTGCAACATTGTGTAATGACATATTTGACTTAAACGACGTCGGGACTGTGACTGCAGCGACTGCAGTGACTGCTGTGACTGTGGCAGCAGTCAGTAGACGACTTAATGACTTGCATACACTGAGAAAAACTCAAATTGAGCACGGAAAACGAAAAAGAAACTCATTAACTTGTTAATGGGTCTGGCCATCGAAACACAGTGTTCATTGTTGCATGATCTTGTGGCATAATGTTGATCTATTTGCAACTATATATTCACAGCTCCACAGAAAAAACAACAGCTACAACAACAACACGGCGAAATCATCGAAGTCATTAGTAAATAAATGAAAATGAAGCAAACGACGGGAAGGGGAACGGGAACGTCCAAGCGGCAACAGATTCTCACTCAAAGGCACTCGAGCGCGGGAACAAATGCTTGGGTTGCTGCGAGCTGAGGTGGCGCGGTCTGCACTTGAAAAGTATTTAAAGTTTACATAAATATTGCAAGCAGCGCAAAACCGAAGCAAATATGCAAACTCATGCGACTTAAAACCTCTCATCGGTCGCTGACGGTGCCGGATTGATCACCGTCTTCGTTGTTGTTGCAGTTGTTGTCGTTGTTGCTGCTGCAGCCAAGATTGTCAGCGTCAGTCGACTGCATTCGAGTGCTACATTATTAATGTGTATTTTGCCGATGTCTTGCATGTTTTTGTTGTTGCACTTCTTTAATTGCTTGCAGAAACTTGCAATATTGTTGCAACGAAATTCCGCGTGGTTATTTGAGGTGAATACGTAAGATTTATGACAATGAAGGTAGCCAACAGAATCAGGCGTGGTCAACGTGCATCTTCACTCATGTCTTCCATCAAACCGACTTTAGAGTGCATTGAAGGTAAAATTGAAAGTTGTTTTGATTCTTCGTTTTTGGCTGTGAAAATTCATTCGTCATTGAAACTATTTTGCAATTACTTTCGATTTTCGCAAAATGCTTTATTTCACTTTTATGCATTGACGTTTTACTATGAATGACATGAATATTTATATACATAATCCCATCGTACATGCATGTGCATGCGCTTTTATAACCTTCCGCTTGTGGAAGTCTTTCGGCGCATGCATACAATTGAATATGCCAAGACGATTATGGACAGTTGCGGCGTGCAGCGTTGCAACCTCTTACCGGGGGCGTTGCTAGACGAAGCCTGATGGTGGACCCCACAAGTAGTCGCTGGCGCAGTGCTATGAACACGCGACGCGACGCGACCGACGTCTCCACACACTCGGTGCCTGCCACAAAAGCGTTACCGCACAGAGAAGAGGAAATTGAAGCCACGCGAGGCTGAAAAATAAATATATTTTCATCTTTTGCCGACTGCTTTTCGTGAATGAGGTCGGCGCAGGTCGCGCGCTGTGGGCGGGCAGGTGGCATGGGCAACGCCAGCGGTAATCGAGCGTACAAAAGCCCATTTAAACACCAGAAAATGATGTTTCTGTAGCAATGCAACATTCTTGCATCGACAACATCACGGCGCTCCGCATCGACTGAGCTGCATCGTCTGCTAGTCCGCTAGTCCGCTAGTCTGCTCGTCCACCAGTCTGCTACTAGAGACGCCCAGGGGCTGCAGTCCGTCCGCCCGTCCGTCCCGGCCCGGCACGCCCGCCCATGAACGCTGCATGAGCATTTCGGACTTGGTCAACTGGAAAATTTTATGTGCGCACACACTCAAGCAAAAACCGCTGGAAGAAGCAAAATGACTGCGACTAAATATAGTTATACTGCTAACGGAATTTGACTTGGGCGACGACCGCGAATTTCTTGCAAGCGGTTTTTGACGTTGGGCGGTTTTGCACACGTGAGGGGTGTGGGGCGAAAAGCGAACTCGGCCGAGCGTAAGAAATGATATTAAAATGCCTTTCTGCCTCACAAAAAACACGAAAACACAATAATAATGATAAAAAAAAACTATTTCTTAAATAAAAAACGAAGACAACTTTAATTAAAGTTAAGGAATTCTTGAGCTGCACAGGGATCCACTCGACTGGGGCGCAACCAAGCCAAAAGCGGCAACAGCGACAATAACGGCCGCCGTGAGTCGCTGCTGCTTCTTCTTCGCCAGCTCACCATTTTTTATGCGATTATGTAACCGAAACAAAAAAACCGATATCGCAGATGATTTTTAGCACAACGACATCATTTGATATTCATGAGCATCATTGCTGCGGTTATTGGCATATCAAATGACGGCAATGGCTGGCGGAAAGTGTGAAGCAGTCGCATCGTATGGCTGCGACTGTCACGTTTCCCTGGGCACGGCTCCGAGGGAAAATGAGCACGACCGACAACCCCATGTCGAAGTCGGCAGGATATTAAGCTTATGGCGCCATTAAGAAATTTAAATAACGCGTAGCATAATCACCGTTGCAAGGTGCGCGTCGCATGCGAATCGCACTGTGCCTCCACGACTCGGAAAGGGGAAAGGGTCTCTTCGACGAAGTGTCTTTGCTGAGTCAAAGTCAAATAGTCGTAAATAAATGTGTAATGAAGACATTCGAGTTTCACTGCCAGCGAAAAGTATTAAATGTCTAATTCCCCTACTCTATTTTCAGACAGCATTCTTGGCTCTGTTTTCGAAGTCGCTACATGCGATACTTCAATGCGGAACTCACTTTGCAGTCTCACTACACAAATAAAAGTTCTTCAGTTATCGATTGAAAAAGTTCAAGTCCACCAACCAAAGAATCAATAATCAGAAAGCAAATATTTGTGTGATAAAATTCAACTTTGTTATATTTGAATTAAAGTTTCTTTGGATCGTTACAAATATGGCGGATTTGATTTGATGTTAATAACTTGTACAACTACAACTAATATAGTTTAAACACAACTTACAAGTATTAAGAGTTAATGGTGACAAATAACTAAATTATGAAAAAAGTAACTTCTTTTTTGGGGTTCTTCTGCGCGCTTATACTCATCTGCTCCTTCTTAACTCATCTGCTGCTCTTCCATTGCTTCGGTTCCATCCAACCCTCCAACCATCCATGCTTTGCCGATCGTTCGTTCATACTTCACAACTAAGTCGTTATTACACATACGCACCGTATGCACGCTAGTTGCTCTCTTATGTAACACTGCAAGTGTTCGTGGGTGTGGCTTGTGTGTGTGTGTGTCTGTGTGTGTTTGAGTGTGTAAGTGTGTTCTGTGAGTATGCTATTTTTTTCGGGACTTTATCAATTTTTCACTACGTTAAAAACTCATTCAAGGCCTCTTCGATTCTCAATTCGACTTCAACTCCTACTTCAGCTTGTGCCGTGTCAACTGGCACGTCCTCTCCTCCGCGCATCTACGTTCATCAACGGCGTCTTCATCGTCACCATACACAGGTTCGACTGTCGTTAGCACGTCTCTTAGAGCAGATAGCATTTTCGGCGCCAACATGAGCAGGTGCAGTGCACGTGCCGATAGTAGCGGCACACGCACTTCAGATACTTGTAGCCAGCGCAGCAGTGGCTGTGGCTGTGCCCGTGGTAATGAGAGCCATGTGAGTAGCAACTGTCATGCAGACAGTACGAGTAGCAGCCGCAGTCGCACATCCTTCAGCAGTTGAGACACGCCTCGCCGTTGTCGTTTGTCGAGTTTGAGATTTTTTTGCCGTTTGGTTGTCTATCTTTTGGTGCTCAAGATTTCGTTGTCCGTCGCTCGTTGAGTGCTCCTTTCGGAAGGTCGACTTTACGCTTTGCAGTTTTTGGCTGAACTGATTTGTGGCGCACTCGTTGCCTTTCGACTTAGGTTAGGTTAGTTTGCCTCGATTATGTATCAAGGATGTTTTTAGCGCTGTCGCCATGACGAAACTATTTAATCGATAAATGTATTTGCGTATTTATTTGTTGCATCACCGACCTGTGCCTTGCACGGGGTGGCGGCGGACTAGACGCAGGAAGTGATTACCACTCAAGCAGCTCGAAGTCAATGCAAGCTAAGCGAATATAGGTAAACCTAGGCTCGTGCTTCACATTCGCTGTTTGTGGAATTATGTCAAATGATTTGTGGGCACATGGCAACGATTCGAAACGAAAGTTATGTTGGAAAGCTAAAAACAACAGAAGAAACTAGACTTTACTTTTGCATTGGTTCGGTTTCACGAACTCTAGAGGCGCTGCGAAAGATAATCGCAGATGATCCATGACATTTGCAAAATTGTATTTTCAATTAATGCCAATGAGAGTAGAGAGGAGATGAGAAGAGAAGAAGAAAGGATAAATATGTGCTTAGCCAAGCAACATCGTCTACACCGGTGACTCAATGTGCCTCATCATGTGCACTGTAGGGTGCGTTATTTGATTTAGGCAACTATTATTATGTTTTGTTGCGCACAGCTGGCAAAAAATATGATTAATATTCGTGGATATTGGCGCATGCCTCCTTGATTTTTGACTGAAGTAATATTTGTGATTCTTGTATTTGCATTGAGCTTCATTTTATTTGCTGAATCTACAACAGAAAAGAGTGAATTGAGTTCACAATGAAATTTGTGCTTAGCAGAAGAGACGACACAAGATGAACTGATTGGAATTGTCAAGTGAAAAAGGTACTTGAAATATTTATAATGAAAAAGTAATTTGATTGACCATGTTTTTAAACATTCATACTGCTCTGTGGCACCCTTTTATCTTCGTACTATTATTAGCTACAAGCCCAAAGGGTATGTCACATACGTACATTGCCGCCGCCCAAGTATCGATGAAGTACGTGTGTGTGGTGTGTCTTATGTTCGAACATATACTTTTGTTTGTCTTTTGTTGGTTGTACAATATTTTTGTATTTATTGAAAAAGTCGATTTTGGTGGCTCAGCGTCATTGTAGCTGCTTAAAATAGTCAATAGACAATTGCAAATTCATGCCTGACCCACTTTGCGCACATTTGTATACAATTTTAATTCCATTAGTCACCCAGGCCGACACAGACCGAATCGCACAGATAGATTGTCAGCCAATGAAATAAGAAGAAGATGGGAAGACAGACAGACACACAGACCGGCAGGCAGGACGGACGGACGGACGTACGTATGAGCTTATGCAGATGCAGATCGAAGTGGCCGACGCCAACGCTGACGACATCGTCGATCGTTCGTGAGGTGTGATGCAATCGCTTGTGTGATTTTGATGCCATTTTTGGGACGACTGCAACCAATCGAGGACAAAAATAATACAAAACAAGCGCTGCATATTTATTGCAGATGTGCACCGGTGATGATGCATTGATGACGCGTTGCACCGATTATGGCTTTGAGTTTTTCTTACTTTTATTTTTATTATGTTTTGTTTTTGTTTGTCTGTCTGTTTGTTGTTTGTTTTGTCATCGTCAGTCTGACGTCAGACAACGTTTTGTGTTGTTGGCATTTGATTCTTTTGTAAGGTGATTGAAGGCGCGTGCTTGGAAGGTTTTTCTTATCGACTTTTAAAGTTTCTCAAAACAAAACAAAAGTTTGCGGCAAATAAATTTAAATGTCCTTGCTAACACGGCCTGGCAAGCATTGCCAAGTATCGCCTTGACTTCGACTCTGCTCGACACGCCTCGCCTCGAGTCGACTCGAGTCGACTTTGTTCGAGGTTCTTTCTTCCGCTTTCGACTCAGGGTCGTCCGTTGGAAATTTTACAGTCTGTCAGCGAGTGGCAAGTATCGGAATTGCGTGTCTGTCGTTTTGCCATGTAAGCGTCCAAAAATTCAACAACCACAACACTCCAAATTGAATGGCTTTAAAAAGCACAATGGGACAAAAAACTTCCGACAGTTTTGGTGTCAGTCCGAGCGATTCGCCCCGCACGGAGGCTCTGCGGCATGTCGTGCAACATTTATGTTCGTTTTGCTTTTGTGGCAACATATTTCAACTTAATAAATTCAGCTGCAGCTGTTGGTGCTGTCGGTGCTGTTGAATGGGGATACTTGCTGCTGACATTTGGATATATTATATTGTACAATATAAAATGTTAGTACTCAAAGTTTTCGAGCAGCGCTAAAGCAACAACAATGCGAAGAAGACAAGAGGTGGCTGGACCATTATTTCGAGCACGATCCCAAATTTAAAAACTTCAGGAAGTTTTATCAAGTCTTAATATGATAAGCCAGGCTGTCAACTTCCAATGAAGTTGCGAAATTAGAAAAAACTTAAGAGCTTCCAATTTCCAAACAAGAAGATATAGAAAACCATCGAGAAAAAATGTATGTATGCATTGGGAAGGCTTGTATGGCTGTGCCGTGGACCCGTTCGGGAACACATATTTTCATTGGCTCGCGCTCGCACTCGCACTCGTGTTTATGTTTATTGTTATTGTTATTTGTGACGTGTTGCAGTTCGCATTGCTTTTTGCCAAGTCTAGCCACAAAACGGAAAGCGTTGAGACTGACGGTGCCAGTGACGGCGGTAGTGGCGGTGGCGGCGGTGGCGACTAGGAAAAGCTGCAGTCAAACAGCAACATTTCAATCAAACAAACTTCATGACAATGTTGCAGCAAATGTTGTAGCACGAGCCACGCCAGCGACACGACAAATGCTGCCACAAGAGCGCTGCTAACGTCATGCCACGTTTATGTTGGCAAACGGAAGAGGAAAGAGGCAAGGAAGAAGTACGTAGTTGATGGTCTGACAAATGTGCTCCCTTCACTCGCCTCACCTCGTTTCGCCGCAAATTAGCGGTTGCGTTTGCTGTCACAACTTTGTTTTTTTTTCTTACCACTTGGAATTTATATTATTGTTATTTTTGTAACGGAAATAACAGCAACGACAACATAATTTAACAACAATTGCAATAACAACAGCAACAGTTGTTGGTGTGCTTGTTGCAGCTGGTTCCTATGCAATAAACAAATGTAAATAGTTAAGTCCGTGTATATAATATGATTTGCGGCATTCTAGATTAGCAAAGTCAAAAAATTAAAAACAGAAAATGCTACGAGACCAACTGCAAGCTGGGCAAGAGTGTTGTACATGAATTTTGTAGGCTTAATCGCCATTATATATGAACAGAACTTGGAAAGGAAACTATTCGTAGCTTCTTACTAACTACAAGTAGTGATGACACATCAATGCAATGTCAAGAAGACAAACTCGAAGTTGCAATGTTAGTTCGATTACGAGGCGACGTACATTAAAATTCAACTCTCGCAACAACTCAAGACTAAATAACCAAGAAAGTGAGGGCTTGCCATGACAATGAAAAGCATATTTGCAAAGGCTTCGATTCTCCTCAGGCCGCAATGGTCACTGTCTGTCTGTCTGATGGTATGACTGTCTAGCTATCTGACCTTTTTCTGCAGCTCAGCCGCATTCCATCATATTTCACAATAAAAATTCCATAAATTAACACATTGAATGCGACAATACGCTTGTACGAACGTGTTAGTCTTTTTGTTGATTTGTCTGTCCGCACAGACGAATGTATATTTGTCTGTTTATTTGCAGTCGTTTGAGATGATACTAACAGACTATTTTTGGCACTCCAGCCTCATATCGAACTGAAGATGAAACGAAAGAATTGCGGCACATGTCATCATCATATTATGTAATATATTTGAATGCAAAAATTTATAATGAGAAAGGACTGTAAGTAAGAAAGAAGGACAATTTGCTAATGAAGTAACAACAACTTTATTAGCAACAACAAAGCTGACCGGCAACATTTTAGCTAAAAATTACCAGCATGCGTCACTTACCAACAAGTTATAATCGAACATGCCAATTGGCGTTAATTTTCAAGCAAAAATTTCATTCAAGACACGATCACCGGTGCCACCAAAGGCACCCGGCACATGAAGGCAGGCGCTCGTAGGCCAACTTGTCGAGCGGGCGAGCACCTCAACGCACTGCCAGTTGTCCATTGATTCACAAGTGGCCAGCTTCGATATCACTTCATTTAACCAATTTCATTTTGATACTTTTGCTTGACGTATCTGTGTTGTTTGAGTTTGGTTCGTGCGGCATGCAAAAAGTCAAATAATCATTACTAAGTATTTCTTTCAAGTGTTTCGATACTTTTTTGTTTCTCACGTTTACAAACGCTTGACATAATTTTGCCACCTTGATGGTCAAGGCACGACACATACAACAACCAACAAGTCGAAGAAGAAAACACAATGCTAATAAGCAAAACAGCAAAACAACAATATGATCGAAGCAACAATAACAAATAACAACAAAAATTCAATTGTGATTAGTCATCGTGTTATTCTTGTTAGTTTTGTTTAGTTACTTATTTGTTGCCGGTGTTGTTGTCAATTTTTGGATACTTCGCCAAGTTTTTGAAAAGCACATGGCGTTGACCATGAACTTCGTACATGCCTGAGTGGTTTTTAGACTGACGACACAGTAACGAAACATATATTCTAGATTACCAACGAAAAGGAAATACCCTTCCGTCCATGAGTATAAGTAAAGCTTTTATAGATGTACAGATATTCTTTACACGATGGCTGCACGTAGGAAATCGAAATTTCTCCACGGCGGAACTTATTTTAGTTATTGTTGTTTTTTCTGTTTAATCACGTACAATTCAATGAATTTATCACACGTTCATTGTCATCATTATTGTTGTTGTTTTTTTGTTGTTGTCTGTTTATTTGTTTGTTAATTTGCAAAAAATCACGAAATTTGTTTTGTGTGCAAAAAAGGGAAATTCATAATAAAAATACAAAAAAAAAAGACAAACAACGTTGAGAGTCCAACAGGTTTCTTGCTTAAAAGGTGAATGAATTCGAATTCCAATTTCATGCACATTTTTCAAAGATTTTGGCTTTTACTCGTGTCATCTGAAGCTTCTTCGCTGCTCATGTTTTATAATGAAAGTTGTTGTGTGAAATCAAATTTATCCGTCAGATAATTTGAAAAGCTTCACACACGACCCAGATTGTAATGAATGCGTAATATTTTTCCAAATGTTTTTCATACATTAAATATTTCCATCGCATTTAATTTACAATTTACTTGTAAAAAGAAAATCTTTTAAGTCGAAATCAGCAAAAATTCCATTTCAAATTTTTTAATCCAACAAGTGTTGATGGAAAAATTTCTACCTTAACATATTTGTGAGTACTTTAATTTTATATTTTCAGTTATTGGCTTAAGTCGTTTACAAGTTTTACATCGTTTAGTGGATTTATCAATGAATGAACCAATGAATGAATGAACGAACGTTCGACTGATTACGAAGAGTTAAGTATTTGTTGCACTGCACTGAAGTCAGTTGAGCGGAGCGGAGCTGAGCTGAGCTGAATAAAAGACAACTCACACAGTAACAATGTGAATGCGTAAAGCAAACAAAATGAAAAAAACATTCCCGCTTAAATGTTTTGAAATGGAAAGATTTTCAAAAGTTTCCACTACAATTCCTAAAGAAGTGAGTAAACAAGTACTCACTTGGGTTGGGGGTCAACTCAAGTGGCTGCGACAGCAAAGTCAACATCAACAACATCAACAAATCAACATTAAAAAAAAACAATAACAAAACACAAACGCATTTTTGTGATAAGCAATGTCAGATGCGACTTTTAAAGCAACTGAGTTGATTTTCTGCTCATGAACGTGACACACTTTTCGCTGCTTAGACTTCGAGTTTGTGTACAGGTCAAGCTCGTACTAGGTTTTTAATTCCAATAACAACGTCGTACTTCTACGCTCTTCTTGAATTACCCCTTTTTCCTCACCTTAATTTTTAACTTCAATAGTTCATTAGGTTAATGGTAGCAAAATTAATTCCAAGTGCGATGATTTGAGTAAAATGCTGAAGCCGAATTTACGACGTATTTTGGTGTTGTGTAAATGATTCATTGGGCTCGTGTATGACTTGAAGTTTGTTTTAGTTAAACTGTTAGGAAGCATTAGGTACTATAAAATTTATGGTTTTTCCTTACAAACTAATCTGAAAATTATACAATCCGTCATAAAAAAGTAAGGGGAGAGGTAAAGCAGTAATAATGCAAAAACAACTGTTGATTAAAGTTTCCCATTACACTCAATGGCCCTTGGCTAAAACACATATTCGAGTGCAGTTAATTGCCTCACTTGGAACGCGCATTTAGCTGATTTAACATATTGTCTTCGCTTTCGTCCACGCATAAAGCTTCTTCGTAATAATGTGTGTGTTCAATAGTTCGTCGCTTCCGGTTTAATTGCTATGTAAGTTTGGTACATTGTGGCATTTTTGGTTCACACGTGCCGGGCTAATAAACTTTAAATGACCAAAAGGCAGACAGCGCTCGCGCGTACGTGGTGGAAGAAGGCGTAGCTAAGCGCGAACTGCTCTAAGTCTTTTGCTAATGGAAGGGTGTGAAGAGGAGCCGAAGGTAAAGACATGACGACAAAAGTCAAGTCGAGCACTTTAAGCCGCACTTAACAAAACATTTGAGGCTTCTTATACCCTATACCACTAGATACAAGTGTACATTAGCACGTTGGAAGTGTGTGTAATATCGAAGGGAAGGCAGACTCCATCATATATAAATTCTTTTGGGTTGTCATGTTTCTATCTAATATGGAGATCAAGTTCTTTTATGGTTCCTCTTTCTGTCTTTGGAGCAACAAATGCCTCAAAGCAGTTGTCCATGTTGAAAGTAGAGGGTATTTCGAAGTCGAGCACTTTCTAGTGCTGTTTTTTACTAGTTTTCTTGTTATTTTGGTTTGTTTTTTTATTTTATTTTATATTTTGCCTTTTTTGGGCAACATTTTTTTCATTATTCATTACTTATTGTAGTTGTGGTTGTAATTGTTTATGTTGTTGTTTGTGGCTATTTTTATCGTTGTCGAATTTTAATTAAATTTTGTTAGAGTAAAGCATATAAGTAGCTTCGCCTCAACTCATGCGCATTTATCGCTCTTTTATGATGTGCAAGTTCAACGCCTCAATTCTTTCAGGTACAAAAACAAAAGCAGCAAATGACAAACACACCAAAAAACATGTAATTTATAATGCGGAGAAATACCCAAAATGGCTCGTTAAAATGCCTACCAAGAAGAAAATTTTCACGTATGGGTGTGTCTGAAGAATTTCAAGTGAGAAAAAAATTCTTGAAAATGTAATACAATTTGAAATTCAATTGTTAATGTACGAAGTGCCTGAAGCATTTTTCTTTTTCGTGAGCCCTTTTACTGTAAGTGAGTGAGAGTTGAATAATTACGTGGACAATACTTGGACTTAAATTAATATCACTCATACTTAAATCTTGACATTTACTGACATTGCATCAACAAAGGATTGGCTTTAATTTCTGAAGCCAAGCAACTGAGGAGCCCCCAGTCATTACGAATCTTTGAAAGTGTCTGACAGCTTTAATCAACAAACAAGACTTTACATTCTTTCTTTGAAAAGTTGGCACAAGGAGTAATATTTTAGGAGGGTGAATACGTTCCATACAAATATCTTCATATTTTGTTTTATGGTTATCATCTAACGACGTCTAATGGTGCCTTACGCGCAAATGTGTTCTTGCTTCCCGTATTCGGATAGAATTGCTTCTGTTTTTACACCTTCTAAAATCGTCTGAGCTGGAGAGTTCCTTACTCATTCGTCTTGAAAACTTTTTTCTTAAGATTGAGTTTGGCAACTCTACAAGTAGTTCTGTTCGTTGCACATTGTTGCAGTGTGTGGTGGATTGTTGTAAAGGTATGCCATCAAAGCTACACGGAAGCAACGATTTATGATAGTTGGCAACGCTTAAAAATTCTTCAAAGGCGTACACATAAAATTATTTTGTGAGAGATCATCAAAGTCTTTTATATGCCTTATAAAGTGGCATTTTATGTCGCATAAAAACGAAGAAGTGCTCGAGCGAATGCTCGATTACATTGTGGTCGCGACGCAAAGTTATCCGCTGATGTTGACATAAAATTCTTTTTTAGACAATTATGTGCAAAGAGCTGTTCAGGCATTGTATTTCATTTGATTTTCTCGACGTTGGGACTACGTCAAAGCTTCGGAATCCATCGTAAAGTTGCGCGGAAGTTCGTCAAAATTCATATCGTAAAATATTATGGATGATCCTAAATAAACAAATTAATCAGCTTCAGTTGCGTTGCCAGCAGGAAAATGGCAACGATTCTTTCGATTTTGAGTGCGATTTGATGTTATTTGAGTTTTTAGGACCACTTGGGAGTTAAATGTATTGACATAAAATGTGCTTTTATATGGGAAATGATGGTTTAGGATTATATGAACCGTCTGAGTAAAACGATTAATAAAATGTTCATAAGTCACTGTTACAAAAGGGTCGTTGACAAATTTGAAACGCAAATTGAAGGCATTTTGTTTGAAGTCTACAAACACGATCGAAGTTTCGTCTGGCCTAATGGTTTATCAAAGCCTTCAGTAACCCTTATTCAAATATTTGTGCTGTCATAAAATTAAAGTCGAAACATATTTCAACTGCTAAGCGAAGAGGATAACAGCGCCGTGGCAATTGTCCTAAGGACATTTTTAGTCCAACGTTTGACATTCATATGAAAGATGCGTCATTTGAGATAAGCAACTGCAACATTTGGCCGCCAACGTCGCGACGTCGCAGCAAGTGCAGTAAACTTCTGACTTATGAATCATACTTCGAACATCAAGCGGAATGCATAAAACCGATTGAAATCTTTATTGCATCATAATTCTTTGGAAAGTAATTGTAAAAACGAACAACAATAACAAAAATTATGACTTTAAAATTTTATTGCATTTCTGTTGAAAAAGGAGTATGGATTGGAACACAGCACACAATTGGTCTGGGGTCTGGTATTTTCGTTCATTGGTTCCTTGGCAACGCTTAACGATATACTTTGTGTGTGCTCCTGTGCGCTGATAAAAAAAAGTCATAAAGGCATTTTACGAGAGCGTTGAGATTGCACTACTCTTGGCTAGCCGAATTTATGAAGCGGCACAGACATTACAATCAGCGGTGAACGCCAAAGACTTGCCTCTAATAATCATAATCAGGTATCGCATGGATTTCACATGCAGCCAAATTGGCGTGTTCGCCACTTAACTGCATTTTTCAAATTCTGTTCACCGCAGTCCAGTGCTGCTGATGTGGCCCAGTTGACTTCTTAGTGGCTTGAGAGGGGCTGAAGAGACGACGAAAAGATATGGTTTCTTTCTTTTTTTTCTGAGTACTTTAAAAGTCATGGTCTGAGGATTCCGTGCGATAATTATGGTAATAGGTATGTATTTGGATTTGCGTGTGGCTCCGTTTAACAGTTGAGTTGGCGCTGCCATTACTAAAAAAGTCAAATAAAAAATGAAGTACCAACGACAACAACAAATCCAGCTCACAAGCCAAAACAAGTGGCTTTGTTAAAGATAAATTAAAATCTTTGTCGAAATAACATTTATATTAATGTAAAGATATTCCTTTCCGTGGCTCATAATTGCATTTTAAAGAGTTTCAAGCGTTGACCCTTTCACCTTTCAACTCATTATATTCTGTCCCTCCCCACACTCATTACAATTGCAGCAAGTGCAACCCAGTCAACTCGATTTCAATTAAGTATTCGTTCCGCTCTCACCTCAGTTGACCCAGTCTATCTTTTAGCAACACCCGAGTACTTTTATCGTTGATACCGTTTTGGTATTAAATATGATTTTTATAGCTGTTTTTTATATTTTATTACTAATAAAAGTGAGATACTACGCTGAGTGCCTAAAAATGATGGTTGATGTCTGAGTTCGTTGTTGTCATTTGAAGCTTTCGTTTTGTGTTGTTGTTGTTGCTGACATTGCTATTGTTTTTGTCATTGTCGTTCTTATTGACCTTCCTGTGGTTGATTTTCCCCCATTTGGCAACGTCCAGTCTGAGTATTGTTGGTGGTTAATTTATGGCAGAACAGAACTTTATTAAAATTCATATAAAACAAACGAGTCCAAAAAAAAACGATCGTAAAACCATGTAATTAATTTTTGAATGATTCGCTTGTGATGTCATGGCGTGGCATTTCATGTTCTCAATGGATGACATATGAAGACTAATTAGAAAATTATATGAAATAAGGCGTTGGAGAAATTTTTATGAGGAAATTCTTCGTCAATTATGTAAATGTCTATAGCATGGTTCATTAATTTGAAAATTGGACTCTATGAAGAGAAATAAAACCAACTATTAAAACAAATTTTGAATCATAAATAAACACTGAGAGTAAGAAAACATAAAAAACTAATTGAAAACAGTAAATAAACTAACAGAAATCTAGAGTTGTTGATACGAAATCAGTCGATTGCCAGTTCTCTAACGATCAATGGAAATGAGCCTGAAGACGCCGCAGAACGTCAATTCCAGATCGAACATTACCAGACAGGTTTGAGTCGAAGCCGAAATAAGTTGTAGAATGCAAAATCTTCAAACGAATTGAGGACGACGGAGACAACCATACTGAAAACAACAATTTTTTTTAAAGAAATCAAACCAGGATAAGCAAAGCAAACACAGACTCAAACTGTGAAGTCCTTCTTGGAATTTCGTGGTGTCTTACAAAAACAAACAAAAAACAACAGTATTACTAATCTCAACGAATTGAATAGTTCATTCAAAAATTCATTCAGTCTCGATTGTCAGAGGTCGGTGCGGCCTGTCTGGACTTGTTGTTCAAAATCGGTGTATAAGAAAAAAGAAAACAAGAACTGAGACTGCTTTGCACAACGAGCGGACGATAAGATGCCTTCGAGTGCAGACGTTGACCCGTTAGCCGCAGGCAACCGAAAAGGATGTTATCTGCGTCGGTGGCGTTTCACAAAGAGCCGGCAAAGACGACTGGCGTCAATATATTTTTTTGCTTTCATTGGGTTTGATTTTCTTTTCTTATTTTTCAGCGTTCTAACTTGTTAATGAATGTGTGAAATGTGTGAAAAAGCGTTTTCGATGAGTCTGCCAATCGTTTAGTGAATGAAAAGAAGAAAGGTAATTTAATACCAAATTATTACTGTTTCGTTATCATAATATTTATAATCTTATTATGGAAGCTGTCAGGTATCCAACTTTATCCAACTAACCCTACACTAAAAATCATTATTCAGAGCATATGAACAATATTAAGATATTTAGTTTGGCTTTGTCTTTGACTTATTGTTTGCATTGTGCATCATCTCGTTCGCAGATCAACGAACTAAACTCTAAACAAAGCAAAATTATTGCAAAACGCAATGCCCCACGCTGGCACAACATAAGCGCATCAAGACGATGACAACGATAACAAAAACAACAAGCACAGGGCGAAATGGAACGCGTCATATGCGTTGCCTGAACTTGACAATGAACTTGAGAATCTCGAGGGCAACAAACAAAAGGTAAATCACCTTTTGCCTTTATCCTTGGTCATATTTCTTGGTGTCGTCTTCCTTCAAACTATTAAACACAAAAACATACAAAAAGGAAAAAAAACCTAAAACTAACACGCGCTTAACAAAGATAGATTCAATCTCTCATCTCTCACACACATGCAGACACACGCACACAAAGACTCTCAGCTTCATTCTTCAGGCCAGCAAAAACGAGAATTTCTTCTGAAATTCATTGAGGCGTATCTCGGACATTAACGCTTCTCGTTTGTGCGCGCCTGTGTTTGTGACTGTGTTTGTACAAGTATAAATCAGGCTGATGAAGTGAGTGAATGATCGCGTCGGTGTGTGATTGTCTGAATCCTTCGGTTGTTCGCCTTCCTATAAGTTTTATGTGTGGGAAAATCCTTATGTTGATTCTCAGAAATTTTGCGGTCAACTCAAAGTGTGTCTGTGTCGTCTCAGTTTTGTTTCAAAAAACAAATAAAAAAAACAAAAAATAAATAAAATCTTTGTTAACCTCTTAAATACCTTAATGTCTGGACTGATGACGTTTATTGGTTTCCGCTTAGATTGTGGCCGATATTCGATACCAACAACAATTACAATTTATTGTAATATTCTTTACCAATCAGAATAGGAAGCGTGACGAAAACTTTAATGAGCTAGCAAAATGTTCTCAATCAGAACAAATTACCCTACCATTTTGGTATAAGAAGAAGGCATATAAATTTCTCTGAAGTACATATGTATATACATATATTTTTGAAACATAATATATCAGAGACCTGTTTGTTTGTTTGTTCAGCCTAGATAGTTGCGAACAGTGCGGAGATGAGTGAATTTATTGTTCAACTAAGAGATAAGAGCGCATATTATTCATCGATGTCGTTTGCATAGGACATGTGCGGTTCGTGAGTGCCATAAATAAGCAAGTAGAATTCATTTGATGTCCTGACTCAGAGATAGAAAGAGAGAGACAGAGGTAGGAGACGAGACAATCTCGATTGATTTACGAACAAGCGCTTTAAATTTCTAATTGTGTGTTGGTTGTGGTTTCTTGAAGGGAGGCGAATCAGTCGCAGTCCGAGGCAAGCGTTAAAATAAACTTCCGACAGTATCTACAACACAGCCCATCCTCTCATACAATTATTTCGCTTTGTGCCTGCCATCAGCTGATAATCAGCATCAGCATCAGCATCAACGTCAGCATCAGCAAGGACAATGCCCATGCCCATGCCTGTGTCCGCATTCGTGGCCATGCCCGATTGTCTGTGGACGCTGCAGACTCTTTCTGCAATCCTTCATTGGCTTTCGCCTTTATTAGCCAAGTTTACAGACACATTTGTCAATTTTATGGTAGCAACGACGTAAATAAGTCGCCCGTTCGCTCGCTTCGCTTTTTAATTTGTCGCATTGCAATAATTATGAATCATTTTGTGATCTACTCCGGCGGAGCTTCATTATTGCCATGACCGGCACTGTGCACTCCACGCTTTTCCCACTCTTGGCCAACTGTAAGCATCATGACAATACATACAACAAACACACACTTACAGTTAATTACATCGATTATGTGCAGTGTTTTATGCTCTGATGACAAGAATAAGAACGGCAAAGGATGCGTGAATCTTTTTTAACGGTCTTACTTGCTTCAACTTCATTCATCAACTTTTTAATTCATTAAGCAATTTTTGTACACATTCATTCAGTCGCCTTTCTTTGTCATTTGATAAATGGTGGCATCAATTTGACCTCAGCGTGTCCGATTTTATTAGAAAAGTTTGCGATACGTTTTTCTCTGTGCAAATTGGACGGGTTAAAGGGTGTTTGGCTGGCTGCCGTATACTTGGCCAAGAACTGCCACGACAAGTTACAGCAAGTGGCGAACATATTTTATGGCAATCATTATTACCCAATTTTTTAAAAAATTACACAAAAAGTATCCAAGAAAACAACGCAAAAAAAGTGAAAACTTTGTCCTCCTCACTGCAAGTTTGCTGATGTTTTTCTGTAGCACATTTTTTATCGCTGGAAAACTTAAGTTTCCATGCAACCTTCTTTTCTTAGGAATCTTTTGCAAAGAGCATTTCAAAAATATTGTAATTTCTGCATTTAAGTTAGCATGCCATCATAATGCGATTGCTACATTTCCAAAAAGGATAATGAATGATGTATGCACTTGCAAAAACTTTGTAATTATTTGAACAATTTATCATATTTAATGGCGCTTGGTTTGTTTTTTATTCTCAGCGCAATGGCCTTTTGCCAGTGTTCATCTTCAGACGATAGTCACAAATAGACGAAAATGGTTCCTTCAATTAGTTTCAATTAAGAAAACATTGCCGAAACTGAAAACGAACAAGCGAAACTTCTGACAAGCCAATTGGTCTTGAGAAAGCATATTGATAGACTTTTATGTTTGGGCTTGGAAGGTGTGAAAAAGTCTGGTGATAAGTTGAGGCTTATTTTTTTAGACTGCACATTAATACTAATTTGATTTGTTCCTGAGCACTTGTATCTTGTCTAATAACTGATTATAATTATGCCGAGTGTGTTTGCTTTTGTTATTGTATATGGAGAACAATTCAGCCAAGAGGTTATTAAGTCGAAGACGAAAAATAACAAAGTCAGCAACAAGAGTAACAACATCAAACTTGATATTCAAATATTGCACATCTGTTCAATTTTTGGCCAGACGTTTATAACGTAAATTCAGAGAGACCGCCAGACAGACTACACATTCACTTATAATGTAGAAGTAAGTACAAACCCAAATATAATAAACTGCTGCGTGGCAGAAAGACCAAAACCGAAGAGTTTAGAAAGACATTAAAGCACAGACCGGCGAAGCAGCAACTCAACCAACAACATAGGCAGAGCAGAGCCAAAGCTAAAGCCAAAGTTCGCTGACACAGAACGCACATTGACCTTGATCGAGAGCGAGCAGCCAAATTGTCTGAGATGTTGGCGATTTTCGGTTATGGTTACGGCTGCGAATAAACAAAAACAAGTGTAAATGTTACAAAAGCCAAATTCGAAAATTCGGGGCCAGACGACACGATGTTATTTTCAAAGTTAAGTATTCACGCAAATGTATTTACAACCGAATACTTCTCAAGGCAGTTTGAAAGGCATTCCATGAGCAATAGAATGAAGCATGGATAGTGACAGGATGCTGCCGCTGACGCTGCCACAGTCGTTGTCATAAAGAGAGACCGTTTTGACGGCGAGAAGCTCGAAACGGAATGTGGTGAGCGGCTAGCAAGCCTGCGGCAGACAGGTTTGGTTGAGTGCGAGTATGAGCTGGAGTGTGTGTGAGTTTCCAACCTACCGCATTGTTACATCACGTAAGGCAGACAACAACTGTAAGAACATCGGCGTGCTGCCACCCTTCGCCGACATGTGTTGTATCCTTCAGATTCGAATCATTTCTCACCAATTTCGGCGATAACAGCACTTGACACACCACACGACTGGCTGACTGTGGAAAGCGTGAGCGGGCTGAAATGACCGGGCGGTCAATGCCTGTGCAGGGCGTCGTCGACAATACGAAAATACGAAACCGAAACTGAAACAGCCAAACAGTAATAAAAGGTGGTCTTAATACAATATCGTGTCGTAAATACGCAGAAATAAAAACCAAACGAAAATTGCTGTTCCCTTTGGCCAGCGAAGGGCAGACGAATTTGTCCATCGAACTCGCCAGAGACAACAATAACAAAGAACAGAGCATGAATAAAAAAAATAAGAAAAAAGGCGAGTCAATGAGCAAGACTCGGGAGAAGCAGGAAGCAGCCAAAGTTCGTTAAACTTCATGCGAAACCCAAACAGTAAATGCAAAAAAAGGGCAGCCATTGTCGAAGCCGTCGACGTTGACGTTGCCGTCGTCTGCTGCTTTAACTCACTCACTCGCTCGCTTTTGTTTATTGCGTCTTAGTTCATGCAAGCAAAGGAAAAAGGACACTGAAAGGCAGTTGTGCCTTTCTCCTGGCTTCCTGACTGGCTTGCTAGTTGGTTGTCTGACTGAAAGCTCGCTGAACCGTCGCGACGCCAGCCTGTGCGCGTACGCACAAAATGCCACGCACATTTCGAATTCAGTTCAGTTCAGTTCAGTTCAGTTGAAAGTTGAGCTACTTCTTCTTGTTCTTCTTATTATTGTATGATTCGTTCTCGCCTGTAAGCCAGCCTGCGTCTTGTAGCTACCGCAACGCTACGCAGCTGCTTGGTTTCGTCTGGCGGTGCGACGCGGCAGGCACAGCCAGCCCCATTCAAATGTGGTTATCAGACAGCAGTCTGTCTGTCTGGCACTTCGACTGAGGGTTCTCCGTACGCTTTACGCAACGTTTACGCAGCTTTTTCTCTGTTCATGTTAATTGTAGCATGTAGTCCTGCTTTTGGCATAAACTACCACCACCGCCGTCAAACATCTTCGCAGACATTATAATCACCATCATCATCGTCTCGCCATCGTGCAGTGCCACCTTTTGTGTCTTCGCCTGTCGACACGTTACTCAAAAGTACTAGACCTGATTTCGGTAGACTTCCTTATGCGTAAGTGTGTCTGCTTCAGTCAGTCATTCAGTCAGTCTGCTTGGCTCAACTCAACTTAATTCGTCTCGACTCGGCTCGGCTCGCACCGCATCGCTTTGTCTACTGTACCTTTCTAGTTCATTCAATTCAAATTATTTGGGTTGAAATAAGCACACATTTAATTGCCGCGCAGTCGAAAAAGCTTCTGTTAAGTTGGCTTGATGTATGCATGGTAATCAAGGACATAACGTGGTTAAACGTCTGCCGTGGTTCTGAGTGTTGTCTAACTTCTGCACAGAAGCCCACAAAACTCACAAAGATCTAAGCATTAACACAGTCTTTGGGATAGACGAAGAGACAACGTTCATTCGATCAAAAATGTTTGCTTATTTAAAAGTGAGGACAATTTCCATCATGAGGCTTCCATCCGAGAACTCACATTGCTCACCACTGCGACCATATGCAATGCCACACCTATAGCAATGTGTGCGACCCGCACACCCGCATTAGCAAAAACTTCACCAGTCAATGACCTCAATATCAGTTTACGCTGCACTCAGTTCATCTTTATTTAAACAGACAAACAAACTGAGAGAACCTGATTGTGCCCTCATTGTGATGACTCCAAAGTCGATTCACTCCCTTTGGAATTCTCAGTTTGTGCCAATAAAATTCTCGCTCTCTGTCTATGTGTCTCTCTCCCTTGGTTATGTTCCCCTGTTCGATATCGTTCCTGTTTTGTTTTTGACGCCACTGCTCGAAGAGCATACTACCTCAGGGGCGGTCTGAATGAATGGCTTCGGCATGCATGCATTCCTTACTTCATTTCTGTTTTGCTACACAAAATTTACTGGTTTTGTTTTGAGCTCGAACTTTGAACGAGTATAATGAAATAAAAACAAGGTTTGCAAAAATTTTCCCGCCAAACAAGCGAGCCTGTAGCAAACATGGTCTGGCAAGAGGAAAAGGGTAGAGGGTTGGTTGGTTGAACGAACACAATACTGCATGACAAGTCCTAGGTCGGTTACAGCCCATGCAGGATTGCACCCAGACAGAAGCGGAGAAGAGGGCGTATTGTTGCAGTGGGAAGGGTCGGTAGTGATGAAGAGAGGTAGGTCAGACGCGTCAGCCGGTGGCAGTGGAGAGGTGCAAACGCATTAATGGTGGTGGTCGAGGATTTGCAGGCTTTAAGAGCACGCGGCGTCGCTTACTCACTCGCTAATATGTATTTAAATTGACGATTCGAATTGTTGGGCAAATCAACGAAGTGAATTTCGGTGTGAATGAACCCTGCCAAGGACAATGATCTACGTTCGTTCGCTCGCTCGTTCGTTCGTCTGTTCGTTCTGTGTTTGCTAGTGAGCATGGGTAGAGCGGCTCAAGTTCAAGCTCGGTGGTTGGAGGCAGACGGAATTGACTTTGGACAATCGTGCGCCATTTATTGCGATTTATTTCGAGGGTTGATTTTTTATTACTGCCGCAGTTGTCAAATTGACACACGTCGCGACATCATCATCATTGCAAATTCAGCAGGTCGTTGATTAAGGGCAGAGTCGGTGAAGTACTTCACCCAGACAACAAATAGCAAACAAAATAAATCGCAATCTCTTACCGCAAAATCAACCTGATAATGATGACGGTGGCAATGAAGTACGTGTTGATGAGGCGTAGCCATATTCCGGCTACACGAATCGCCACGCCATTCCAAGCTACTCGTGGCCAGTATCACAGATCAATCGAGATGGTAAGTCGTCAATCGACTTTGGGAACCCGCTTTGGGTAACGGCTGGCATTGTTGTACATCAACAGCAGATGTCGCACGTCGGCAACGTGGACTTGCATAAATTTATGAACGGACTCGTGGTCTCGTTAACGCATGCCACCTGTCGATTGTCATTCGCACCTGTCGTCAGGTCTTTTAAATCAAATAATAATATTGACAGTTCAAATTGATTAGTAGCATCAGCACACAGAAACTTACCAGCATAACTTGAATTCTGTTAAGCATGTTCTAACCAACTTCCCTTCTGATATCGGGAATACGTATGTATCAAAGTTGAACTACGATAAAAGCTGAAGGTAGCAAGTATGGAGAGGCTACAACGAAGCCATAAGTACTGTCAAAGTCTCAATTGCAAAAGAAAGTTTAACATTGTAAATTTACTACACATCAACAGAAGAGGCAACAAAACCGACAGAACGGCTGAGAGATTATTGAAACAAATGTAGCAGTGAAATGAAACAATTGCAGCCTCAGACGAAAGCCTAAAAGGTCAAAGTCACGTCTGAGGGTCAAAGTTCACAGACGCATGAGTTCTTCACTGCTCATGCTAATGCTCATGCTCTATGGGGCAGCTAAATCACAGAGCAGACGCAGCCACTCAATCAGTCGCTGCCAGTCTATGGAGAAGTGGCACAGTGCTGGATGTGGAACTGGAGCTGGAGCTGAGAAATACCTTCCCAAAGTGCGTGCGCATTGACATTCGGGGTTGTCTCAGCCGCAGTGACAGCAGCCGTGACAAAAACAACGAGATTGCCGTGCCTGTCTGAGTGTCTGTATAGGAAACGCTCGGAGCAAAGGGGGAAGCAAAGCGTCTACGCACAGCCAAAGCAATCGCAGATGCCAGACAGAAGTTCGTCTCGCCCGCTCTCTCTTCGCTCACTTCACTCACGGCGTACACGTTGTTCCTACAAATCCGGCCTATTCTAAACTTTTTTGCACGCACCATTTTGTTGTTGTATTCGTTTTGTATTTGCTTTGAGTGCGCGAACTCGCACAGAAGAAAATGTTTATGTCGCAGACGGTTTTTTGTATATCTTGGGTTCTGTTTTGTTTTGTTTTGTTTTCTTTTTGTTGTTTTCCCTAAGTTTGTGCTCTGATTTTAAAGACGATTGCCTTCGTCCCTTTTATGTAAGCACACGCTTTGTTGGCTTGCTTGGCCAGGCATAGATTGATTTAAGAACGGGGAACTTTGTTAAATTTTTGGCATTCATTGTCTGCCTCGATAAAACGAACGCGGCGAGCCAAAATTCTCCAGACAACGTCTTCTTCTTCCTGATACTTCTTCATTCTCAACGTTGCAACTTTTTATCTTTTCCGTTTTTTGTTTTTTTGTCTCGTCTGCGTTTGTTTGTTTTGTCTGTTGCTCCCGATTCAAGCACATGTCTGCGCACCCAGCTCTTATATCGAAAATCGCTTTTTGTCTTCTTCTTACTTTTTAGATTATTTGTTTAAAATTGTCGCTTTGATTTGTTGGACTCGCACGCGAAATGTCGCAATTTTAAAGTGAAATTATTCGAATTGTTCGACGACGACGATGACGACGACGACGACGTTGGCGACGACTGCAAATGCGTTGACAGCAGCAACAAGAGCAACAAAATGGCGGGCAACGGCAGCGACAACGTGTGTCTGGCACTCCACGCCCCTCAGTCACATAGCACATGGTCGGTCGTCTGGAGTTGCTCGACTCGTCTCGTCTCGTTTCATTCCAATTCATTTTATTCTGGTTGTGAATCAACATGTCGAACAGAGTAAACAAAAAATCATGCATGTCTCATCCATTCAGTTGTACTTACATACATGCTTATTTGTTTGACTAAAAGCATCAGAAATTCCGGTTATTGCCCCAATCGACAACTGAATCATGTTCAGAATTTTATATTATTTCAACTCATAGTTTACTACTTTCAACCAATTGATTTAATATCTCAGAGCATAATTGAGCGTCTGGTTGCGATTATTTTTTTAATAAAGACAACTTAAATACAAATTATTTTTGACTTTCTCACATTATTTGCGTTATTTGCTTTTCGTTTCCTGTTTATGTAACGGCAAACTTAATAATCTCTTATCTTATGTGCCATCCTCTTTATATTCAACCATTCATCCTTCCATTGCATCAATCCATTCAACCGTTCGCAACGTTTATGCTTTCAATATGCCCAAGGCACAATCAGATACAAAAATACGAAAGATAAATGTAATCCGCGTTGCACTTGTTGTTGTCAATAACTTGTTTTGCTGTCATATTCGCAGTTCGCAGTTTACAATGCAAAAACAAGCCAAATGCCAAAGGGAAGAATCAGAAGTGTTGCTGGCAGAGGACCGCTCGCTTATAAGGGACAGAGACAGCACCAACAACAATATGTACATCGAAAATGCCGCGCAAATCGTGGCTTTGTTGCTGCCTGTGCTGAGCATAAAATGCAAGTCTTTTTAGTACATGGTGCTTTCCCGCTTTAATTTTTTTTTTTATCAAAAACTCACCATAAATTGAAAGAGAAACTTGTAAGCAATGCCAACAAAACAAAAAAAATAAAAATAAAAAACAAAAAAAAAACAAAGAGAATTACTTTGAAAGAACAACGAACTTTTTGCGTTTGGCGGGTAAAATGTGAAAGATACAAATAAACAACGAACAGCCAGAAAAACAAACGAAACAAAACCAGTGCGAACACCATTAAAAGCAAAATGACAACCAGAAAAGGGGGAACCAAACAAAACAGCACAAAACAGAGGAGAAGTCCAACAGACAAGAAGCAAAACAAATACAAAACCGAGAAAAATCCAATAAGACCGAAACGTGTTGAACTGAAACAGACATCAGCACAGCACAGCACATCGCAGAGGCGTTTTAGCAATAAAGCGGCCTGATTGCCAAGTGCTGGCAACCCTAAACAGATGCCGCCGCACTGCGCTCCTGTTGGCATAAAACTCCATCGTGCTTTACAACTTGGCGCGAACCATTTTACTCAACTGTTTTATTTTATTCTCTTATTTCTATTTTATTTATTTTTCTCCTCATTTTTGTGCTGTTTCTGACAATTCGCTGCTAACTAAGGATGGTGGTAATGTTTTCCACCAAGCAAAGGGCAAAAACAAAAAAACAGAAATGCATGCTAAAGTGTTTTTCATCTGCTGCCGTTTTGCATTTGTTATTTTCAATTCGAAATCTAGCCAAATTCCGCTGAAAAAGGGGAACATTTTTGGCGCGCAATTTCAGAAAACAAGAAACTCGCTCGTGGCGTTACCTTGCGTCCATTAACCCCGTGTGTTATTGTCGTTGTTCTGGTGCTTGTTGTTCTTGTTGCTGTTGCTGTTGTTGTTGCTGTTGTTGTTTTGCTCTCTGGTAGGTTATTGTTCAATACTCATGCATGTTTATGGTGTGAGAGAAGTGTTTCCATTTCATTTCGTTGCGTTGCGTTGCAGAATCTTCAATTAGAAGCTGCATTTACTGCTTTGTTGTTACTGCCTGAGCTGCTGCTGCTGCTGCTGCTGTTGTTGTTGTTGTTGTTGTTGTTGTCAGTATGCTTGCTCATTTTTAGAGTCCATTGGTGGCATTTGCGTCCGTCCGTGTGTCCAACTTCGATGACCAACACAACTGCGACCCATCGCTTGTCTTTTGTGATTACTTTTTCTAGTAGATTATTGTTGGAATGCTGTTGTTGCTGTCAATACAAGTCGTTGTTGTTATTGCTGATGCTGATGCCGATGTTGATGATGTTGTTGCTGCTATTCGTACTCAAGTTCATTGCACTCACTCAGCAAATTATGTTGATCGCTTTATGATTGTTTTTATGTATTACAAGAATACTTAACAACAACAATAAAAGCGGCAATGGCTGCAAATGGTTTAAATATTTAAATAACACGTTTGTGTTTTTGTATTTGCAATTAATAAAATATTGGAATTAATTATAGTATTATATATATTATTATCTGTACTTATACATGCATACTTAAAGATCCAAACGCATTTCACCTCATCCTTACATTGAAACTCGAAGGAAATAATTATTTTACACTTGTTACTTGATTGACTGTTCGATAGGAAAACTACTATATTATATATGAATTACACACATACAAATCTGTTTTAATAAAACTGAGTTCTCAAACGTCAGATCAAAATTTCATCCGCCGCGTTGATTAAAAAAATCGCTTAGAAACTGAAACTTTCGCTTCAATGTCGTTAATGCATTCAAAGCCGAATGAAATGCTATGATGACGAAAATCGCGGTTGAACAGCTGTTGGCAAGAACCAAGTGGTTTTTGGTTAAGGCTTTGCGAACATTGTTTTAGTATTAATGCGTGAAAAAGTCAAACAACGCATAAGAAAAAACACGCTCGTAATCCGTAATCCGACACAAGTGCAAGGCCAATAAGAGGCAAAGAAAGCCCGGGTAAGTGAATTGAAAGCATCAGGAAAACAATAGAATATGAGTTCATAACGGAAAAGACAGAAATGCGAGAGATAAATAAAAAATGTCCAAAAACCACTTTAATATCCTCTTTATAATGTTAGTGTGCGTGTGTGAGTGTGTCAACAGCACACTAGTGTTTAGAAGGGAGAAGGAACTGATTTTCAGAGGAACTCCCAAGGCAGTTCAAACGTCTGAGCGCCCTTGAGCGTAATAGCTAACTAAGCTTTGGTCTGGTTGGGTGCGAAAACACTTTTTCAGTGCTTAGCCATGACACAGATACATTTTTTCGTTTATTCGTAGCATATAAAACAGAACCCCAAATTCGTTTCAAGGATGCGCGGGCAAAGCGTGGCATGTCTAAAGTAGCACAAGGCCAACATTAAAGGGTTAAGTCAAAGGATCGCTCCACGCACCAATAAACAAACAACTGTTCATATTTTCATATTTAAAAAAAAACCTTTTTTTAAAACATGTTATACTCATTCGTTTTGTGCGATTGAATAAAATAATTTTATTAAAAAAGTTGCAAAGTTTTTCATTCAATTTTCTTCTTTAGATACACAAGTCGCTGACTTCGTTGTCGTCTGTTGTTTCGCTACGATTTCTTAGCTTGAATTCATGGTTTTCAATTAAACTTTTCCGATTCAATTGATAACAAATTTCCAATGTGTTCCTTAGACTCTCCCGCCACCGCCACCGCCCGCGACCCCATCACCATCATCACAGCCATTGTCAGTGCTCAACCGATGGCTTCCTTATATCGCGAATTTCCCTGCGAGCGAAATTGAATCAAATCGAAGCGGAAATGAAATATATTTTTTTTCCTTCTTGCTTCTTATTCGCAGCAAACTCAACAAATGTTGAACAGACGCTTGACAGTTTTTCTTAACTAACAGTTTTGATTTTTTTTTTTTTGCATTTCCACAAAAACTTTTTAAATCAATTTTGCAAATGCATTTCGACAGAATGACGAAACTTGGCGAAGTTTTGGCGTTGAGTCAAGACATCGCACACAATGGCGGGAGAAGAGCTTTAAGGTCTATTAATAAATTACTCAATACCGTAAAACTGAGCAAAACATACAGTATTAAAGATAAGTTAATAAAATGGGATTTATTCTGTACCAATCATTGATCTGGAGTCAAATTATCTCATCCATGATCGATACTTCTCCAATGGATGTCTTGACTTTTGAGGGTAGAACTCTCTTCTACTGGCCACCCGGAAATTCGCCTATGAAGATAAGAGTGCAGGGAGAATTTTGGTCATAAACTTGCAATTGAGAAATTTTTAATTATTTTAAAGAATTTATGTGTATTTTGTATTTGTTGGATTGTGTTTAAAAGGCTTAGGTAGTGGGGAACTTACTTTTCAACGATGTTAAGGTTACAAAAATATTTTTATACCCATGGCCACAGTTCCCACGCATCTGAGACTTCTTTGCTCGCCCATAGCGTGCGTCGCGCAAAAACAATTTAAATGGACAAATTTACTTAAGGCTACGATAAGATACTTTTCGTGAGGTTGTGGTGTGTGTGTAGGAGCATGAGCAAAAGCTTTGTAAAATCATGTATCAAGCGGACACAGGGTCTGTCTAGCTTTATTTCAGTATCCTACAAACTTCAGTTTAAAATTTATGTGTCATAAAAATGTGAAAATAAAGAATCAACCAGCAAATAAAAGAAAAAAAACCCTCGAAGAATAGTAAAAAAGTCACCGCCAAAGCGAGCGTACGCGTTCACGCTCAGCAGTGGGAAAATGCCGCATGGAAATGACCCAATAAGAAATTCAACTTCAATATTTTATTGGCTACACGTGATTGAATTTTTACACATGTGATGAATTTGTGAGTAAAACGCGCTCGTTGCAGCTGAGTTCGTGGATTCGACTTATGAGTTCGACTGCCAGCAAGCGTCGTAGACACAATTTATTAACTTTTTTATGGATATGCAACCCATCGGTGCTGGGACCAAGCTGAACTGAACTGAACTGAACTGAGCCGAACTGGCACTGAGCAATGAGCACTGACAGAGCGCAGAGGCCGGCATGGAATGGGCATCACGTAGGCGATGCGTCATAAAACGTAAAATTAGATTCGTTTTTCTTTCGTGCAACGGCAAAAGTGAAAAATAATAAACTTCGGCTTGGGGCGGGAGCACTGACAATGGCGGCGCTCCTTGCTTTGATGGGCATTAGCATTCACACGGCGCTGGTTAGTTCTTCGGCTGGCAGTGCTGATTTCAGCTGCTCCTCATTCGTCGCTCATAAAGTGCATGTGTCGACAGAGCGTGTTTGGCATCGGGAAGCGAGGCAGTAACAGGCCCGTTGAGTCTGCGGCGAGGTCGCAGTTTGTTTGTACATTGGCCGCATATTGGTGCAAGTAACGCGATGTCCATGAATCCTACCATCGTCACAATAATACATTTTGCCAGAGACACGAGGAATTTACGCAGTTCTTGAATAACATATTCCAAATCAAATGTATTCCTTCCTCTGCTCTGTATGGCTCCTTTTTCATTTAATTTAAATAAGCTGTGTGAACGCAGGAAGTCAGAGACGCACTATTTTCAGATTGTAAAGTATATAGTATCTAGTATATAGCCGAAAGTTACACGCGCTCACTTAATTGTCCTCAGACTCGGTTTGCATTGCTTCCGCATCCACCGACTGCTCTTGTTATACTAATACTTACAATTGTGTGTGTGTGTGTGTGCAACAATGCACGCAGATGCACTTGTGTGTTCGTAGCGGGTGTGACTTGATGTTGCATGGCTTTGTTAGGTGTGTGGCACATTGGGGGGGAGTAAGTTTTGTAATATGACAGACAAACATATAACTGAGCCATATTGCAGCGCTTGTGACCTAAATTCACTTCGAATCGATCGATATTTCCGCTGCACTCGTCACTCTGCTCGCTGGTCTTGTACTCTCACTCACCAGCCATGCATCTTTCTCCCTCTTTCCCAGCGACATTGCAGTGCACAGAACAATGTTGTTTCTTTCACGTTGTGCTGATTTCATGAGCAAAAACAAATAAAAAAAATTATATATATATGAAGCAAAAAAGCGCATTTACTACAACATAGTATCACGACTACTACAACTGCAACAACAACAACAACAGCAACTAAGAAAACTATTACGCCAACATCAGCTGCTGTCATTTTGTTTTCATTGTTGTTGCTGTTGTTGCTGTTGTTGCAGTTGTTACTTCATAGTTGTTCCGGTTTCTCGCTGTGGGTGTGCTCCATTCACGTGGGCGTCCCAGTGTGCCCTTTGAGCCCTGATGAATTATCTCACGCGAACTCTGTTGGCAAGCTCTGCTCTGCATGCACTTGGGGTGCCATGAGGTGAGGGACAAGAATGCCGTTGGGAAAAGATGCTTTCATTACATTCTTGCCTTATAAATAGGACAAAGTATAATTTGAAAATGTTTTCACTCCGAACAAACAGACATCAGGAAATAAAAACAAATGAAATGCAAATACATTTAAAAACAGTGCACTTTTAAGCGACTTAATAATTAAAATTAACTTTCAGTTTGTCCTTGTTGCGACTTGAAACGAGCTGAATTTTTCTGCTGCGTCTTGATTGACAAGCGCAGTTATGGCATTTTTAATGGTGTGTTAACATTCTAAATGAAATTTTCAAAAGTTTTTCAAAGGCGTGTAAACATTTTCATGCCAAAGCTGACATCTTCCGTAACTTTCTTGTTACTCATACGTCTTGTTGACTTTGGCGTTGGCGGTTTTTTGTTTTCTTATTGCACAATCACTTATGTGTGTCGATGTAAGCCATGGTGAGTTTGAAGGCCAAACTGAAATATATTTCAGAGCAAAAGGAGTATTTTTTATCCTTGGTTAGTATTTTTGGGCAGCTTTCATGCTTCATACTTTTACCTTCTCCCAATGCTCAGTTAGTGTTATATTGGATAAAATAAATTTTTAAATGGAGTCTTAAGACTTATATGTCTATTTGAATGTTTCAAGCCACCCACGAAATCGCTTTGAGTTTTTTTTCCTTGCACTTTCTTCATTCTTACAAACTTTTTGGCATTCATTGTGCTCAAACATGCATACACGTATCCGCTTAACATCCACGCACCTACACTCACACACACACACACATACACATGCATTGTCGTATGTATGTACATTGTACAAACTTATTATGCCATTTGAGTGACATTTCCACGCTGTCAACATGACACTTCTCATATACTTCTTTGGAAAACGCGGGTTTCCGCCTCTTTCTTTAATGTTGCGCATACGCCACATTATGCCAACATGGCTGCAACATTCACGGCGATAACTTTATTACAACACGCCTGGACTATTTGTTTTTTCTCTGTTTTTTTGTTTTGTTTTATTTCTAACACAAACTAAGAAGGCCATAACTGAAAGAGGAGTAAGGGACTGGCAGCGTGTACAACAATCACGCTCCACTCGTCTAAGGCGCTTATGTGCGTGGCGAGTTTTGTTTCATTTCCTTCCATTTCGTCGCTAAACATTGTTCTAAAATTGGGCTACTAAGCGTGTCAGAATGCAACACACGACAGTCACACGAGAGTCGACGCATGTCATCATGCCACTTCATGCCACTTCACGTGTCTTTACTACTCAGGCGACACTTGGTGGGTCGGGTCGGACCGGGTCGGCCTCGCACAACTGTCTAATTACACATAAGCTGCCTAATAGGCTCTCAGTTTGTTTTGCTCATTTGACATTTGGAGTATGTAACTCGGAATTTAAATAGCATATGTAAACCTTTGCACAGCCATGTCCATTACAAAATCCGTTCTGTTCATTTCATGTTGAACAAGTCTGAATTACAACTTTAATTACTGCGTGTTGTTTTAATAAAGAACGATTATATATTAAACTGCAAGTGAAAGCAGTTTTTGTAAAATAAAATAGACAGCAATCTCAAAATAAAATAGACCAAAAGTTCAATTATTTATTGCTAAAATGTGAGTTTCAATAAAACTGAAGTCACTATTGACATGAAAATCAATTGTTGACAACATGCAAGGCATGTCATTTAAAGTCAACTTGTATTGCAAATACAAATTTAAGCTCCTTTATCATTTATTTAAATCCACAAAAAAGTATTAAATTATTCATTGAGTCTGTAATAAGTCTGCTTGACAAATATTTACGCAATGAGTTTCACTTAACTAAACACTTTCAATTAGGGGCTTAAGTGTCATGTTAATTGATGATAGCATTTATAGATGTGCAAACAGTGCATGAATATCAGCAATTAGATGTAAATGAAGGGCGGAAGTAGCTGCCGAGGTGCATGCATTGCGCAAAATATCGTAATTGTATAATAAAGACGGTTCGATAATCAATTTCACTGCTGAAGGTTGTCACATGCAACATATCGTCCTCGAGGGTGGGTACAGTATGTTACAACATGGCAGACATGATGGTTTCCCTTGGAAAAACACCCACAAGTTCCAAGGCGAGGGAGCCCAGAAAGTAGGTTAACGATAAATTAAAAATGGGGCCGAGTCCTAGATTCGCAGCAGAGCTAGTACTCGTTGCAAGCAGGTGGGCCGAGCCACACTCGAGCACATTGAAGGTACACACATGTGTGTGCTTGTGTGTGTGTGTGTGTGTGTCAGTGTACTTGCTCTAGTTTCGCTGGGAGGCCATGATCTACTAGCACAATTACAGTGAGTACAGCAAATGCATGCCTCGAGTGTAATACACACTTTTTCTACTTACAAGCACGACACCAACATCAACATCAACAGCAACATCAACATCAACATCAACAGCAACCTCAGCAGCGTTAGTGACACCAACAACGACAACAGCAGCAGCAGCAACAGTTACAACAATTACAACTGCGACAGCAACAGCGCAGCAATTGTTTGTAATTGAAGACAACACCAACTGAAACTTGTGTGTTGTTGTTGTTGCTGTTGCTGTTGTTGTTGTTGCTCGTAGTACACGCCATGAGTATTGCAGCAAAAACTACACTGGGCAATTGAATGAGCGTACAAATGAACAAATGCACGAATGAACGAACAAGTCAGTGAATGAGCGAACGAGCGACGAGTGAACGTGTGTCTACAAGCCAAAGCCAAAGCCAGAGCCAGAGCCAAACTCAGCCATCCACCATCTGTCGGCTTCTGTCGGAGTCGCTCTGCGTTTGCTGGTCGGTTCCTAGTCTTGTGCTGGTTTAGGCAGACACTTTCAGTTGAACGTGCCCCTCCGCTTTGCCGCTCTCGGCGCCCTACTTTTGCCAGCAAGGTTCGGCCTTGGCGTTCAGCACTGACCCCCTTTTGTAAATATGCATCTGAGTGTGTGTGAGTGGGTCTCTATGTCAGTTTGCTCAAATGCATATTTTTGTTGGTTTTTGTTTTTTTCTTGGTGTTATTTTTTTCTCGAATGTTGCGCCTATTATAAGGTGACATTGTCGCTGCATTTTTCATTGCTACTCGAATTTGCATTTTAATTGCTGATTTTGATTGAAAGGTTTACAGACAAATTTGGAGGGTCGACCACTCCTTCATCCATAACCCAAATTCCAATTTATTGTCGAATTCCTTCGTCGCTTTTCCTTATAAAAAATTATCTAATGCTAAAAAAACAAAAATCGGCTTATTTTGTTGTCTATGTGAAAATCCAAATTCCGGATCATTCTATCACAACCACCAAGATTGGAAATATAATATATCATGCCATGGTTTAAAAATCAAATTTAATCTTACTGGTTTTTCAAGATAGCAATCTTTAAAAGAGAAACTTTCTTATTGGGAGGTTACAGAGTACTTACCTTATAGCTGATATCACTTAGAATAAGCATAGAAATCTATTCAACCTCATTCAATAAAAAAACATTAAAATATTAAACGTATACTCATTTATCAGATTATAAACAGTGAAGAACATACAGCAGAGGCCATAAGCAACTAAAAATAACTTCTTCAAAAAACGGAAAATTATTGTTGGACATGGACAGACATGAAAGCAATTGTGTCAACTGTTTGGCTTTTTCAACGCGCATGGAAAGCAACGAACAAAACGAAACAAGCAAAAGTGGCAACAGAAACTGAAAAAATTACGACAATAAACAAAGAAAATACAAGCTAAAAGGTTGCAAAATGTTTTATGTAAATGAATGGGTTGCGGTTTTCCACGAATTGTGCGATTTCGATTTGTGGTCACATTCCGCGTATTTCGAATTGCAAATCGAAAACGGCAACGATTGCGGCACTGACGTTCCAACGACGAGGATGACAACGGCGATAACGCGAATGCTTTCGAATGGTGACGCAGACAATAAAGTTGTTTTTGCAGCCAGACGCACCAGTCACACGTGCTTCGAGTGTCGACAAATTAGTACTGAAGGCGAAAATGTCGTCGGCATGCTTGGACGATGGTACAACAATGTTTCTTGGCTGCTGGAGTAGTGCAATGATGCTCATTTGATTTCTCACTTGTTGGTCAATCAATGCACGAATCACCAGATTAGCTAAGGATGCGCTCGGACCGCTTTGCCCGCACACAGTCACAACATCATCGAGACAGAGTCAGTGACAGAGAGACAGAGAGACAGAGAGAAAGAGAAAGTCAGGCGGCAGTGCTGAGTGAACGTCGCCTTTTCTCAGTCTATTAAGCATTCTTGTGGCTTTCAAGTATCGCCATGGTCTGCTGGTTCCTCTGGTGTGAGTCTGAAACGATTCTTTGTCTCTGGTGCACATTTCTCGCATTGCCAGACAGTGAAAACATTCAGCGCCGTACTTGCACGACTCAAGTCGCAGCTAGTTAAGTAACCATGCAACCAGCTGACCGTCTGTTGGTGTCTGCCTCGCGAACAGCGCTCCGCGTTGCTGTCACCACCCACAGACCATTAAACAACAAAGACTCCGACGACCGCAAATTGTCTACGCTGCGTGCTCAGCTACACAGCTACACAGCCGAAGCTGAAGCGGCTCGGCTGCTCTATCCTCTGGCGCTTTGGTTGCACACACGTCTACGTCTGCGTCTACGTCTACGTTCGTCCGTCGGTGCTTGCGACACCAGAAACGCTGCCGCACAAACGCATCGTTGCACAATCACTTTGCTATCTGAGATGCATTCAGCCTCCGCCGGGCCTGCCCCCAGCCACTGGCTATCTACAAACTTAATTTGCCGTTACAAATGTCTAGCGGCGGCGGTATTATTCACTTACACACTCACACACACACACACACAGTCATACATTGTCTTGTTCTCGCTTTTACACACTTGCTCGTGCGCATTCATTATTCATTCAAACGGTATTCCTTCACTCGAGATTGCTTGACTTAGTGTACGTTGCACACACTTTGTTATTCAGATTGGCCGATTGCCGATTGCCGCCAGTTGGACACTTGCATCGACGTTCGCCAGCAACTTCCGTTGGCTTCTCTGGCTTCTCTGGCTTCTCTGGCCACTTTGGGCGGTCAACTCCGTCTGTCTTTGTTTACAACTTCCCAGAATGCACAACAAATTGAATCAACGAACGGCGGCAAGTAAGCACTCAATAAACTTGATTACTGAGTAAACAATTGAACAAGACTGCCAACTACAATCGAACGTCGACAAATGATTCATTGCACTGATTCGTGTGTTAAGTGCTCCCACATGGTCAACGATAGCTCTCCCTTTGCGGGTCCACACCTCTGTCATATGTCCAATTTTTTCCAGATTTCCTATCTAAGTAGTTTGAGTCATTATTTATCTTTATATGCACATACAAAACTGAATTTCCTTAGTTCTGAACTGAGCAGTTTATAACGAGACACTCTACGTGCAATCCATAACATTCGCTGTTAGTTGACTTTGACTTCGCATTGAGGTTCCCCTCCGTTAAGCAGCTACTTAACTTTCGACTTGAATGCCATGCCATTTCAATACTTCATCAAAGCACATTCACAAGCGTTCGTTGTCTCATTCTTTAACGCTCGTTGACTCGTTTATGGCATTACTTTCCTACTTGCATACCAAGAACGAGTACAGACTCGACTCATAAGTGCAACAGCGCCATGAAGGCGCTGCAATTATTTTTGTTGAAAGCGTGCAGAATCGGCGACCAAGGACCATGGCCAGGGAGCAGGGAGCAGGCGACACTCGGTGAAGGTTGCTAAGTAGCTGTTGCCAGCAGTGCATGCATGCACACACACACACACACACACACATGCTTGTTACTTTCTGTGCACACACACTCGCACACATACAAACATAATATTTACTTTGCGTGCGACCTAAAAGTAACAAATTATACAAGAATGTGGCGCTGCACTGGCCACTGGCGTCAGTCGAAAGCTGTTCAAGCGACGGCAAACAAATGTCACCAAGCATTACTCATACGCCGCTTGGCCAGTAAGTCACCACTTTGTCAGCAAGTAAGTGCAACAGAAAGTAACGCGGCATCCATTTTAATGCCTTGGAGAAGTTACGTCATGTGTAACTATTTCATAAAAAGTCAAGTCAAGATCTTTAAAAGAAAAGAATTGATGAAATTTAAATATGTAATAGACACAGAAAGAGATAGAGTGATAAAGATGGGTGGTGTTAAAAGACGATTCCCCTAGGGCGGATGGTTTCCCTCGCTTAATGAGACCACTATTATAGAGGGCACAACTTATATTTATTACTTGCTCATCCGCCTACAAAAGTCAAGCTCAACATGCACCGTTCACTTACCCAACCAACTTGTTTGATTATTTATCTAAAGATAGCACGCTAATTTTCTTTTCTTCGTGTGTAGGAGGGGACTTCGTGCTTCCTTAACTGATTGGCTCACAGCACTCATAGCAACATTTTGAGTGGGTGATGATGTTAATACTCACATCATAATAATATTAAAAAATTGAGGCTATCTTGCTTATAATTTAATCAAATTGTTGATATCGAATTGAGTTGCAAATGCAGCAAGGAAGGAAATTGTGTGACGAACGTGGCGGAAGTTGTACTTCCGTTTCATTTTACTGCAACCATAATTGTGTATTTTGGTGTTGTTATTTATGTAATTGAACGAAGCGTGTAAGTTTATTTTTTTTTAAGTATTCGATTGTTTGTAATTGGCCAAGTGAACTTCTAATATGGAATTTTGATGACGATTAGGCAAATACTGACTGCACAAGCTCTGTAGCATCTCGTAAGGAATTAAATTAATATGGGCACGAAAGAACAACAAAATCATTTGATCCAAACTGTCCACGCTTAGCAGAAATGTTTAATAAACAGTTCAATTGTTGCAACTTCGGAATTTAATAAAGATTTCCATACAAGAATCGGAATGACACGAGGAAAGGGAGGACCTAAAGAAACAACAAAAATATAAAAATAAACACATAAATGAATTTGGCCAAGACAAGTGAAGCAGGCTTGACTCATGATGACTACGAAAAGGGCGGAGGGCGCAAACTGAATGGAATAAAAAAACCACAAACAAAACGCAAGAAAAAATTTATGTTTTTTGTTTTTATTTTTCAGTCGTTTTCTTTGTCATTACGTTTTTTGCAACAGATCGAATGATCAAAGCAAAACCAGCAAAAAGAACAACTTCATTATGATGTTTTATGGACTTTAGACTTTGCACGCTTTCAGAAAAACAACACAAAAAGAAGCGACAAAAACTATTTCGTAAATAAGAAATAACACAACAGTAACGACCAAAACAAAACCAAAGCGACAATCAGATACCCTACACAAATGAGCCTGAAAATGAGCTATAAAATGCTTCTCTATTTTTGATACTTTTTGGTGTCTCGAGAGACTTTGAACATCCTTGTCAGACCTTTTAAAAAGAATTGAAACATCGGCTGTCATCTGCAATGCAAATGGACTTCAGAATTGTGGCAAGCTAAGAATTAAACTTGACTTAAACCAACAACAACAAACAATTAAAATGCAATGTCTTTTAATAATTTTACTTTCCAATAAGAAAATGTATCTCGAATTGCTGAGATGATGTGCCTCTGACTGTGTTGATCTCAGTGGCTTTGCTTGTTGCTTCCCGTTGGCTGCAGCTTGTGTATCCATCAGTACGTCGCCCGTTTTCGGCGCCAAGTGCCGTGGCACACATTTTATTGAGTTAGCTAATAGCCGCTGGCGCCAGGCGTCAATTCAACTCCACGGTAATTTTCTTTGTTAAGTGCAAAGCGGTAATAACGAGGTAATAATCACAACCGTCGACTCCAGCCGTCAACTGCAGCTACAAAGGCAAATGAGAGTAAATGCTGTAATTGCAAAGTTTATAACATTATGGCTGGATTGCAGTTGCCGTTACGACAACAGAAGCAACAACAGAAGCGACAAAACACCGACAAACGGACAGACCGACAGACCGACCGATCAGCCATCAAAATAGTTGAAGACGTGCAGCGAACAACGACCAACAGCAAAAAAGCAAGGACACGCGACTTCTGAAGTTCTCCTGCTCCCCACGAATGAAGTTCGCATAATTAGAAGGAAGTGAGCAATCAACGGCGTACAAATACTGGAAGTCATTTTACTGTGTACCAGGAACCAATAATCGTCGTACAAGGCACGACACACATATGTATATGTAAAACTGTGATTAGAGTATTTGCAAGACACTATCATATAACTACATATGTAAGTAGTAAGAGAACATGTACATCTGGCGAGAGTAGATACATTTTTAATTGCAAGCTTGGTTCTTGGTTACCACATGAACACATAAGCCACTGACAAATCGAACATATTTCAATTAATGATTAATTCAATTAGGTTTTGGAATTTCCTGTTAATTTAAAAACAGACTTTTCCTAAATTCTCTCATACTCGTACATCAAAACAAGTTTTCTTTCTTCTAACAAACGCTTAAAGCAACATTATTGAACACTTCATTTTTGTTTTGCGTAATTAATTTAAGTTTCAAGACGCAAAAGAGCAACAAAACTAAAAATAAACTTATTGAAAATATATGTAGATACATATGTACATATATAAATTGGCCTTTGGCAAAGTTGTTTGCGCATCAACAACCAAACAACTTTTATGAGTCTTTTTATGATATATGTATGTATAACGTGTCTCTACATTCTGCGGCAAAGAAAAGTATTTAAATTTAAAAGCAACAAACATTTATTCAAATTTCAGTGAGTTGAAAGTACTCCATGATCCTGAGATAACAGCTCAAAACCCGTTCAACAGTATTGGTCGTTTAATCTGATGAGTGAAGCGTATTTAAGAGTCGGCTTGGCCGACATTGGCCGCATGTTTTGTTTATATTATATTTGTTTTGTTTACATTGTTTTTACCTTGACAAATTGAACAAAACAACAAAAAATCAAAACAAAGATTCGATTCAATGAACTCACATTGAGGAAAACAAATTAATCATTTGCGTGTACGAAGATTTGTTGTACGACTTTGAAGCTTTGCATTTGTAGGACGGACACGCCTTTTTTTCAACGCAATTCACCACATAAATTGAGTCACCATTTTAAAGAGTTTTACGCAATTTGCATACCCAGAACTCAATCGGGTTTGCATGAGTATTAATTGGTGAGAAAACAAGTGTCGTAAGGCCGCGCCATGATTCGTTTTCCCAAACGGAAGTTTGCATTTAATTTAAATTTTGCAATTTTTGTGGCTGTCAAAAAATGAAAAATGAATTTTGAAATAAGCATTTGGAAAATTTATGTTTTCCGCCTAATGCTGTTGTTGTTATTATGAGTGTTATTGTTGTTATTGATACAATTGCTGTCAGTTTTGACATTGAGTGGAAGCGAAATTGATTTCAATGCGCAATAATCACGTGAATTCAAATCGAAATTGTCGGAGCCGTTAATCACTTTCACAAGTCTCATTCGCTTTTGAGCACTTTGAGTGGGTCGGAAATGTTTATTGAAATGTTTTCGAACAAATGCTTCCGGAACTGTTGTACCAGACTCAACTTGATGTGAATTCAAGCAAATGTAAACTTTAAATTTTCACTTTTGAAGTTGGCAGTTGGCAGTTTAAATAATATTAACGTTTCCTATGGAAATGAAATTTTTATTTGATTAGCAAGAAGTTTTCCATTTGTTTAGACAAACAGGTGTTCATCAATTACGTCTTCATTTTTATATTATGACAAAAAGAAAGGTTGAAGCCAAAACAGGTTTTAAGCAAATCAACTCGAATAATTCATAATTGGTCTGCTCTTTATACGTTTGAGTTCGTCAAGTCAAAAGCGATTGACAAAGCTTGACTTAAAAATAGACTCATTGTCGATATTCGAAATGGTTCATTGAGGCATTTTTTCAGCGGAACGTCCGGTTTTCTGTTAGTTTTTTTTTTCATTACTTAATTATTTATTTTTTATTTTTAGACACACTTAAGTCTATTTTCGAAGACTTTTAAATCTTGCATAAAAATAGCTCCATTATAGCTTTTTTGCTTTTGGCACATGACTCGCACAATTTGCACACGAATAATAAAAAACAAACAGCGAAGAAAGCAAGCAAAGAATATATAAATGAAAATAGTTTTTTTTGCACATAAGTTTGTTTTTGTCATTTGTCTGTTGTTTGCTTAAATATCTTTTTGCATTAACGAACAGATTATTTTTGAAAAAATCACCGCGATTGCTTCGGAGTAGAAATCGTGCACTGCGAGAAAAACCCCGAAATCGCACTGCAGCAGAGCACAATTGAAAAACAAATTACGTACAATTAAAAAAAAAAAAAACACCTTGGAAATTCTCAGAAAAACAAATGAATCATTTGCGACTTCAACGTGAAATTGCCGCCAACAGTGAACATAAAAATAACATAAAATTAATAAGTCCAATAAACAATAAACAGCGGCAACAAACAACGGCAAAACAGGCGCAGATAAAAACTGCAATCGCCCGACATGCACATGTGAGATACTCAACTTCAGGCACATACTTTCAATTAGATATTCAGGTAAAAATCAGACCCCGAAGCGGGCTAACAATCTTTTGGCCAAGTCGTCTCATCTCTTGTTGTGATAAATATCCATGTGTATTGCTTTATTTGTTCTCAAGCTTAAAAATAAATTCACGTTGACATAATTTTTTTATATTTTTCAAGCGAAAAATATAAATAAATCAAAGTCGGTTTGTGGCTGGCGTCTGTTTTGCTGTTTTGTTGTTTTCTGTTTCTGTTTTTGTTTATTTATTTGTTTTTTTGTAATTATTTTCAATTGAAATTTGTCGCTTATCGCATTTGCGAAATTCACTTGAATAAATATTTTGCTGCGAACGCATTCTCGTCCGCCCAACTGTTTAGCCGCAACGCAACTCAACGCTCAGCTCAGCTCAGCAGAGAACAGCTCAACCACCAGTCAAGAGCGTAAACTGTTTCTGTTTTGTAGTTCAGCTGCTTTGCCAGTTGCCTCTGTTTTGTTTCAGTTTGTTCCGTTATATTTTGATCTTTCACAAACATACATTCGTACATCAACATTATTTCAGATATTAATTTCAAATTTTTATCGGTTATCATTAAATGTTTTTTGTTTTATTTCGTTTTAAATAATCGAATTCTTTCCAGTAACCATAAGAAGAAGATGTGATGTATACATGACAAAGGAAATGGATTTGTCATGGAACTTATCCATCCAACAGAACATGCCACACACATTTTTCTTAAATGAAAATTCGAGCCAAGTCGAGGCAAGCCAAGTGCAGAGCCATGTACAAGCCATGCGACGGCCGGCATTTTTACCGTTGAACCCGTTCGAGCCCCATTCTCTTCGTTCAGCTGTCGTTTATTTGTTATGTGTGAATAATGTGGCAACATTAATTTTCACACTCATTACAACTTCATTAACTTCTCCCGTATGCCTCTAACAAAATAACAAACCGGCAAACAGTCGCCATTAACTGTCAGAAGTCGGCACAGGACGGACGCACGGATGGACGGACGGGCAAGCAACCAACATCGAATTCAAATCGACTCAACTCGCTTCGCCACGACTTAACTTGACTTGACTCATGCTGAAATTCAACACAAGCAGCAAGGCAAGAACATGTACTGAAACATTCATTCGTAAAAATGTCCACAATTTGTTCACAAATGGTTCTATAACAACAAACACAAATTACCATTAATAAAAACAACAACAACAACAACAACATCACCGCTTGAAGAAATCTAATGGACCGAATTGGAACTAGAAACTTATTTCTTGCAAGACGATTTACTCAGTGTGTGCATGGCCTTTGCCCTTATTAAGTTGAAAAATGCAGAACATTATATTTGAAATGTGTGTTTTGTTGATTTGTTTGCCAACTGGGCTGCACATTTTCCAGACCTTGTGTCGCATAACAGCCGAAAATGCTTAAACGTCTGACGCCCGGCCTTTGTCGATGGTCGCGCTCCAGCAATGCGCGGCGATTCCAAGCGCCTACAAGTCATTTCATATTCTACTCAGACGCAACCCATTTATACTTTTTCTATCCACTTTTATGCCTTGATGGTTGGTGTTCCCTGATGTTTTGCATTTTGGAATGCAGTCACGTAAAGTTCGAATTTTCAACACGCCAGAATTTCACTCATTCAGACAATTTGTATTTGGAAATTAGTATTCGCTGCAATTTGCCATGGAAATACATCGATTCCGGTTGCTGCTATTATCACCATCATCATTACAGATACTATCATCGTCATTATGATCATCATCTTGAACACCATTGTAGTCATTATTATCAGCGGCAGCGGCAGCGGCACCAATGACAAATTCTCCCTTGTTATTCCATTTATGATGTCTGTCCGTTCTTCTAATCATCCATCTTGCCACAACGCTATTGCTATTGACGTTGTCATCATGAGCGTCAATTTATGCGGGGCATGCCTCACACATGCCACACATTAGAAATGCCTCACATGCGTCGCTCATCCAATTCTCCAAATGGAGGAATTCATTTTTGGCATTGTAATAATTCGTCATGGTTTTTTGTCTTGTTTTTTTCATTTTCCTTTCTCACTCGCTCTCACTCTGTTTTCATGTTTGGGTTGCGTTGAATTAGGCTGAAGGCGAATGAAACCAAACCCAACTCAAGCCCTCATGCAAATCCCATGCTTTATGTTTTACCGACATTGTTGAAGTTAACAATTAAAACCCGCAAAGGCATTAATTGTTGAAATAAAGCATCAGATAAGTGTGGGGAATCGAATAATTTATCATTTTGAACAAATTGGCACTTGTATCGTAAATTGAAACTGTTGGAAATGCTGGTACACTTTCTATGCGCCTATTTTGTCATTCACTTTACTTCCTTATTCGAAATTAAGCCCACTTTTTGTATAATGCATATATTTCAGTCATGATCGCAGATGGTCTGCTAAATTATTTCTATCTGCAGATCTTCCACTCTTAACACCACACAACCTCTGTTACTCAATACGGATGTCATACCATTTTTCTTTATAAGCCTGAATCATACACAAGCACAAACACTCATGGGTACACTCATTGCAAGCTCACTTTTTGTACGGCTTCGTCGAAGGCGTCAATTGGTGCAAAAGTTCAACACAAATACTTATTTATTTAAAAGAAACAAAATATTTAAACAGAGCTTAGGCCTACGGCAACCGTCGGCAACATACACATGTACACAAATAAATTTGTGTGAGTATTCAAAATCATAAAAAAATTACTAGAATAAAAGAACAATTTGTAAATTTGCGACAAACAAACGGAGATATCTCGGGCACACTCCAATTGGCGTCATATGATAGTCAAATAAAACAACAACAACAAAAGTAAATAAATAAAACAAACGACATCGCCGACACGGTCACAAAGACCAAACGCTGCGCTGCTCAGATATATATAATAGATACGAGAACTCAGTGCAGATGCTTCAAGTATTGCCGAACGCAGCCTTCATATGCAAAATACACACGAGACAAATTCCATAGAGGAAAATCTCTCATTGTCACAGTCAGCCAGATGATCGTAGAGCTGTCGAGCAACTACTCTGCCTGCACGGTGTCCGAATAAACGCCAAACAAGTGTTTTCGGCGACAAGGAAAACTCGAGGCTGATTTTATCTGCAGCGTACCGTGGCAGGCCTCTATGACGATATGAGGCTCCGTTGAGTCGAGTTGAGTCAAGAATACTACACTGAAATACCCATATCAAGAATCGTTTCAAAAGCGATAACCGCTTCGTCTGTCTGCCTTTCTGTGTGGGTGACTCGAGAAATTTAACAAACGAAAACGAACAGTCGAAGGTCGAACACTGGCCAAAGGTCATTGGACCAGCGTCACCAGCACATGTAGTACGTTTATTTTGAAAAAATCATAAACAAGTAATCACAAATTCATCATAATCTCATTTTGCAGAAAACACATGTTACTAATTTAAACTTCAGAATTGTTCGAAACGGTGCCGATAAGCGATAAAAAAAACAAAAATCTTAATTTCCCGTCAGTTCGAATAGTTCGCATGAACGAAGTAAAGATATGGTCGTAATTTCACGTTTTGTAAAAATATATTCAAAATCAACAAACGAGAACAAGCAAATTTATCACATTCTATTTTTGTGACGATTATTTTCTCAGCTATTTTCTATGCATCGCAGCAGAGTGACTTCATCTATAACGCAATATTGGCAATACTTACAACGGGTGCAGTCATCGATCATAATAATAATCATTGCAGTCAAACTCTACGACAGCATTTTCATTATTGTATTGCAGTTTATGCACCATTTGTGTCACTCGGCGTGGAAATGTATTTGTTGCGATTGTCGAACTGCCTCACAAGCTAAATTTAAACGCCATGTAATACTGGATACTCCTTGGCTTACTATTGCTCATACTTATTTCCAATGTGCTATGGCGTGAGCATTCTTGTTGAGAAATGGTGCGCGATACTTTGAAAATAAATTACAAATCTAATGGAACTCATGTCAAACAATATCTCCAAGAGACCCAAGTAACTCGCGCAGTCACACGAACAGATACAAAAAGAAAATTCCCACAAGCAACAAAAATGATAGTCAGAAATCGAGAATCGAGCGCACTCATGTCTGTTTACATTTTTAATAGCATTTTAATAACCGAAAAGATTAATTGCCTTAATCAAAGTACACTTGAAGTCGCACGACGACGATTTCGACGAACAACAACAAGTCAATGACTCACGCCGTGCGTCGGACGATAAATGATAAAAGCGAATCGTCGGTGTTCCCCGCAAAAAAGAAAACAAAACAAACACCAGCCAGAGAAATGAGATACAGATACTCGCATAAGCATCGAAATTATTTGGCAGGCGTCCGACTAATTTGTTAAAATTTTGACAATTATTGTTTGGCTTGAAATGCGAACTGTGAAAATCGTTTCAAATGCTTAAATATCTACAATAATTTCTCTTTTACTGAGGGAAATGCTAATTGCGTGCACGAGTCAAAGTGAAGCTATAAAATTAGGAATTTTTATTATAGTTTAAGTGACTTTGAGGCAGCATAAAACGAAGATTGATGATTCCATGAGACGCGACCTGACTGTAAGTAGACTCGATGTTCGAGTATAGTTGAATTGACTCGAGACTGCTGGCGTGCTTTGCATAACTCGAATGGAACGTTTTTCAAATTGACACTGACCCGTGCAGACAACCCTCGCAAGTGAGAGTGGGCGAGGCAGCGTGAAGTTGTGGCGGAAACTGCAACGAAGCCCACAAGCGATGTGTGACTCAACGCTGTGGAAAGCAAATCAACTGAATTAATTATCTTAATTTCATTCATTAGAAGACACACGATGAGCTACGACGCAAGACAACAAAGTACTGATAGGCGCTGCGACAGCAAATAAATGCATTCGTTCGCTCGTTCGTCGAGTATCTCATCGTACTACGAAATATTTTTGCATTGTCTTTTTTAATTACTTTCGTTTCTCTCAGTCGGCCGCATGACCGTATGAATGAATATACAATTTGTGGAGCAGTGGGCGGCTTAGACTAGGGATTCGGCAATGGAGGCGGCAGAGGCGGCAGAGTGGGTGTGTTTGTCTGTTTGTCTGTTAGTTAGTTAGTTTTTTGTGTTTGTTTTCGGTTTTAGTTAGTCGACAAGTTGGTTCCGTCATTAATTCGTTTGTTCGTTCAATCTATTAGTTAAGCCAGAGTCGCATCCGCTCGAGTATTTTTCGTAGTGGCAATTAACTTTGCTCTGTCGCTACTAACGCCGGCACGACATGCAGCACGAGATATGCCCATTTTTGGGGCTGGGAGCATGTGCGGATGTGCGAGGAAATCGCATAATAAATTATTCGCGTGACCAAATAATTTGCGTTTGGAAAATTTGCAAACGTCAAGAAACACGTACAGAGGAATTTATCTAGATACGTGTTCATGTGTTCGTTAATTTGTTTGTTTGTTTGCTTCTAAATACGGTTCAACGTCATCTCCTCTTGTTTGTGGGTGCTATCATTAATTTTCGCTATTACTTACTACTCTGTCTTTGCGAGCCATCTTATTATCAATTGCGATTCTATTACATTCCTTTTTTCTTGTTTTTTTTGGTTTTTATCTATTTTGATTTTGCGTTCCGTTTGACGTTTCATGTTGATGTCATTGCTGTTGTTGCTATTGTTGACTCTATGTTTTGTTTAACATGGCTGAAATTATTAGTTCCGTGAATTATGATTTTGGAATTTTATCGTTCAAAACACTTTGCCAATATTACTCGCATTTGTCATAATTGCTGTCGTCTTTTTTTTTTGTTGTTGTTGTTGTTGTTGTTGTTGTTGTTGTTGTTGTTGTTGTTGTTGTTGTACTGTCATTGTTATTTTTATACTTGATATTATTGGTATTCTCATTGACGTCGCTGAGCTTGTTGTTCTTCACAATCGTCTTTCGCACACTTTTTCCACAATGAAAAGATAGTTCAGCTCTGTTGTACAATCAGAATTCGCTGCACACCGATAACAAATGTCGCTTGAACTTGAAAATATAGGCTATGATATACTTATAAATAAACTTCGAAGTTGTTTTTGGTTGTGATAATTGTTAAATCATATTCTCTCCAGGATTGTGTAAAAATATCTTATAAAAATCTTAGCTTCCTCAGTCATTTAACATTTAATGTCTCTGAAAGTTCCTTACACTCGAGTCTTCAAGTATTTGAAATATTCAATATTAGAAATTGAAATAGTTTTAATACGCATGTCAAACCGCTCCAACTAGTGTCGAATACCTTCATGCCGACCTCTTGCCGCAGTCGGCATCGGGAGAATTGCTTAAGCCGACCGATTTTCCAGTTGCTCATCCAAGACAATCAGGGAATTCCAAAGCAACACTTTCATTGCGTATCAAGTGCGTGTATTTACACACACATGTACACATACATGTGTTATACACGATAACAAGCTGTGTGAATGTAACGCCAAGCAAAATACTTAAAATATTTTGCGACAAATAATAATTTTAATAATACAAACTTTATGCGCGCACACACAACGGATTGGCAGAGGCACACTTTGAAAGTGCCGGGGGACGTCAGGAAGCGCTGGATGGCATGTGTCGTCGTCTGCGGCAAACTTGTTGCTGCTGCTGCTGCTTTTGACGCAAAGGAGAATTCCGCGGAAAACCCACTTGACTTGAGCACCGCATAGCGACGATAAACAACGACAACAACGATGTCGTCTTCGATAATGACGACAACGAAGACAGCATCGAAATCGGCATCGACATCGACGTTAACGTTGACGTCGACAAAGGAATCTGACCTACCGGATGAATGGTCGGCTGGCCGACTAGTCGCAGTGAGCGGCAGGCAGGCGGTGGGACTTTGCGTGTCTCGTTGGCACGGCAATGCAATGGAGACGAGTTGGAAGCGTTGGCAGAGTTGCCATGAGACGACAAGTAGCGATTTTTTCTCCTCTTCTTTGTTGCTTTGGAGCGCGGTTTTGCGGTGACTTGGCAACGATTGCTACGCCTGCCTGCCTGCCTGCCTGCCTGCCTGCCTGCCTGCCGACCTGCTCGGCTGACAGCCCCGCCAACTCAACTGGTATCAATTGGTTTTGCATTGCTTCAGAACCGGTCCGACACATTTGTATGCCATTCACATTCCATGGTCTGTGAGTCACTTTTTCCTACTAGCTGCGCAACGCAGACGCCCATGTTGAATTTGCACTCGAGGCTGTTGAGCTACTCGGTGTATCTGTCTCTGTCTCTGTATCTGACTGTCTGTCTGTCTGTCTGCCTGTTTGTCTGTCGTTCTTCATATCTTTCTGTATGGCCAAGTGTCTGTCAGAATGTCTCCGTTGCTCTGAGCGAGGCACGCGTAATTTGGCATCCATTGTCGTTCACTTACTCACTTACCCACTCTCGTCTTCGTTTTGCCACCTCGCTGCATGGTGGCTTGGCACGCACACGCACACGCACTCACACACACACACATCGTGCATTTCCATATGCCGTCAAAGCATGCATATCCGTCTCCGTCTCCGTCCCAACTCTGGATTCGAGTCGAATTGTTCGCTCTCCTCATTCGTTGCTTGTCTTCTTCTTTCTGTTCTGTTCCGATCGCGTTTTGCAGTCGCATTTATGTTGTTTTTATTTCTGCACTGCGTGCACAAGTGTGCTCAGTGTATCTGTGTGTATCTGTGTGTGTGTGTGTTTATTTGTGTGTGCGTGCGTGCATGTGCTTGTTTGTTTGTTTGTTTCTGCTCATAACCGGATGTTGTGGGAATTTTGTATTTTTACATTTTCTTCACAACTGAAACGCTCATGGTGTTGTGCTTGTTGCTGTTGCTATTGTTGTTGTTGGTGATATTACTGCCGCAGCGGTTGTTTGTTTTTATTATTAACTGTCATACAGTCGCGTAAATGCTTATTTTGTAATAATAAAATGTCATATACGCGCTTAGCTTCCTCCTCTGGATCGCCTCGCCTCGTCGCTTCCTCCATGGCTTTTATGGTTATTGTTCGACTGCCTGACTGACTGCCCGACTGCCTGACTTGGGGTGTCTGTGCTGTACGTTGCTTCTCTTGCTCCTGCCATTGGGGTTGTTACTCCCGTCGCCGTTGTCGTTTTGATTTGCCATCATCGCTGCTCTGAACTCGATGGCCGTCGCGTTCGCCTTTTGCAGCACACATGTCACGTTTTTTCACTCATTTGATATGAATGAAAAGCATGTTAAGGTCTGGAACTCTGCCGTCCCAACTACTGCTGCCACTTGCCAATCTTGGTCTGAGGCCGAGGCTGAGTCGGCGTCTGCGTCTGAGAATGCTTATGCAAATACAAATGTTTATTTAGTCATGCAGTGTTGTTGTTGTTTTAGTTGATTTTGTTGTTGTCGTTAAATTTTAATCCAACGAATTCTTAATACATTACCAGACTCTGAAAAGTACTTATGCTACTCCGATATGTTCTGAAACAAAAACAAGGAAAGACTTTGAATAAACTTAAATGCACATGAATCCACTTCGGCACACAAAGTTCGGCATGAGTTCGCTTGAAAGTGCAAGAGTTCAAACAGTTGATGCCTTCTGGCGCATGCTTTTGATGGATCAAACAGTTGTTACGCCATTTGGCTGCCTTGTTCTTGCTCTCCCATTGTCTTGGCGCTATTGCAAAAATAATTGCAATTAAAATGGAAAAATTCCAACAATTTACTCAATTGAAACGACCTTTCTGGCACACACACACACCCATACACACATAGACAAAGCTATTCCACATACAACACCTGTTGAGTGTATCGCATACAAAACAGAATATACAATAATAATAAATAATTATTAAAAACGAAGCGCCAACAAAACAAAATACTCAAATAATGATATTGGTTATTTTTTTTTTTAATTTTCGACCGAACCGCTTATGTACTAAATTGTTACATACTCTTGGTTTGTTTTCGAATAAGTGAATTTGAAAAATCGAAAAAAAAATTTTTTTTATTTCCGGCCGAACCGCTTATGTACTCAATTGTTACATAATCTTGGTTTGTTTACAAATAAGTGAATTTGAAAAATCGAAAAAAATTTTTTTTTTATTTTCGACCGAACCGCTTAAGTACTCAATTGTTACATGCTCTTGGTTTGCTTACGAATAAGTGAATTTGAAAAATCGAAAAATTTTTTTTTTTATTTTCGACCGAACCGCTTATGTACTCAATTGTTATATACTCATGGTTTGTTTACAAATAAGTGAATTTGAAAAATCGAAAAAATTTTTTTTTTATTTTCGACCGAACCGCTTATGTACTCAATTGTTACATGCTCTTGGTTTGTTTACAAATAAGTGAATTTGAAAAATCGAAAAAATTTTTTTTTTATTGTCGACCGAACCGCTTATGTACTCAATTGTTACATACTCTTGGTTTGGTTACAAATAAGTGAATTTGAAAAATCGAAAAAATTTTTTTTTTATTTTCGACCGAACACCGCTTATGTACTCAATTGTTATATAATCATGGTTTGTTTACAAATAAGTGAATTTGAAAAATCGAAAATTTTTTTTTTTTATTTTCGACCCAACCGCTTATGTACTAAATTCTTGCATACTCTTGGTTTGTTAACAAATAAGTGAATTTGAAAAATCGAAAAAAAAAAATTTTTCGACCGAACCGCTTATGTACTCAATTGTTACATACTCTTGGTTTGTTTACAAATAAGTGAATTTGAAAAATCGAAAAAAATTTTTTTTTTATTTTCGACCGAACCGCTTATGTACTCAATTGTTACATGCTCTTGGTTTGTTTACAAATAAGTGAATTTGAAAAATCGAAAAAAAAAATTTTTTATTTTCGACCGAACCGCTTATGTACTCAATTGTTACATACTCTTGGTTTGGTTACAAATAAGTGAATTTGAAAAATCGAAAAATTTTTTTTTTTTATTTTCGACCGAACCGCTTATGTACTCAATTGTTATATAGTCATGGTTTGTTTACAAATAAGTGAATTTGAAAAATCGAAAAAATTTTTTTTTTATTTTCGACCGAACCGCTTATGTACTCAAATTGTTACATACTCTTGGTTTGTTTACAAATAAGTGAATTTGAAAAATCGAAAAATTTTTTTTTTTATTTTCGACCGAACCGCTTATGTACTCAATTGTTACATACTCTTGGTTTGGTTACAAATAAGTGAATTTGAAAAATCGAAAAATTTTTTTTTTTTATTTTCGACCGAACCGCTTATGTACTCAATTGTTATATAATCATGGTTTGTTTACAAATAAGTGAATTTGAAAAATCGAAAATTTTTTTTTTTTATTTTCGACCCAACCGCTTATGTACTCAATTGTTACATACTCATGGTTTGTTTACAAATAAGTGAATTTGAAAAATCGAAAAAATTTTTTTTTTTTCGACCGAACCGCTTATGTACTCAATTGTTACATACTCTTGGTTTGTTTGCAAATAAGTGAATTTGAAAAATCGAAAAAAATTTTTTTTTTTATTTTCGACCGAACCGCTTATGTACTCAATTGTTACATACTCTTGGTTTGGTTACAAATAAGTGAATTTGAAAAATCGAAAAATTTTTTTTTTATTTTCGACCGAACCGCTTATGTACTCAATTGTTATATAGTCATGGTTTGTTTACAAATAAGTGAATTTGAAAAATCGAAAAAATTTTTTTATTTATTTTCGACCCAATCGCTTATGTACTCAATTGTTACATACTCTTGGTTTGTTTACGAATAAGCGAATTTGAAAAATCGAAAAAATTTTTTTTTTATTTTCGACCGAACCGCTTATGTACTAAATTGTTACATACTCTTGGTTTGTTTACAAATAAGTGAATTTGAAAAATCGAAAAAATTTTTTTTTTATTTCCGACCGAACTGCTTATGTACTCAATTGTTATAAACTCTTGGTTTGTTTTCGAATAAGTGAATTTGAAAAATCGAAAAAATTTTTTTTTTATTTTCGACCGAACCGCTTATGTACTAAATTGTTACATGCTCTTGGTTTGTTTACAAATAAGTGAATTTGAAAAATCGAAAAAATTTTTTTTTTTATTTCCGACCGAACCGCTTATGTACTAAATTGTTACATAAACCACAAGCGCTGTCATTCGTTTTTGTTTTGTTTTGTTTTTTTGCTCTGTGTGCAACCAAATTACAACACATGTGCCACTTTGCTGCTTGTTGTTGCTTTTGCTTTGTGTTTCAGCTCATATTTGCGGAATTTGAATTTTATGTGAAAATATCGAAATGCAAAATGGAGCAAAATGAGATACTTTTTCGTGTGTTGTTGTTTTTGATTGAAACCGCAAACGCAAAAGCAGCAACGGCAATGATACAACACCGCAGAGCGGGTGCGGGTGATGCCCACTGCTCGCCACAATGGCATTCCTCTGCACGTTCCCATTAATCTGTCTTGCTTTGTTATTATTTTTTCGCATTAATTTGGCACATTTTAATTTGTCATCGAAGCGACGTCGCTGTCGCTGCCGCTAGACGGACACGGACACGAAGACGAACAGGAACACAATACCAACGCCAAAACCGATACAAAGCGGCCAGTTCCGGAACTGAGCGCGTATACACTGCATACAAAGAGTGAGGAAGCCGATGCGTCGACCACACAAGTGACAAAGCGACGAAGCGACGAAAGACAAAACAAAATGGAAAGTATTTTTATGAATGAAGTTAATGAATGGCCAGAGTTGCTAAATGGCGAAACACACATTCGCACTCACACACACGCACACATTCACTTGTAGTTGTTCGAAGCAAAGAGAGAGAGAAACAAAACTAATTCTGCTAATTAACATTTTTAAGTTGGAATGAGGTCGAACGAACCATTAAATGATTTTCGCTCAGTGTAACGGCACGAACAAACAGTCAAATGATGGAAAGAGAAAGAAAGAAAGAAAAAAAACACATTTGTACACTCATACATGTATAAACAGCGGATGCCACAAATTTGGGCATGTCGTACGTTGGCGGCGACAGTCGACTACGACTACGACGACGACGACGACGATTACGCCAACTGAGCTGCTTCCTTAGCCGTTTTTATGAATGAAACTGAGCTCAGCTCAACTCGTAGAAGCGATTATCGTAGTCACTCTACCGCTACCATCGCCCCTGCCCCTGCCCCAGCCACTGCTACTGGCGCGCCCGCACTTGGCTGCTCCGCCGCTCTGCCGTTACTACATGAGCACATTTCGTGTGTTCAATTGTCGATTCACATCGCCATTTATGGGCACAGTGCAAATGTATCTGCAAGCAAGCCGCCAACTACCAAGTGCTACATATGAATGTATCGCATCTGTTGCGCTTTGCCTACGTGCACACACACACACACACAAGTAGAGATACATACAAGCAATCGATTTGTTGCGATTCCATTCGATTCTATTGTTATTACTAATACTTATGTTGTTGCCACCGCTGCCATGAACACCGTTATTGTTGTTGTCATTTTTATTATTGCTGACGTTGTTGTTGCTGTTGTTGTTGTTGTTGCAAGCGTGTATTTAGTGTGTCATTGCCATTTGAAAATGAGCATGAATTTGAGATTTCAATTGGCTTTGGTCCGTCATTTGCGCTATCTACAGCAATGTATCTGCAATAGACACACAAACACACACACACACATACACGCGGACAATTTGTGCCAATTATGTATGTTTTATTCGTTACTTAACTTACGAGGTAACTCATATTTATCGAAGTGTGCTTGTCAATCTTATTTATTGCTCACATTGACAGTTCGCGCATTCTGACAATTTTCAACATGTAATTATCATTTATCAATATGAAACGAAAACGAAAGATAAACGAAATTGATAAATCAGCCTTGCATAAAAACCAACAAATTGTAAAAATACTCAAGTGAAAAATTTATAATTAAGCAAAAATACAGTTTAGAGCACATAACTATATCTACAGTATCTGCGGTATCCGCAATCGCATAAAAACTCGATCAGCGATTAACACATTAATGTGAAATACTTGACAGACTTCACAGTTTTATGTTGAAGTACGAGTTCGTAACTTCACAGGTGTCCATGATATAAATTCCAAAGAATTTAAAGAATAGAAATTCCAACATGAATAACAACAACAACCCAAACTTCGATTAAGCCATTTTAGTAAAAACTAATTAATGTTTATTAAAGCAAACAAAACGATTAACATGCTTGCAAAATATATACCCAAGGTTCAAGCCAACTTAACCGCAAACAAAACAAAAAATAAAAAACTATCTCAGACCGAGTTGCGCCGCTGTGAAGCCAAAAGCACATAACACCCTCTAATTAGGTCGAAATCAAAGCCGCTGACGGCAAAAATGCCAACAATAATTCCAGAAGTGAACTCTTTTTGCTTTATGTCTTTAGACCCAAAAACTGAATTAATTTGTTTACTTTGTCGTGCGTGTGTTTTTAAAACAAAAGCACAACTTCTGCGCAGAAATGCTGACTTTACTTATTTACCGTGAGCATTAAAAACCAATGAACAAATAAATGTCGAGACCACATTTCCGCAACAATTGCATTCTTTTTGTTTTGTATTTCATTTTTGCTTCTTTTTTGATAAAGTATCATAAAAATAGTCGACAAGCCAAATAAAGTGAAGAAGTCGCGAAAAAACGCAGTCATGTACTCGACAAAAACCAAAACAAAAGCAACAACAATAAACTAAAAATAAAGTAAGCGAAGCGAAAAAGACATCAGCGAGAACAAAGTCGAATTCGACGAAAATGTTAATAGGAAATAGTTACTTTGTTGCAGAGACACGTGCCGCTGATTATATGTACGAAATTCGCTGATAGAGACGAACATCATATTCACACATTCAGACACACTCAGACAACACAAGGGGACAAACTTTTAGATACTCAGCACACTCAAAGCTATTATTTAATAGCAAACTATTCTTTTATGATCATTCCCTGTCACTCTCTCTGTATGCTTGTGTCTCCCTCCCACTTTCACTCAACAGTTGACAGTTCAGTTTTGTTCTGATCAAAGCGACTGAAAGTATTCTTCTGACGCAATTCAACGCGTCCGCCAAGTAAGCTACTTGTGTGCATAGGCGGCGTGGGGCGCGGGAGGGGCGAAATGTGCAAAGCGCGAACAACGACTCTCACTTAACTAACTAACTCACTCGCCGAGGAGCACGCCATCATCGACACCATCATTGTTGCTGTCACTTTTTGAGTTGAAATTTCAAAATAAAACCTTTCCTATTTGATTTACCTTTTTTTGTGCAATTCTTGTTGATAAAATATTTTCATTATCAAAACAACAACTGAAGATACTCGTCGACGCTCAAACCTTTGTTTCTGTTTCGATCTTCAGTGTTTTGTTACTCTTTTACGTCATTGTAATCAGCGTTAAAATTCGCAGATAATAAGAACAATTGAGAGATTTTGAAAAAGAACTATTAAGTAAATATACCTTTATTTAGTTAATCTAATTTTATACACCATCGACAGTAACACGTCACAGACCGATGGCAAAGTAAAATATTAACTTAAAAGTGTCGTATGGAAAAAGTCGTCGTGCGAATATAACCAATATTTGCCAAAGGCCAACAGTACGTGTATATTTATCGGCGGCACGTGTCTGGGCCAGAAGCGAAGCAGCGTCAATGACGATTACAAAATTATGACAGTAAACATGAAATGAAATAAAACATGAAATGAAAAAATCAGCAAGATATGAAAAGCCCAAAAAATATGCGCCAACAATGGAAAATAAAGTAACAAAAACAACAAACTTAAATTGTGCCGTTGATAAGTTACAAATGCTGATGTCATAAATCGGCTCAAATAACCAAAATAAAGAAGCGTAAATAAACACAAAATGGGTACAAAGCCAACAAGCGAAATTGAGGCTATAAATAAATGGCCAAAGGCAAAAAATAGCATACAAATAATGAAAAAAGTATAACAATATTGATTTTAAAGTGCAATCGTTTAAACAATCCGCATTCTAACTGAACTTGTTCGTTCGCTCGTTCGTTCGGTTTGTGTATTTTTAGACGTTAAACGGATTCCGCACAAGCCAAAGTCAAACGTCACTCATACGCGCCGTTGTTCGAGCAGCAGCAACAGCGGCAGAAATGTACAATTCACGTTGAAACGATTCTTTTTTGGTTTTCGTTTTCGTTTTGGTTTTCAAAATTATATTCACATTAATTTCAAACATGCGCGGAACACATCACTAACGCTCATGGATGCCGCTCGGCAAGTGGGGCACGACAACTGCACGCGAGGAACGAAGACCGTGAAATTCGCTGCAGTTGATGAAGTGTGCAGCGGCAAGCGGGCGCGGCGAAAGAAAACAAAACTGCACACGCGCTGAACTTTTATAAACAGAATTCGATATGCTCAGGCAACGCTCGCGGTGGCGGCGGCAGCGGCAGCGGCAACAAACATTATTAAACAGAAGTCGAGCATGAGTTATGCATGGCGGGCGGCGCGCTGCGAAGAGAAGCACAAGCGACGTCAGCGTCTACCTCCAGTGTAATGCCAAGAAATATTCAACACAGAACTTACACATACATGGAAATGAGCGTCTGAAAACAACAACAACCGCTGTGTGAACGCTTCTGTTAAATACATTGTATCTAAATACAAACCGCGCGCAGACGGCCTTAAAAAACAATTATTTTCATGCTCATCATCACGTTCATGCTCATCATCATCACCTTCAGCGCCTTCTCAGCTGTCTCAAGTTTGACGTTTTGCATATGGCGAAAAAGGCTGCGCGTGCATTTTGTGAACCGAAATAAACTATTCTGATCTCTTCTATTTATGTGGTTGCTCTTCACTGCGCCCTCCTGCTCATTCTGCCGTTCTTCTTTTTTTGTTTGATGCCGACAACTGCTGTGTGGGTGTGCATTTAACATTGGCGCGTGCACTTGTGCATGTGTGTGTGTGTGTGTGTGTGTGCGTTTTTGATGTGCTTGAGACCCACAATGCAAATCGCTTCCGATTTATTATTATTCATTTGCGGATAATGCAAATTGTAATTGGAACTCGTTATAAACATTTGGGCGCACATGACGTATACGTAATGTGAACTTCGAATGTTGGCGAAAATTATCGCATTTCCATACTTGAGCGCATAGACATTTTAAATGATACAAAAATAAACTTTTATATCATGTTGCGTGTTAGCGTGTTGATTATAAGTATTTTGATCGTGCCGTATATAATGTTCAAAAGCATTTCTATAACACATTTTCCACCTGACTGCAGAGACCACACATTGCACAAGAAAATGGAATTTTTTACGCAAAATGAAATACTTTTTCATACGAAATTTCACAAGCAAATACGATAACAATCAATAAAAATTCGATAAAATAAACAAATAAATTATAATACTACGATGGCATTCACGTGCGATCATTTGATCGGTTCATGTGCCGCCCACCAAAAAAATTCCTTTAAAAAACCACAGTTGATTGATTTGCGTCAAATTCGTATGATTCACCTTAGACAATCAATTGAAAACACGCCCACAAAACAGAAACAACGCAAAAAAGCAACACCACCGACAACAACAACAACAACAACAACAACAAGACCAATAAACAACAACGACAACAACAACTACAAACGCAATCAAAAAGTTCGCATTGCCAAATGAAATGTAATGAACAAATTAAAAAATAAAAATGAAAATTTTTAACGGTTTTGCTGAAGCGTTTTTACCCTACCGAACTTTCTCTTGATAAGAATTTCAAGTATTTATACGTATTGAAACATTTGAATAGACAGACAGACAAGCAGAATGTTTTCGCTTTTTATAATCGAAGATGTTTCCACTTGTGTGTTGAGATAACAATTTGTATTACTTTTGCGATGTTTCAAACACAATCAAAGACCAAAAATAATTCCCGCGCGTGTTTGTAAAATTATAAAAATAGTTTCAAGTTAGAAATAATCAATCAACAGTTAAGCAATATTATGAAATACAAAGTTCAAAAATAGCCGCCGACAATAATGGTAAACCCCCGACGACATTCTTAAGTGTTGATCAATCAGCAGATGACAAGATTCGGCAAAAAGAGTTCAGATACAGCTGTGTATGTGCAGTGAAAAGACGCTTATCGCACTCAACCAAAAAAAAGCAACAAAAAACCCAATTAAAATGAATTAATTTCGAATCGATTATGAGAAGCAACATTATTGACTTTTGTGTCAGTTTTGTTTGTCAGCAGGGAAATTTCCGGCAAAAGAAAGGAAAACAACAATAAACCTTTCCGTAGTCACGCTTCGATTTGCCAAGTAATTAGCGTGATCAACACCATCATCAACAACGGCGACGATACATGACTCTTGCTGTTTGTTTTTGTTTGTACAAAGTCTGGTCCGGCGATTTCACACGTGAGCATCGAGCAATCATATGCGACCGTGTCGGCAAAGACTCATGATCGCAACAAATCGATTCGAATTGAATTTAATCGAGGCAACACGATTCATAGGCCCGTCCGACAAGCGTTAATGACAATCACAAGCTTGCTGCTGCTGTTGCCGCTGCTCTGCGAGCGTTTAGTTCTTTCACCTCTTAAGTCGGCCCCGGCGAACGCTTGGCAATCATTCATGGTACGCGTATTCACACAGACACACACACATGAAACCAAACGGAAAGACTAAAATACGCAACTTTTATGAGTTTTATATATTATAGAGTAGTACGAACAGAAACGCGCTTATCGCAACACAGTCCGTCCGTCAGATTAGAACACCTTTCAATGTCAAACAAAAAGTCCAAATCGAGTATACAAAACAGAAATAAAAATAATAAAGAAAATAACTCAAAACAAAAACAAATCTCAAATAAATAGTAAAAAAATCAATAAAAACTCTGCCTGCAAATATAAACAACAACGCAAAAAGCAGCAACAAAGTGAGCCGTCGAGAGCGCGTGGCATCATCGCCGAGCGACAGCAACAGGTTGGCACAATTCGGTGGCGATTTGGGGGCGATTTGGGGGCGATTTCGTGTTGATTGGCCGGCAATAAAGCATAAGCCTCGACATGGCTCATATTATCGCTCGCATTATCACGCGCGCCTCCTGCCCAGTCCACTGGCTAATACAAGTTGATACAAGTCTTTAGCGTTTCGGGCAATTGCGTTGCAATTTATTTACTGCGCGCGTCTTCGCACCTTCCGAGCCACTTTCATTTCGTTCTGTTTGCCTGAGTGTATATTTTTAGCACTCATAACTCGTTTGCTTAATGAATTACTCCATTTTTTGTTTGGCTAATCTTTTCACATTTGCCTTTGCCATTTTTCTTTTTTTACTATTAAATAATTTACTCACTTATCTATTTTTCTCTTCGTTTATCTGCATTTGTCTTCTTGGCTTCTCACTTTTGATAATTCATTGAGCACTTTCTGGAAAATGTCGTTCTGCTGTCGTACTGTACTCGTATTTGTCAGCGGATGCGAGGTCCCTGATAAAGACCTTGAATGTTGTCATTTAAATGACATCGCACTTAATTAGGTCAGAAAGCGGCAAGGAAGTGCTCCATTATTTTTTCGTTTTCTTTATTATTTGTTATCAGTTGCTCGCATCGCCACAAATTTGTTTAATTATATGAAAAACTTCTATAAATATTTGTCGTTTTTTGTTGTTTCATTTTTTGCGCACAATTGACTCGTGTGCTTGACAAATTGTTTTGATGATAAGAGTGCAACTTTGACTGGAACTGAATCATGTATAAGCGGGCATTTTCAAATAGTCAACAAGCCTTATTTGTCAGCTGTTTCTTATGACGGATGAATCTAATCTTAACTGCAAAATCGTATCAAATATGCCAGATGACGCTGGGATTTCACTGCCAGAGCCTCAAGACGGACTGTGAAAGCGTTTTCCAATGAAGCGGCTTCGACCAATGACCGTGGCTAAATTTAGCCAACTTGTGTAAAAACGAAACTATTTTTAACACAAACATTTCACAAATCGGTGCAATTATCGCCGCTCATTATTACGTATTGTTATAAATGATTGCCTTGTTATTTTCGATAGTTGCTGCCATTTTCTCACATATTTTTTTTGCTCGTCTCTCAATGGAAAAATATACGTTTTGCACGATGCGAATCGGCAATGTCTTCTAATGGACATTTTTCAAATATTTATCTATCGCTCCGCTCGCCTCACTGCATGGCTATCCATCTATCTGTCTGTCGGTCTGTATGTCTGTGTGTCTGTCTGTCAGCCTATCTTGTTTTTGTTTCCATGCTATTTTTGGCGCGTTGTTTTGCGAATGTTTTTGTACTGTCAAATTTTGTATGACTTCAAATGTGTTCTTGTTATGTTTTTCTATTTTTAGGTGTGTCATGATTAACACTTGTGGTCTGCGGTTCGTATGTGAAATGGCCAAGTACTTCTTTCACTTGTGACACACGGATGCGATCACGTGCGTGTCTCCGCATCATTGTTATCATGAAGCGAGCGCGTGAAATGTCGCCGACTTACGCACAACCCAACTACATACACATAACCATATTGCGCAAGCGTTCAAGAGCACGCCAAAAATGAACGAAAAAACCAAGAAAGATCTTTCCTCGTTATTAACGCAAAATTAATACGTAAACAAGCAAAAACATATTTTACGAGATACTTGAGTAATTTAGAGCAATAATAAAAAATTGAAATCATGTGGGCATGAAACGCAATTCAGTCGCAACGACTTGCATGCAACTGGGCTGAGTTGAGCTGCGCTGAGCTGAGCAGAGTTCATAAATCAGCCTGCAAGTACTGTATCTGACAAATACAAACAGCGAACGCAATCATTTTGGCATTTACGTTCATTTACACTTCATCAATTACGTTTTGCTACAACAACACAGCAGAAGAGCATAAATTACGCACAATTTTCGAAAAAATGAAACAAAAAACAACACAAAGCAAAATAAATAAACACGAAATAAAATTACGCCAGCCAACGTTCGTTCGTCGTGGATTCGTTCGGCATTCAGTGCGGCCTGGCGCCGCTTGCATTTAGCAGATAATATAATCAACGAAAAACAATCTATGAAGTTGATTTTTTGCTCTTTTTTGTTGCTTTAGAACGCAATAGTAACGCTTGAAATGAAATGATGATCGTCATGCAGGCGGCAGGCCCGGAAATTCCACGAAAAGTTCATTTTGTAATAAAAAACAAAAAACAACAGCAACAACAGCAAATTCAACAATAAATGGCTTAGACAACCGTTAATGTTGGCGCCGCGCGCGGTGGCATGCCGATTGCACTCGCCTCGCGATGTTTTGCACACTTTTTGCACTTCGATGTAATCATTTACAATATGTTTTTCATATTTGTTTATAAATGTGTCACGGCTCCCCCTGCCCCTCAGCCCCAGCGCCACGCTCAACACACGCTTGGGAGTCGTACAAATATTTACGTCTAAAAATACGTGCACGCGAATTGTTGATGCATTTTAGTTCAACATTTTAGTGCATCTGAGCCTGCACCATTTTTCGCCGCCGTCGTCGCAGTCGCAATTGCAATCGCAGATTGTTGATATTTGTTGTTAAATCATTATCTCGCTAATTAGTCGCACGATAATTAGCCGCATGCCAATGTTTGCATTGTTCTTCTTCTGTTTATTATAAAACCGAAAAACAAAAAACTTTCATAATAAATTTACACAAGAATATGTAAAAATAACTTTATACAGTAGAAAAACAACAACAACAACAACAACGACAGCAGCAAATAATACAAAATATCAAATGAAACTCACACTTTAACTCGACTCGACTCGACTCGAGTTGCATTAATTTATAATCATTTGTTGTTGTTGCTTTTTTTTGAGCACACAATTTCAATTAGTCAAAGTTTTTGAAATTAATTGCCAATGATTACTTTTTTGAGTGCGCATTTAGTTGTGATTTTTGCGCGACTGAGCGCCGCCACTTCAGCCGCTTAGGCAATATTAATGTGAGTGTATCTGCACTCCTAACGACACGAGCAATTTGAATAATTGAATATTCAGGAGGCAGCGTGGCAGCGTGGCGAATTTCGCGCTAAAGTGGGTCATTAGATAAGACAAGCGCACGACAATTGCACAAAGAATTAGGCCAAATGCACAAATTGGCTTCGTATGTGGCTCTGTAAATAAAGTAAAACAAAACAGAACAGAACAGAACGAACGCACAAATAATAATAATACTTTTGGCACGTTTCAACCTCCCACCTGACATTCTTAAAGTAGGCCAAAGCTACGAATGAAATACAAGGCAACATTTAGCAGTCAGAACGTGGTCTCAAATGTCGTAACTGCCAACCGATTTCAGGATCATTTTCAACTTTTCGCTTCCAAGATCTGACCATCTATGAGCTCGAACGAATGAGTGAGAGCTGCCCAGTGATTGCATGGCATATCTGTGGGTTCAAGTCCGGGTTCAAGTTAATGTTGTAATTATAAACACATCCTACTTGCATCTTTTTATATCATGCTCAACAACAACAACAGCAACATTTCTTGATAGTAATGCAATTTTCATTTACGTTGAATGAGGCTTATTTAATGACTTGACTTCTTCTTGAAAAACATTAGTGGCAGTGACATAATGAATGGTGGCATTCAGTCAGAAACAACTTATATAAATCACTCAATGCGACTGTGTGAGAAAAAAACCGACCCCACGACCTGTTTACTACACAAATAACTTACATATTTGTATCTACATGTGGTATACACATAAACTGCAAGTTCAGTGCTGAAAGTGTAGTTATCTAGGAAATAAAAGGCCGTCATGTTAGGAACTTGTGCTCGCAGACGGCATTGCACTGCAAAAATGCAAAGTCGTAAAGCAAAAAACTATCGAGTCATAATTGCTGCTGGAATTACACAGAAAATTGCTGTTTTATTTAAATGACGGTGATAATGATCATGTGGCGGCCGCGTTCAAAGCGGGCCCAAGGCAGCGAAGAAAATGCAAGCAAACCAGACCACACACGCCGCGTACCTAATGTGCTGAGCTATATCGAATGTGCATTCATCAATAGCAGAGGCGTTTCAATTGCCAACTTTATCAATGTATCTGTGTCTGTGCACAAAACAAAAACAAGCACGTCATCACAACACCCCACCCGATCCATCTTCGTTGCGCGCTGAACGAACTCTGCTTTCGAAAAAAAATCGTAGCAACTTTATGAGTTTGACGCCTTCGAACAGTCGTATTTCTTGTCACTTGCACGTGACTGGCTTCAAGTTTAGCGCTTCCTCCACGCCGCCAGCCACCAGCCACCAGCCGACCGCGCTATCGAAGTCGTATGCCGGCATTCAGCAAATTCAATGCCGCACATGCCGACATCAAAATCGTCTTAGTCTTATCTAACAGTTTTTTGTACTTTTGTTTATTACTCGATACAATCACAAAAAATTATACCCTGCGCCGGCGGTGGGAATGTGACTTTGTTGACGCAATATTTTCTCTATATGGTTGTGATACGTCTATGACAACTTTGATTCGATAGACCTTGATCTTAACCCGTTCGAGAAGCCTCACTTCGGTTGCCTAACTCAAGTTTACTGCTCTCAAACGAAAATTGGGCAATTAGAGTAGCGCATTTCGGTTAAAGTCGAGCTTATGATGGCATGATGAATTTCTGATCCTCAGACGAATGAATTCCATTAACTTCAAACACCAAATAATTAAAATAAATATTTACAACTGTCAAGTAAATGAGCAAATACTGCTCGGGTCGTCATGATTCAGACGCGGTGCTTTGGTTTTCCACCAAATCAGTCAATATGACGTTACCTTCAGCCTTCGGTGATTGATAGCCCCTTTTATCAAAACTCTTTGACGTTTCCGATGAAGGGTGCACACACTTGGCACAATTACTTTACAACAATGCCGCCAAACTCTCAGAAAGTCACCTGTTTGTCATACATAGAATGTCAAATATTGAAAAAGTGATCATGCGAAAAAGCACGCCCCACTCTTCATTTTTCTTGTATTTATTTTTAAACAATTATGATGAATTCTCCATTGCTGGTGTGCATTTCATATAGCGGCATTAAGTGGAATTTGGCAGCTTACAATTTGATGTTTACCAAGTTCTTTTGTTTTTGAAGTGAGCCGATTGTGTGTCTGAAATTACGTGTGACACGTCTGGGCACGCCAATGAATTATGACAAAGTCTTATTGGCGTTAATCAAAAAAACTTAGGCGCCAGCGGAGCAGTTGAGAATTTTGTGAAAATAACATGTTAAAGACTACAAATAAGTTTATTAAAAGCCGCTCTCCATTTAACGACCGCCAGCAGCTGCTTCTGCACCCGTTGCCGCTCCTGCACTGGCTTGCCCTCCTGCACCGAGTCCCAGGGCCATGCCTGCCTCAGCACCACCCATTGCCTGACCAGCAGCTTGACCGGCTGCCTGAGCAGCAAGTCCGAAGCCGGCAACAGCAGCCGATTGCGCATCGCCCTCGTCGAACTGCTGTCCAGTCTCCTGACGCGCCCTGGCCTGTCCGAAGGCACACACCAGACACTAAGCCGAGAGCAAACGACATTAAAAACTTCCTCTATGTGGAAGACACAATAGACATGACTTACAAACGCACAAACCAACGCACACAAACAAATATTCCAACGCATCTTTGAGTTTGTACAATATAGAAATGAATATCCTGAACGACAATATTATCGAATGATACAGTTTTGAAAACTATTTCTCAAGTAAACAGTTCACTTTTATATAAATGCCGATCAATTTTTTCAGAACATGTTGCATGTCGATTTATTACATTGTGGCATGCCTTAATATTACAATACATTGTAGGATGTGTTCGATCATCTATCTCACGACAATGTCATGTCTCGTCAAACTAATTAACTTTATCCGAATGCATCTTTCATTATCAAACGCAAAAAAAACAATTATTAATCAAAATGGATAATATTCAGTGAATTATACCCCTTTGGCAAGTCACCTTCAAACTTGTTAATAAACTCACGCCTTCGAGAACAGCTCACAAAAACATATATTCACTTAATGTATCACTTAATAAAATAATCGAGAGCTTATTGTTTATCATTGAACTCTTAGCCAGAGGTTTCTCACCCCAGGGGCAAGTAACAAGTGACATGATTTTGACTCGTCTCCCTAATTCGAAATTTACCTTATTTTCATTGTTCTCTGATCTTGTTTTCGGTTTGCTTAAAACAAACAACAAAATAGGCCAATATGTCATTTGTTCTCTTGCACAAGCCGACTGATTAAACGGCCGCAAAGCCGGTCGGGAACTTATCAAGAAGTTAATCAACTCAAGCAAATCAATTTGCATAAACAACAAAAACAAAACAAATTTAAAATTAAATAAAAATTCAATAAATCAGCACAATGCAAATAAAAAGCGATTCACATATTTTATGTAATATAATTTTTTGAAATTTGAATCTGAAGCAATCAAAACAACATATTCCAGAAAACCCAAAATGTATATTATATGTTTATCTTTCTACATTCTCACACACTTGTGTGAAGTGTAAACAAATGCTTTTCGCTCTTATTATTTTTATTACTTTTTTTTTGTGTTCGATTATACAAATTGTTTTCTTGTTGTTGTATTTTTTGTGTTGAGGTTAAAATTATAATATTGTTTTATTTTTTATTTTCGTTTGAGCTTTGATTACGCAAATTAAAAGCGTCTAGACGGTGAAAGCAACTCGATCATTAAGTTGCTAAATAAATACGGGGCTAGGAAGGCAAAGCTGAGCTTTGTAGAATAATGAGAAGTCAACATTGAAGAGCCACAAAGGCAGGCGTGAAATATTAGAATATTTGAAAAGAGCTGCCAATGCAATTGATTCAGTGATTATTTAGTTTTATTTTCTTTTTATTAAAGTTGAATTTCCATTTAACAACAACAATATTTGTGCACACCTTACTGAACGCCTTCGCAGAATTGACGAATATGCGTTCAACGCTTAGGTCAATATAGATACAAATACAAACACGAATAAATATTGCAAATTACTAAGAAAAGTAAAGATAAATTATGCCGATACAAGTTACGATTCAACCTTCGCTATTGGGGACTTACATTGTTGGCTACCTAGAAAAGTAATGCGTACGTGCGACACACTTGCTTACTTTCCTACTAACTTGCACACAAACAAACATACACACATGCTCATATCTACCTCGAATAGTTCTGCTGGCGCCGATTACTTAAACAATTCACCTTAACTTTATTCATTCGCTGTACTTACACACACATGTGTGGCACTGTCAACCGGCAACGACACTTGTCATTGGTCGGGTGAGTCCCCCATCTAGAGGCGAGTACGTTTTCATAGTATTTTCTTTGCATTAAAAACATAAACAAAAACCAGTAAGGGAGCTATTTTCGGCTATGCCGAAACTTATATACTCTTGCAAACGTTTTCACAATTATTCTTATTAGAAAATCCTTTCTTAATTTTCCAATAAGAATCATATACGTAGCCACGCCTATTTTCTAATTTGTCTTTAAGAAGGCAATGTAGTCAAACTTCACTACATTTTTCAATCTTGTATCTCGTCTGTTTACAAAGAAGTCTCATTTTTAAGTTTTTAGTTGTATGGGCGGTACCACGCCCTTATGTCCAATTTTTATAAAATTCTGGATTTTAGTCAGGCATTAATAAAAACACGTAATAGCAAAGTTTGGTTTGCTTATATTCAAGAACAAAAAAGTTTTTCTAACAAAAACTGTATTTTTAACCGATCGTTCCTATGGGAGCTATATGCTATAGTAGCCCGATCTTTACCATTTTTGCATTGTATCTTTGTTGATGACAAAAAAGTTTTTGTGCAAAATATTGAGTCGATAACTCCAAAAACACGCTGTTTTTCAAGCAAAAACATAATTTTTGACCGAACCTTCCTATGGCAGCTATATGCTATAGTAGCCCGATCTTGACCATTTTTGCACGGTATCTTTGTTGATGTCAAAAAAGTTTTTGTGCAAAATATTGAGTCGATAACTTCTAAAATAAGTGGTTTTTTAAGCAAAAACATCATTTTTGAACGATCGTTCCTATGGGAGCTATATGCTATAGTCATCCGATCAAACTGAATTTTACATACCAAATACCTGCAAGGAGAAGAAAATTTTCTGCGTTTAAATTTTTTTGCTAACTTTAAAACTCTGGCCGGAAATCGCATTGAAACAGACAGACGGACAGACGGACAGACGGACATCGTTATTTGAACTCGTCTCGTCGTGCTGATCAAGAATATATATACTTTATATAGTCGGAAATGTCTCCTTCACTGCGTTGCAAACTTCATGACAAAGTTAATATACTCTTTTTGCAAGAGTATAAAGAAGTATCTAAAAGATTATTTTGGGTTGTTTAGAGCATGGCAATTTTATTTTACAGTGTGTGGCTTGACAATGAAGGTCTGTATTGAAGCTTCATCAAAAACTAATAATACGCAATGAACGCCTCAATGCGTAAGCGTATGATTTATATTACAGAAATGCGGCAATAAATTAACAAACAATGCAATCTGCTAACCCACGGCGATCGTCTTTGCACAGCATACGCACGTCCTTGGAGCAGACAATGCCAAAGAGCTCCGATCGAACGAAAGCCAAGCAAACTTCATGTTGAACAAATAATTAAGTTTATTTTACGGTTTATTTGTCATTTTCATCTTTCGTTGTTGTCTTTTTCGTTCAATACAAACCAATTACTGTGCAGTACTATAACGCAAATAAGCAGCACTGAAGCCAACGGACATTGACAGGGTGCGCTCAGAGGCGTTTAAGCCAAGCTCGCTGGTATCAGTTACAATGTCGTTTTACGTTGGCGTATTAATTGCCATGAGCACTTATAGTGACGGCTGGATAGGACCGGAGCTGAGTTGCTGGTGATGATGATGATGATGCTGATGCTGTATGTCCTGTCTGTGTACAAAGCGTAAAATATAATTATCATCGTGTACACATTCGACCAGACGCCAATCGAGTGTGCGTGTGCGCGTGTGTGTGTGTGTGCCGCACCGTTTTCCTTCGCAGTAACCGCAATGAGGCGCTGGGCGTCCGTCCTGTGATGTGCCGTGAATGCCGCCGCGGGGGCTGTCGAACATGGTTGCGTGGACATTCGTGAATGAACAGATACAACGCGATAGGTCGCCTACAGAGGCAAGTAGACGAAAGGATACATTGACGCGTCACGTCGCGTGTTCGTTGACCCGCCTGCAATCGCAAAGGACGTTCGTTCATACAATGTCAGAGGCGACATCGCCGTTGACAGCTCATGATGGGATCACGCCCTTGGCACAACCGCTGCCACTGCCACTGCCGCTGCCGCTGCCTTATTCAATTTCTGGCAATAATTGAGTGGTAATTTGATTTATTTACTCGACTCGCCTTTTATGACACTTGTCAGGCAATGAGGAAGTTTTTATAATGCAATTTTAACGTAGACAAAAAAGCCAAGCCACACACACACACACACGCACACACGCAATAAACAACAATAACAAAAATACTAACAAATTGCTTGCCATATCAGTTGTTAATGCGCACGCAAATAATAAAATAATTGTAATTTTATCAATTTCATTTTTTTTTTAATTTTAATTATATTATTATTTTTTCAAATGAAAATAAAACAACAAAAACAAAAACATTCACATTCACATTAACGTTCATTGCCATCATCAGTGTGGACAACGATTATGATTATACATACATATGTGTTAATATACGTGTCATTATGGCCATTTTAATCGCACAAAAACACTAAAATTATGCGCAACTATAAATACAATTTGATTTTATTGTAAATTGCAATTATTTTTCACATGCCGTGCGGTTTCATCATGTGTCGTTGCTGTGTCTATCATCATGCCTGATGCCGCTGTCATTGTGCTTGTTGTTGTTGTTGCTGTTGCGTATAAAATGATAGTTTAAAGCACGCTCAGTTTAACATTAAAAGTAAACAAATTAACTTAAAAAAAAAATCAAAAAAGTCATGGTGAAATTTCAATCAACAATAATGAAATTGTTTTTGTTTATTCACAGTTTCTTGTAATTTTGTTGTTCAAACGTAATTGCGTTCAATGCCAGAAGCCAATTATCATGTTGAATCGTACGAGAGCAACAAATCAATTATTCAAATTAAATTTGTGCGATTTGTGTTCAATGCACTTGATGTTGGGTGATGTTGCTCATGATAAGCATCATGACAGTAGATAACTAACCATTCACATAAGCAGCAGTATCTCGATAAGCCAACGTTGCGGAAAATTCAACAGAAATCCATTGACGCATCTTTTCAACGAATTTGCTGTTAAGCCAAGATAACTTCATGATTTGCAATTATTTTTAGCAATGAAAACACCGCAAATGTGTCAAATATCAAACGAGCACAAACGAATTTGCAAACGCCGAAAATTCGAAAACAAAATTGAAATCAAATGCGCATAAATTATACAATAAATGCTTGATTAATGCGGCATTTTTAGCGTTGTTACTTGTCACATGATCATAATAAATGTCCAAGCCGACGCGTATACATTTTTCACACGCAAATATGCAACAAGACTGCAGAGAAATTCAATACGAAAACGACTTTATTAAACAAAACGAAACGAAACAAAACGAAACAAATAACGAGATAAACAAATGAAAGAAAAAAATATTTAAAATAAAATTAATATGTTTATCGAATGAATTTTGCGAAATACGCAAATTCATTTGAACTTTTGAACTTGACAACAACAAGTTCCGGGCCGTGACCTTCGATCTCATTATGGGTTTTACTTAATTAAGGCTTCAACAAAACAACAATAACAAAGCAAAACAAACGCTTATACATATGTATTTGTTTTTTTATGAATTATGTTTGTTAATTGTTTTGTACAAAGCAGTAAACTTATCAATTTCAAAGCTTGACTTTCAAGGAACGACGAATTCCAACTCAGAACCATGAAACGATAATGTTGTGAAGGGACTGAAAAAAAACCCCGAAATGAAAAACAAAGCAATTAGCAAAATCTCCATTTATGATGCACTCGAAAATGTTGATTATGACGATGACTAAAATTATGATGATAATTGAGTTGTTGTTTTGGGTTGACGATGTATTTATGCCAAGGTGCAGCCGCACTTCAACACCGCATACAACAACAACAACAACAGCAACAACATGCACGAATCAAAAGCAATTGCAAAAACTTGAGTTGAAATTCCCCGCATAGCAATGAAATACAAAATAGATACATTCACACAAAGTATCTATCAGATATTCATGCTCAGTGCACATGACGAACGTTTTTATTGCAATGAACGTAATTGAAAAAAATACAAAAAATACAAATAATATATCAGAAATAGCGAAAATGCAAGGCAAAAGCAAAACATTATAAAAACAATAACAAACGCAAATACAAAACCAAAACAAATGAACAAAGAATACGTCAACGATTGTTGCTGTTTTCTTGTAATTGTTGCTATAGTTGTTGCTTTAGTTGTTGTTGTTGGGCTTCTCTTTGCAACTTCACAAATGAGCGCATCTAATGAGGTCGCGCGCCTTACCTCGCCGCCTCGCCTCAGGCTCGCTCGCTGCTAATGTTCACTTACGCTAATAACGCCACACCCACCCCCACCGCCCTCGCCAGTGCCAGCGCAGCGCTATCACCCGCTCTTTGCTTCCGATATCGTGACGCGCTTACATCATGCGAAATCGTAGAAACGCGTAAGAACGTCAACGATAGTGCGAAGGGGGCGCAGGGGGTGCGCCGCATTTGTTGGCTGTAAAAAATAACAATGCTCTATGAGTTGCCTTTTTTTCATTTATTTATTTTTATTTTCGCTCATGCCATAAAATGAGCGACGCGGGGGAGACGTAGTGCGACTACGTCAGTTTTACGTTATGAAATTGCTGAGGCCCTGTTAATGAATGAATTCCGCGAATCCGCGCGTCTTCCACGCCTCGCCCTCTCCGCTCATTGTCCAGAATGCTAGAATGACACTAACGTTGCTGTGGTTTTTTCTCGTAATCATTGCCGAGTACAATTTCGCGTATTTGTTGTTGTTGTTGCTGTTGTTGTTGGTGGCGTAGTAGAAGTTGTTGTTGTTGAAGCATTTACGTACATACACGTATCTTGTATCTCATATTCGCGTATCGCATTCGACACTGAGCGCACGCTTGTTCCCTACACCGATCCGATACAAAGGGGAGCGGCGGAGTTGACTGGAAACAACCTCGTCGAGTGCATTTGTCTTGTGGCGCCTATTGCTATCTTGTGCTTGCTTCTACCTCACACGCGCGTTCACTTACTTGCTTGGCAGTTTCGCTTATTAGACCCACGTTCGTCTCTATTTTCAGCCCTCGCCTCCCTTGCGCATCATAACTTTCCGTATTGCCGCACTTACGCTGATTTCATAAGCGAAACTTTTCGCCACAAAGTTTCAATATATCTCTGTAAAGAATATTCATATGAGTGATGTATCTACACGACTCCGTTTGAGTTGAGTTATGGCCGGCGTACGCTAATGCTAGCACAATCAGCTTTTGCATAAGCCCCTGAAATATGACAACGCTTTGCTTACGAAGTTGCCAACTTGTCAACTTCCAAGCAAAATTGTTTTCGTTCTTTGTTTTAATGAATTATGCAACAATGACGCACGGACTTCAAAATGACTTTGTCTTTTACAAGTTTAGCGGTTTCCGAGAAGTCATTATTTAAAACACTTAAATCAAAATTCCATTTATTGTTTTCGAAACACATTTCATTACATTAACACTAACCAAAGTTGTTCAGCCATGCAATTTTTACTCCAAAAGTCGACAAGTTGTTGACTTCTTTGTCCTCTGGTGCACTGCAACAACAATGACATTTCATGTCTTCATCTCTGCAACCCTTCTTACATTCGGTTTTTTTAGTAAACGACCCTTGGACCATGTGAAAATTGCCAAGTTTACCAAATATAATTTGTTTTCTTCACTTCCATGGTCGCAATATCAACTTCAACCTCAACACGCCACACTATTTAACACACTGTGTGAATTCGGTTTGTCTGTCACACCAATGAAACAGTTCAAATGTCCTGGTGTGTTCTTATTTGTTTGTGCATCGAGTATTGTTGGTAGATTTTTATCAAATTGAAACAATTTTCAATAATGTATCTAATGTCAGTACATGCGTATCTGAAAACTGTGTATGTCCTTTCATCGATGCACAAATATTGTTGCGCACGACGCCAACCCTTTCCCAGCCAAATCATTTTGCCCTTTTTGTGAGCATATAATATCTAGCATCCTTCCCAGCCGACGACTGATCCCATTGCAGTTCATGATGGCAGCAACTCCAATTGGAAATTACATTATGTCCTTAAAGCAAACACTTGCAGGACAGCCAAATAAATTTGTGTGTGTGTGTGTGTGTATCCTTCGCAAGTTTGTTGCACGCATTTCCAATATTCTATCGTTTCAATTCAATTTCCTTTGATTTCCTTCAGCATTCGATATTGCTTGTTGCTTGTTGACATTATTAGCCTTATTTGGTTTTCCTGTCAAAAGCGCTTTTCGAGACCGCAAATTTGTTGCTTGGATTCGATTTTCTAAATGTCCTTTGTGCAAGCAAGCAGCTTAATAGCAAAGCAAACAACCATGAAGGGATGAAATGTATATTTTGTAAAATTAAAAACGATATTTTTAAATTTGTACTACAAGTAATGCTGGACGACTTTCTGACGTGAATCAAGATGCATGTGGGTAACATAAAAATTATAAATGACTTAGTTTAGTATGGGAGATAAACACATGTTTTCGATTCATTGTCTTTTGTGATAATTAACATTCAGAGAACAACATAAATAAATCGAGTTACAAATCAATGAAGTGTTTTATAGCAAAAAGTCATACATGATGGGAAGTCCAATATGACTCAACGAGTGTTCACATGATTTCTATACTATGCCCTCAAACTTGAACACAACGCTTTTGATACACTTAGTGTTATCGGATATTTCCTAGAAATAGTGCGAGCGTGTTTGTTTTTAGCACCCTTTCTGTGTGAAATAACAAGCAAATAGTAAATCTTGAAGTCATAAAAACTTATCTAAAAAAAACTTTTTATGTTTTGCGGTATTGCAAATATTTTGTCGAGCAAAAGAGCGGGAAGTGCCATGTGTAATCTAACATTGTATTCAGATTATCAGAACTCCAAGCCGTACACGGTATTTGGCGACATCCGCTGGTGCATAATGAACTCGAGTTCAACTTGAATCGAAAAAGCCATCAATGGAGTGCGAGTGAGTGCAAATATTTCCTGTTGGCTTTGCGCAATTATTGACGTTTCACTTTTTATGACTTGCCACACTCACACCCACAGACACACACACAGACACACACAAACCTTGCAGCACAAACTCATCGAAATGTTCAAATGAGCGTCCCTGCAGGCGTATCCGCGGCAGTGCATTAAGAATTCGCTGCCACCCAACGCAGGAGGATAGTCAGAGGAATGGTGCAAGACCGACGTCACAACTGGATTTATAATATTTGCATTTAAATAAAATAGTTTGACGTCTTTTGTATCGGCTTCGCTCACCCTTTTTTCTTCATTTGTTGTTTTATTTACTGTGCGACGATATCAATTTGTTTTGTTATTGTTTTTGCATTCCCAATGTTTATTTTTTTCCATTTATGCATTCGGTCAATGTAGAGAAGCACAATTCTTGATTTCGCATATTGACGTCAATAAAATGTTTAATAAAACAAGTAAGAATTCCACAGACGGGCGTGCTCAACTATTAAATACCCTGCGCCCTCAACGAAGTGAAAATGTTACGGCGTGCCGCTGAATTCTTCACCAAACCTTCAACTTGTATGCCCAATAACATTCTTCTACGACAAGAAAATAACTAATTTACTCTTATATATCATACATCGGCTTTAGACTCGTAGGTCCCATTAATGACTGCTCCACACATTCGCAGCAATGTAATATACCTTGGCTCCACCCTTTGGGTGCAGAGTACTAAAAACGCGTGTTAATCACAACGGAAAGTAAACTTGAACTGAAATTCATTACCGCATCCGCAAACTTTAATAACTTTGTATTTTTTTTATTATTATTATTTTTATTCAAGTTGTTTTTTCCTTTGCGTATTTATTTACTCAGAAGGCAACACTATTTTTAAAATTGTTGGACAGATTCGCAGAATTTGAGTTTATTTGCTAAATATAGTTTTTTGTTTTGGTTTTGGTTTTGGTTTTTTTCATCTCGAACGCGAGGCTTTTGTTTTAATTGTGATTTTTATATGCACGAAATGACGAAAGCGCTCCGAGTATAATTTGATTGCCGAATGCCGAAGATGTGAAGCAGCGTGAATGAATTAATAGATTTTTTGCGTTTGCGGGTCACACTTGACGTGGTGATGAATATGGGCCGGGCCGGCTGGTGCGTCTCCGGATTGCCTCATTGCTGTCTTGCACTGGCTCATGAGCTAATTTTGGTGCGGGTGTGAGTATCATCGCGGCAGCCAATTGGGTTTCCTAGAATACAATCGTGCTGATTAATTCCGTGATGAGGTAATCGTTGAATGAATTATTGCTCTAACATCTGTCTTGCATTCGAGATAGCTGAAGTGCTTTCAAATACGTTTCATACATCGTATGGAAATAACGTTGACTGGCATAAAGGGAACGTTTGTCTGAAACTTTAAATTTTCTTCGTTCTTCATCAAAAATTGACAACTGAACTTTATACTTGGTTTTATACAAAACTATCAACAACATTTATCGAGAAGACTCCAGACGGCGATTCCAAGCATAATGTGTCTGTGCCGAACGCAGTTTCATTGATTTAAATTGACAAATGAATGTTTACACATGTCCGATATATGTTCGAGCAATAAAAAGGACACACACAGTCCATTAAACAGAATTGCAGTAGAGCGGTGCTGAGGACGAGAGCGGCACGAGCAAGGCCAGGCAACGACAAGCAAGGCCTACGAGGCATTACATATGAGAGACGATGGTCGACAAGCGACACAGCACTCTGTGTCTTTTTGGATGCGTTTTTGTCGTTGATGATTTACATTTTTTAGCAATATAAAATTCCATTTTATGTGTTTATGTAACCGGCGGCGAGAGTCACCCCGAATAGTTATAAAAAATAATGTCGATAGAAGTGGCAAAAAGGCCATTGAAAGCAATTGAAAGCTTTCAACTTGACTCTGCTCGACGCAACTCAGTTTGGACCCTTACCATCATCGTTGTTGCAATAAAATATAAAAAGTAATGTCTTGTCCGATTTGGGCGATGCTGGCAAATAGACTAAGCCATGTATGTCTGTCGGTATGTGTGCGCTTCCCATGTTTGACGCTGTTTCCTTGCTGAGCTCAGTGTTTCTGAGCTGTGCCGCCGTGCTGTGCTCAAAATCCAAGACTGTAACAAAATGGCATACAAGCGGATCATGTCCTTGTAAACACGCCATAAAAACTGTCAAAACATGTATTTCAACATGTCGATAAGTTCGAGTTCAAGAGTTCGAATGTGAGATAAGACGGGAGAGCAACAAACAAAGGGGGGCACACAACGGGGTACAAGTGGTGCAAGGGACGATAAGACAAGACAAGACAAGGCAAAACAAGACAAGCCAAACCCAGTCTGCTCTCATAGGCAGCGACGGCAGTGGCTGCAGCACGCGACTGTCGCTCGCTTCTAGACACGGAGACAAATCAAGGCAAAAATCAACTGTAACTGTTGGCACTACAAATGTGTTGGGTGGGCCTGACATGTCCGCTGCTGCTGCTGCCATTGTCACTACCACTGGCACTGCTGTTGCCTTGGTAACATCATGCCACGCCCAGCAGACTGTCAGCTTAACACAAAGCGAAGAAAACCGGAGTCGACTCGAGTTGAGTTGAGTTGAGTCAAATTGCAAGCCAACAGAAAGCGAACCAATTGACAGTTTATTACTTACAGCAATTTGTCGAACGACACAAAGCGGGAATATTCAGCGACAGAGAATAAATAAACATCGCTAAATAAATAGAAAATATTCATAGAGCGAATTTCGTTCGAAGTTGGTTCTGTCAGCGGTTCACTCGACGACAATTGTTCAAGCAGAAAAATAAATGTTGCAGCACACAGCAGCATGCTTAATGGAAGTGCGCCACATGTAATAATACAAATGGCTTACACACACACACACACACATGGACACAGAGAATAATCGAACATCCTTTTCGCCTTTCAAGCAAATCTATAAATCTCAACTTTGCCGCCTTTTCGTAAATCATATTAAACGAATTACTTTGAATTATTATCGCTGGCGTCTCCACAAACATCAACACACGCGTCCATGTGCACGGACACACACACACACACACACACACACACACACTCGGAAGTTGTACTGCAGAGAACACACTGCAGCTTTTCCTATAGTATGTAGTATATAAGTACATATATGTATATTTTTTATTATTTTCTATTTATTTCGCTTTTAATATTTAAAATGTCGCCATTATTCAAATTTTATTACCAATTTATTTAGCCGAGTCCGCATTCGTTCGGCCGGCGCTGTTAGTCACACATCGTTCCGACAACAGCGCTGCACCACTGCTTGCCCCCAACCACAGCACCCCACCCCACCCCACTGTGGGCACAAACTTCTGCCTTCTGGCAGCAACATGCGCGTGAATATGCATGAGCGTTTTGTTTTTATTGCCAACTTATTTGCAAAACATAAAAATGCATATTAAGGAGGTCTCAAACAAGTTATTAAATAAATACTCATTCAAATTTTGCACACATAACTCATTCGCATTGCGCATAAACATTTTAATTGCTGCTCTCGACTAACTTACTTCACTCCGTTCCATTTCACTCCACGTGCCGTGCAACTATGCAAAAATGCATGGAAAAGCGAACAAACAAAACGAGCAAAAATTAATGCGAAGCAATGCGATTGCATGCGAGCGCGTGGGGTCAACGAGGCTTGATTATGGCCAAGCAATCGTTTTTTTATGGCTTTCAACATTTAACAGTCACTTCATCTACAAATGCGAACACACGCGTCTTCGATGCATGCGGTCGTTCTGCACGGCGTATGATTGATTTCTCGGCTACAATTTCGTCAGACAATGTTACGTATACGCACAGCGAACATGTTCGATCATACTGAATTAAGGCAAATGTTCTGAATTATATCGAAAATCAATCAGCAGAAAGACTGATTGATTTCGCCTTTTGTGAGAATTCTCAACTTAAAGAAAAAACATACTCGTAAAAGAAAACCAACCTTAAGCGAAATTGAATTTTGTCAACAGCCTTGAATGCTTCATACATGAACCAAATCTGCTGGCCTTGTTTTAACACAATTGCAACAATTCCAAGTAAGACTCAAAATAAACGAATTACGCACAAAAATAATTATTCACAACAAACAAACGAACCAACAAACGCATTGCGAATATTTTGATCGAAATTGCAAAATTAAAAAGCGAGACAATGTCGAGTGTGAACAGAACAAGAACAAGAACGACATACACAACAACAACAATACGGTGACAGAAAAAGAGGCAATTGGAAAGAAACGACAGCTCATAGCGGCAAGGCAAATACATCGAAAAACACTTTTGCCAAGAAGACCTTGAACCATTTGGCAATTAAAGCAAAAGCTTAAAAAAATGAATGAAATAAAAAAAACAACCACAACAACAACAATAAGAACAAGAACAGAAACAAATTAACACAAAATCAAATACAAAAATTCTCAAGAAATAAATAAGAATTTCAATTTTTATCATATGTAATTTTTCAATAAAAAGTCAAGGCGACAAAAACATGAACACACCATGAGATACAAGAGGCAAAATCATACGAAGAAGCAGCGCAAAATTGCAATAAATAAACATTTCTAACATGTGTTAATTATTTTTAAACAATTTCTCATATTTATGAAGCATGCAACAAAAATACGACGTTCGAAACCTAAGACAAAAAACAAAACATATAACACAAAAATACAAATTTAACAAAATTCGTGCGAGAAATATTGCTTAGAAAATAATAAAGCATGTTTTATTTTAAGAGATGCAATCAAAAAATCGATCTGTTTTCTGCATTGAACTTTGTGAAAATATATTATACTTTGCCCATGACATTTTCAATTACAGATACGCCAACTTTTCACCTTTGCTCTGGCGCCACGAAGAGGCTCAATCAGCATGAAAGCAGGCACAACCTCTAAGGAAAGTGGCAGCGATACGAGTGGCAGTCGTCGCCCGTACTGAAATCATTGTTGGCGCTCGTAGGGAAATTAAACAGAACGGAAAAAAGGAACTTATGCTTAAAGCAATAAATTATGGCAATTAGCGAGGAAAAGACGCCCGCCCTAAACGGCGCAGGCCCATGCTCAGATACATGCGGCGAATTTCCCTTGCTGCCAATGGCAGAGGCGTTTCAGAGCCAGAGACAGAGACAATAAAACACACACACACACACACATGCATACACTCAAACACATTTTAGGCGTAATTGTAGCAATTTACACGCCTGTTTTCTCAACTTCTTCTTCTTGTCGTTCTGTTTCCTTGTGCCACTGTCCATGCCAAGGCGGCCCATCGAGAGTGTGAGAGGCCGCCGGCGTGATATTCTCATCGTTCCTCCATTCGCTTTTTGATATTCCATTCGACGGTCTGTTCGTCGGCTGCCACCTTCTTCTTATTCTTCCCTTCCTGTACGCATTCTTCTGCATGCATCTCTATTATCACCTTCTTACTCGTGGCACACGCATAAAATTTTAATGAGATTGTTAACGGCATAAAATATAACAACTCCAGCTCCCGCTTACACTCCTCCGCCCACGCTTGCTCGACTCCATGCAGCAACAGCAACAGCATCAGCCATGACGAGCCCCTTCGACGCAGAGACAGTCACACGTTGAGCGCAACACAATCCTCCCAACCGCCAAGCGAATGCCATTATTAAGGCATGCAAAGCATGCAGAAGTACTACGCGAAGCGCTTGCCATGTGTCGTGGACTCTTGCCCCAGCGCCACCCACACGCAGAGGACATTGGCATGGGCCCAGCCCAACCCAGCACCAGTCACAGTAAGAGGGAACTTCCGCTGGCACATTTTGAGACGATGACGCTTCATTTGCGCTCTGATTATAATATTCAAATGTTTCTCGCTTGCTTGGAAGTTCGCACGATTTAAATGCAATTATAAATGTGCCAGAAACAAAGTGGGTGTGGCAACGTCAGACTAAAGCGATAACTTGTTTTTTGCCCGGAGTGTGACCTGAAGACTTCAAGATTGATGTATGGAAACATATTTTTGTTTTTCATATGCATTTGGAATTTTGATGAATTCTTTTAATCGAGTTTAAATATCTCAAACATTTAATATAATATTTATTTGAGCATAAAACTATATTTTCATTAAAGTTTATAGAGAGAGGAACTCAGGCCAACTGATATTGAGTATACTTAAAAATTTAACTGCAACGCTGAGATCCGCTTCGAACACTTTTAAGCTTCGCTTGGATTGGATTTTATTTCGCATAAATCATTTTTATTTTACCATTCAACAACCTCAACAATGTCAAATAACAAACACACATTTATGAATATCATTAAAAAAAAACAGCCAAAGTGCTAACAAGTCACTTTTCATACACACATGTTGACAAAGACCACGTGACATTTGTCACTTCGCAGCCTTTGACAGCGGCTAAGCTGACTTCAGCTACTGCAGCAAACGGCAGCAGAAGCAGCGGCAGCGGCGTCGTCGTTAGCGACTATGGCAGCTAAATTATCGTGCACGTGTAGAAAATCGGTCTGGCGACTCGTGTAAACTGTAAGTAAACGACTGTAAGTAAAGGCGTGCAGGGGTGAGGAACGTGGTGCAAACATATCTATCGCCGCACGCTCGTAAAACGAAATCCTAATAAATTGCTTAAAGTTTAAATGAACAAATTAAAAACGGCAATAAATATTTATTGAAAATGGCAAGAAAGCTTTTTGCAAATAACTTTTTTATGACCGCCGGATCGGTGAACGGCGAATAATGTATGTAAATTAATTGATTTTGAAGCCGCACTAAAAAAGACAAACATTCATACAAACTGCAATTGTATAATTAGTGGGTAACTAGATAACTTATTTGCTGACTGTCTGGCTTCGGACAAGTCGCACTTAGGCGCATCCCAGTGCGACATCGGCACCTCAGTTGAAGGTGTCGTAGTAAAGCGAAAGGAAATATACTTAGTATTGAAAGGGTACTTAAATTTAAATAAGCTCATAACAGCCTTAACCCAATGTGATCCCACGCTGTGGCTCGGCAAATGTACTAACCCGAAAAAATGTGAAATGAGTGGTGAACATTTATTATCAAGTGTTGCAAGTTGCAACAAAGGCCAAGGCGAGTCGGTAGGCGAAGTGCCCACTTAGGCAAGTCTGAAACGGTGTTGCAGCAATTAAAAGTCACCGAAGGGGGAAGGGAAACGAAAGCACTCGTGTTGATAGAAGCATCTGTGTGTCGACCGACCCCGACGCTCAAATTTACCCCTGAGTCGTGAAAGCCAAAAACAAGGAAAACCGTCTATCAGTCGTCGGAGGAATGAAAGGGGAAGCGAGAGTCATTCAAGCCCTTGTGTGTGGGAGACATGAAACTGTGACTGAGATCGCTTTGTGTTGCAGCCGCAATAAGCAACACGTTGCAAACACGGGTGTGCGTTAGGTTGCACGTGGGCTGACTATCGAGCCGGAATCAACCACAGCTGTTGCCCCCAACTGATTGCCACACAAACACGAACGGAAATGCTTCAAGAGCGATGCTTTCCACTTCAGGAACGAAACATTTCCTCGAGTGTTGTTAGTGCTAGAGTAGAGAGATTTACACACCCATCACTCATTATTGTTGCTGTGAAAGTATGACAGTTGAACATACAAAATTCACATTTTACATTTAAACATGTCTTAGTATATGTTTGATCACTTCATCGAACATTTAGTTGGCAGACCGGCCTTCCAGCAATCAATATAGGAAAACAGTTCAACAATAATCGCAATTGCGCCATTCGTCCGTTCGTGCGCACAGAGTAATCTACAATTAAAGCAATTGCAACTGAATTATTACACAATGCGCCAAATGAAATTTCCAATAATAACTTTGTTTACTCGTATGTGAAAATTCAACAATTCAACAATTCTACAAGTCACAACTTCTGAGAACACCGCACCCGGGCCGCAACACAAGCCGAACCTATTCTGATGAATGTTGCCGACAGATGCCCTTTGAAAAGATTTAGACAAACGCCATAATGGAAATAAACGAGAAGCAGAAACAGATGCAAGAGAAGGAGGTGCCCAAACGAATGCATCAGCAGCAGCAGTAGATAAATATTGCGCAGCATCTTGAATTGCCCTCGTGCCACACGCCCTGCAACACCGTCAGACGGCATGAACCAACAACATTACATCAAGGTAAGGCGCACAACAATCAGTTGTAAAATAACAAAAAAGCAAAACAAATACACAGATACACACATATATGAATGTATCTGTGCATCTACAATGAATTTAATTCAAGTATAAGATACTTTGCTGTTTTTTACATCTGCAATTGCGCCATTTCGAGAAGGCGCAAAGAAAACGAAACGCGTCATTCACATCAGCAGCGTTTGCGGCAGCGGAAACACACGGCGAGCTGGTCGCACGGCAGCAGCGATGCCACCTTATGAGCGACATTCGAAGATGCAAAGTTGTAGAGTCCCCACCGCAGACATCGAAAACCAAAAAAGAAAAAAAAGTGCGAAATCGCATGTCGCAACGTTGTGAAATTCCCAGCCAAAATAAGTTGCCTCAATACGATGTCATTGTGTCTTGCCTTACCCTAGACCCCCTCCTCACCTATCGCAGCATTTTCGCTGAGTCGCCTCACGAAATTTCTCGAACTGAGCTAATGAAAAAATCAACAACAAAAGAGATAAAACACAAAACGGCAACAACAAACGACCCAACGACCCAACCACCGACAACAGACGGACGGACGGACGGTCGGACGGACGCACTGCCTACTACCCACCAGCAGTTCGCTGCCGTATCTAGCCTATCCCAATATAGGCGCTATCAAAATTGTATCTCGAGGTTTCCTCGTCATTTCGTTGCTCTTATTTTTGCTGTTGTTTTTTCCGCTTTTCCGTTTTTTGTGCCTTTTTTTGTTTTGATATTATTTTCGTAATTCGGATTTTGCACTATTTTTGCATTTACCTCACGTTGTTTGTTGTTGTCGTAGTCGCTGTCGTTGCATCATGTTATTATTGTTGTCGTTGTTATTGTTGCAGTTTCTGTTTACTAACATTGAATAAACTCGAATGCAAGCCAAGTATCTGCACTGGTGCCTGCCTATTTAGTCGACATTCCCCTAACTGTGACCCCTTGTGTAGCACGAACGCATGCTACCCCACGTCAGATACGCCTAAGTGTTGCCCGTCGTCGTCGTCGTTGTCGTTGCATTCAATGCTCAATTGCAGATAGTTTATTTTTAGATACAAACATCCGACCGGCCGACCGGCCGACCGACCGTCCAACCATCAATCCATACACCCATCTATCTATCCATCTACGAGTATCTACGAATCGCGTCTATCTGACTATCAACGCTATCCGCTCATAGACTCGTTACTTGCAACTGTATTCGTTTGGATTTGTACCCCCGAAGTGATGAACGAGCTACTCTGGTCTGGTTTGCTTTATTGTTGTTGTCGTTGTCGTTGTTGTGTTTGTTGTTATAATTGTGTACAAGTATGTGAAGCTTTTGTGGCATTGCTGCTACTGCTGTATGAGGAGGGGCAGAGGGAACGACGGCAATGCGAATCGTGAGTGAAGAAGAAACGCAAGTCATTCTACGCTCGTGTGATTTATAAGGTCTTTGCCTTAGTTGTTGTTTGTTTTTTCGTTGTTTTTGTTTTTATGGTTGTTGTTGTTGTTGTTCTTGTTGTTGTTGATGCTTTCGTTGTTGTTTTTATAATGTTTTGTTTTGCTTATGGTCTTCGCGTGTTTTCGTTTTTGTTACTCGTTTCTTTTTTTTGTTGTTTTTATTTGTTGACTTCGTCATTGTAAAAATTTTAATAATGTCAAAAGATAAACGAAAGATAATTGTGTAAAATACACACATCCACACACACTCACACTCACACACACTCGCACACACACACACACACTCGCCGCACACAAAATAACAACTAAATGGCAAAAAGCGACTGGGCAACAGTTTAGATAAACGCCTTTCATCTTTGTTCATTGTAGTTGAGGTTGTTGTTGTCGTCATTATGATGCGCAATTTTAGTAAGAAACGCAGACAACAATAACAACAACAACAACAACAACAAAATTAACAACAACAACCGCGTCAAAAATTAAATAAAAGTTGAAATTTATTTCAGAAATTGTGAAACTCAATTCGCGCGACACAAACAACTCGAAACGCAATTACCCCAACATTTAACCCCTCCCCATTCCCCCGCCGCTTTGACTATAATCTTTGTCACTAGCTCACCCCACTCACCCTCACTCTACCACATTCCTCACTTTTGTTCTTTCGCTCCGTATCTTACACAGCCTATCTGTCTCTCTCTCTCCCGCTCTCTCTTTTATTTCGTTATTTAAGATTGTCTGTCCGCTGTACTAGTTTATACCGATATTCTCCACTTTTGCCTATTTTGAAACTGAAACGTATCTGTTTCCATTTGATTTACGCAGTTTGGAGTAAGCACTTGTTTGTTTGCTGTACTGTACTCTAAACCACTCATTTGAATGACATATTGAATTCGATCCGCGCAGTGCACCAATCGAGCCTCGTCACTTATTTGAGAATCTCCAGAATATGGCAAACAAACTAGCTGAGAAAGTGAAAATTCTTGTACAAGTAAAGCAGACCAAAGAACGTTCCAAGAATCAACTCTATTAATAGTGTCTATTAAGTGAATAATTTTGATAATGATGAGTCAATCGTGTCACTTGAACGTGCTCGGAACGGAGTGATCGAAGAGTGAAGCCTTTGCTTGCACAGACAAGTTTAAGTTTGATTTGTTCATAATCACAAAACATCAAAACCGAAACAATTAATTGAGAGTCGCCTTGCCTTGCCTGGGCAAACAAGTTTAAATTAATGACTGTTGCCTGTTTTTGGTTCTTGATTCTCAAACCGAAACAAAAACAGAAACGCAAATCGATTAGAAAGTAATATCAAATAAAAGTTATTAATGTGTTATATAAATTAATTGTTTTCTTATGTCATGTTGTATGCAAATGAATACTTTCAATTTAATCACAAAAATAAAACGTGATGAGCTTATAAATTATAGAAAAAACCGAATCTGGTTTCCAAATTGTGTGTGTGGTTGTGTGTGTGTGTACATAGACATATGAGCGAGGAGTCGCATGAATTTTTATTTGTGTTTTCCATCGAAAGTTTCCAGTCAATAAATAATAATAATGCACCGTTTTGATGTAAATAATTACCCGTCTGTGCGCAAAACACGAAAACATCAATTAATTTAATTGAATTGAATGAGAGACTTAGACATGATTACGAATAATACACATCAATACAGCTTGCGGACACACCACTCCGTACCGCTGAGAACCGCCAGCGGATGGCTAAGCGCACGCCCACCCGCACCGCACTTCCGCCGCGCACACTCACACACAGTTGGCTCGGAATCATAATCGCAAATAGAATACTACAGCGACAAATTTCAAATACTACGTCGCTAATTGAAAATATCTCAGTCGGCCAGCCAGCCAGCCAGCCAGTCAGACGGCCCGACAGCCCGACAGCCCGACAGCCACTCGACTTATCATAGTCGCTCACTCGTAATCTGTGTGAAACATTGCGTATGAATCTATGAATGAATGAATGAATGAGTGAATCAAATGAATGAACATGAAGCCAAGCCCTGCAAAGCCAAAGCCAAAGCCAAAATCATTATAATTTTATAATGGCACGAGCAAATAGTATGGATTTAAATCCGATGAGTGCTGATATTTTCAAATAGTAAATTATAATTTTCATAGTAATTGATTGTGGCAACAACATCAAAAACACAACAACAACAACAACAACAAAACGAAACTATCTGACAATCGGAAGAAGTTCACATTTCAGTTTCACTAGCTGTGATAAGCGAGCGCTCTGCTTAGCATAATGAATGGCAGGCCATGTGTAAGACTCAGACGATAGACTCAAATCACGCTACCCGTTCCACGCCCCCTTTCACCACCCGGTGTTCGTCTGGAGCTGAGACAATCGCGATGCTGCTCAGTTGATTTATGCATGTTGTTATTAGTTGCTGTGAGTCTTTGCTCTTGTCTCTTTGCTGATAGTGCCCTCACCCCTGTCTTAATAAATCTAAATCAAAGGCAAAACCGAAAACAACAAATTTAACTTGTGTAAATAATTATACAAATTATTTGTACGCGAATATTAAACAAAACAAGAAAAACAAAAAATTCCCATCGACTTCGGAAGTCTACTCATCTGTTTATGGGACATGTTTTTGTGCTCGTGGAATGTTTGGGAATTTTTTTGGGTTTTCTGTTTGCTTTGATTTATTCTAATGTCATGCTGAAGTTTGCTTTAGTTTTGACATCATTTATAATGAATATTTGATAAGTCATTAATTTTTAACACGGACCTCAGAGAATTTCGGTAAACTTCCGCTGGCTTGAGCTTGCTTACATCAAAACAAACGTCTTGACCACTCAGAGTGGAGACCTGTTCATGCAATCCGTCGTATGACTTACATCACATCACTTTAACTTCCAATGAGCAAAACTTTAGCCAAATCATGCTTATTAAATAAAGCGCAAACGACCTTCGTAGTTGTGCAGCACGTCAATCCGCATGCCGCACTTCTACTTGTTTTTGTATTTGCATACAACAACAGCAACAACGGACAGAAACCATCAATTAAATCAATTACAACTAGAACACGAACATAATAACCGACCACAAAACAAGATTTCCTACACATAATTTTCATTTTCATTTCAATTTTTCGCTTTGTTTTTGTTTAGTCTTTTCGCAATTGCAAAACATTACTTAATTGCAAACTGCTCAGACAATTACAGCAACAACAGCAACAACAGCAACAATCGCAATTACAACAGCTGCGAAAGGAAAATATACCAAATTAGCAACTCATTAAAAGGGCATTAATTAAAAATACAGAACAGAACAGAACAAGCCCCACTGCTGAGCAGAATATAAACTTCACAAAATAGAAACAAAAATCAAAAAAAAATCTTAGCAAATAATTGGTTTCCCACGTGAAAATTAAACCAGAGCGTGAATGCAACACCGACAACAATAACTGCAAATAGAAACAATAACAAAATATTAAATTTCATATTTTCTCACTTGACGCCCACAGCCGAAAAGCTTAGGAGCTAGAAACGCAAAGCAGGCCATGACAAAGGGGCGCGGACCGGTGTGGCGGCATGGGTACAGGATGCAGAGCCAACATTGGCAGCCTACACAGAGCCACCAGGCGCCCACGCGTGCAGTGCGCACACAATATTGGCAAATACCAATATGAGTCGACTGACAGCCTCTAATGACGGTAGAGCAGACGTCACTGAAGCCGCTCACTCTGCCGACGCCAATGACGACGGAGACGCGATGATGATGACGATGATGTAGCGAATGGTGTTGCTTATGATGATGATGCTAATGATGATGAGGCTGATGACGCTGCTAATAACAATGATAATGATAATAGAAACCGCTGCCAGCTTATTTTCACTTGCAGCATGGTCGACGTGATACGAAAAAGTTCAGCACCAGCTGTGTTCGCCGCCTGAAGAGCGGCAGAGGGTCGGCAGTTGCCAGCACGCCTTGCGAAACGGCGCCCACACGGTATCGGTTGTTAGGTGGTGGGCGATTTGTTGTTGTTGGTAATCGAAGGCGGCAGCAGCTGCAGCGAGGGCATCTGTAATCAGGAGACGTACTTTGCTCGTTATTAGTTCGACATGAAAATGATTGAAGTTGATGGCCGGGAATCCGTCAAATCGCCGCCTAGCCCAATGGCTAAACAGCTGTGTCTGCGTGCTCTCCTCCGCCCACCGCAAATGATGGAGTACGCAAATGAGTTTGCCAAACAACTGACGTTGGCATATTCCGGGACAAACTGTTGCGGTTTTCTGAGAATAGTCTCGAGGGAGCAAAATAAAACAACGGCCAGCATAACAACTTATGACAAGAGAGTTCTCTATTCGAAACTTTTGCAACCAACCCCCAATAATGATTATGCGTTTCTTATTGCCATCATTCGTGGCGCATATTAACCAACAGACCAATTATTCCATCTGCAGTGCAGTGAACATGTCTAATAACGCAGTTGGCATAATTTGATAGAGGATGATAAGAGTGATTTATTATTTGGTCCTTGCATATGTCATCTTTTATACGTTGAACATAACGTAAAACATCCATTTGGCATCCCGGATATGTTTCAAGCTGTGCCTATCATTCTCTCAGTCGATGAGCACTTTAATATTCCAGACAGTTTGAAAACACTTTTACTTCTTAGGTGACGAAGCTATTACACGTGATTCATGCTTAATATTCTGATCAAGAAACCAAACGGATTATCTTTATTAAAGATTGTTTTCCAAATAAAACACATGACGGCAATAATGCTTATTCAACTGATTTCCTTTGAATTTCATATTTACATGTGCGAAACGTAAAGATTTAAGTTAAACACATAAAAGCAGATGCTTCCTTTAAGTGTATTTCATCAACATTTCGTTCAAGGAACTAATATCTTGTTTGCACAATGAAAATCAAAGCCTTTTGTAAATTCAGTAAACTACAATTATCCGAAAGCGATGAATAATTCTTTTATCTCATCAAAAAGAAATTACGCAGCAACTTTTACCTCGTACGTAACACGCTACTTTCTGGCATTTCCACTAAACATCCTTTGGCAGAGTTGCACTACATTGTGAAATACCTCAGCGTCCTCCGCCCCACTCAGCGAACTCGCTTGCACAAACATTGTCTGAGCTTATGTACAGATATATGTATGTATCGCCGTATATATGTATATGCACTTGTATTTATGTATCTACTTATATGCATATTGCATGAATGTATTGTGTCGTTGTCCTGCTTTACTTTACTCTACGCTACACACAGTCCGTGTACATACAAAATTCGTAGTACGTTAGTGACGTAACATTGCGAAATACAGCACGGCAGAGCAGAGCAGAGTAGAGCACGGCACGACACAACCAGCCATTAAGTGACGAATGAGTTTCGTCGCATCGAACGCCCCGGATGACACGCCTCCCACTGCTGTTCCAGCAGAACCAACACGCCGCCGTCGTGCTTTCGTATCTACACGGCATGCCTCGCTCGTGTGCTCGTAGTAACCTATTTACTACGCTCAGTTTTTTGTCGTTTTTCATTATTGCGCTACGCTACGTTATACACTCATAGATACTTGCGAGTGTGTGTGTGTGTGCCCACGTGACGCTTCAAGCGACCACCACTGCTACCAGACCAGCGTAACTGACCCAGTGCCCGCCTGGCCGACCGGTTGCCTGCCCCGCCGGCCGCCTGTTGCAGCTTCGTCCTCGCAGTATCTTTGTCGCATCCCGTTCCTATTACGACTTGCTTGCGACACAGATTTTTCGGGTTTCGTCCTCGTGTCGTCACCAGCCGACTCGGAAGGACTCGGCTCGTACTCGGACTCGGTACAGTGCGGCATTCGTCCCTAGACGTCAGACTTCGCGTAAACTCGTTTTAATATCTACACAGACACGACGCACACACACAAGCAGAGCAATCAAATTTGGTTCGCCTTTAAGCTATGACGTCATGAGCTGACACGACGCTCCTCGGCCTGTGACTAGGAGTGAAATTGCAGCGTGTGCCGACTGACGACGTCATCATTCATCGTTATCGCTGTCGTCGTCGTCGTCGATGTCGTCGAAATCGTCGGCTCTGGCGAAGTAGGCGCTGAGTGGAGGAGGTGCAAGCGAAACAACACGCTTACAACGCAAATAAAACAAGTATACGCAATAAAAAGTCGCAACTGAAACGAATTGGGCCGAAACGTTCGCTTTAATTCGATTTGTAAGCGAGGAGGACATGAGGCAATAAGCACTTTTACTGCTCATCGTGCATGTCGTGTGCTAATGTCGAGCGTTCTATTCTGTCTAGTTTACGTCAAAGTCAAACGTCATAGCGCCTCCTCACGACACACGACACACGACACACGCCACATGCGACACGCGTCCGTGCACAACTGCGTCGTGACCCACTAGGCAGTTGTGAGGCGATGAGGTTCACTCAGCGCCCTCAGTGGCCGTCTGTCCGTCGGGCAGCGCAGCTTCGTCAAATCCTAATTGGGTTACGCTGACAATTGAGTAAACTGAAGTAAAGCGACAAAGGCAAAGCGTCTGGCACCTTCTGTCATCGGCCTCGCTGTGGGCGGCTCGTTGCACGTATGAATGAGAATTTCCATTTCTCATGCGTGGGCCAAGCACGAGCACGGTGGAACATGCAGGATCTGCCATTGGAATACTAAACACACCCACACACCCAGACGCCCACGCACTCACTCGCACACAAGCCAATTTTGCTTGACTAGAATATTCTTTGTTTTTTCCTTCTCCGCTTGTGCATCATTTTCACTTCCGTGTGCCACTAGGCAACGGCCAAGACCAATGGAATATTGGCCAAACGCCCACACACACAAGTCGCTTGCGAAAGGCCCCCAGCCTGGCTCACCTACCGAGTCCTCCTGCCACGCACACTCAGATACAACTGCTGCTGCAACTGCAGCATGCATGGACTCTTCTCTTTCGCTCACTCGCTGACTGCAGCTCCATGGCTCGTTCAACTGTTTCAGCAGCAGCGCAGTCGCCGCTGCTCAGTTTCAGTCTCTGTCTCTGTCTCAGTCTCAGTTTCCGTATCCGTTGCTTTGCTTTGCTTTGCTTCAGTACGACTCGGCTTCGGTCTCAACGCTTTTCATGTACTTTGCAATATTTAAACGCTGCATGCAGCGCACGAGCGCCTCAGTCGGTCAGCAGCAGCTTTGTTTAACGAAGCTCTTGAACTTGAAAAATAGTAACTAACTTAAGCCAACTAACAACAACAACAACAGCAACAGTGAAACAAAAAACTATACTTAACACAAAATCGTAAATAATCGAAAGACGAAAAGTTATAACTCCCGTCGCAATAATTGCAACAATTCGGCGCGAGGAGGAGAGCAATACATTTGAGACCGTGCCGCGCCAAATTCTGACTCACATCGAACACGTTCCGACGCGTGATTATTTCGATTCTGGGTTAACCCAGTGACCTTTGCCCTTTGGAAAAGTGTAACATCGTGTGGGGTGCGTGTGTGTGTGTGAAGGCAATGAAAAACCCCAATTCTGTAAGTGAAAGAGAGCACGAAAAGCGATTGCGATCGAATACGCAAAACCAACTCTTAAATATTTTTGAATACAAGTACTCGTAAATAAAGGATCGATTGTTTTCTGTTGCATAACTCGTAGACTTAACACACATTTATTTTAATTTGGAAATCGTCAATGCAAAAGGGAATCGTTTATCATTTAAAGATCAGAGCGTATTTCCATATGTAATCTACCTGAGTCTTTTTCCTACCAGTAAAAATACCAAAACCTGGCAAAACCAACCGTAAGCCGACACTGGTGGCATGAAATTCATGTTGGTGATGAACACCCACGGCGTTTTAAGTTAAATGCCAACAAGCAAAAGGTCACATTCCGATATGTCGACTGCAAAAGAGTGCGCGTCGTTGAAAGGTGGTGGCAGCGTGGGGTTAAACTCGTGCCTTTCCAGCGGTTTCGATTTAAGTCGTACTTTGAAAGCATTGTGTGTTGTGAACTTGAGTGCATTTGCACTTGAAACGAGAACAGGTGTCCGATGTGGCACGAACAAAGGCCGTTGCACAATCGAAGGCGCTTTGTTGATGCCAGTGCCAGGTCAAGACAATGCCACAAGAAGAAGAAGCTTCTGCTTAGGCAAAGAAAAGAAGCAACACGACAACATAAGCGAAAATGAAAATGAAAATGAACTGCGACGCAATTCGAAAACATATTCAAGCAATCAATTTTCCGACAGCCGCCAATCATAATGAAAAGCGGCAGTGGCGGCAGCGAGTGGCAGCGCTACACGCGTTTGAGCCGTGCGCCGCGTGCAAGTGAGAGGGGGCGGGCGGGCGTGTGTACGCGCGCGTGAATTGACGACAGCGAACTTGAAACTCGAATCCAATAAAAAGCGTGCTGCGTAACGTGACATAAAAAGCAAAAACAAAAACAAAAACAATAACAAAAAGCCAACAAATCCCGTTTGCCATGCCCACCCGCACGAGCGGCATTAATTGTTTATAGCGCTTTTTTATTTTATTTTCTGCTCTGTTCTTTTCATAATTTTATTGACTGACTTTTTCTTTGCCGCCTTTCTTCTTCTGCTCGTATTTTGTTGTATTTGCTCATACTTATTGTTGTTTTTGCAACGTTCATCGCCATTGACGATTCGCTCGCGTGTGCAGCTTTTGACTCCGATGCGGTTTTCTTTTGTCGTTATTTATTTAATGTTGTTTTTTGTTTTGTTTGCCTGCTTGTGTATTTTTCCAGCGCTTAGTGTCTTTCTTTTTTACTTTTCACAATACACACTTATTTCTTTTCTCTCGGTAAATGTTACATTTAATTTTATGGCCATAAGCGTGACAAAAACGTCAAAGAAACAGGCAAATTAAAGAGTTGAAAAGTTGTTGTATTTGTTTATTATGTTTTTTTTTTTTTTTTTTTTTGTAGCACTTTTAATGAACCATGGCTAATTCTGCTTGGCGCCTCTTTGCTCGGCTCGTGTTTCGTTCGGCGCCACTGTGCGTATGCGTGATATTGTTTATTAATAAAACCGCTAATTTAGTTGTCCATTTGTCTACGTTAAAAGTGAAAGGTGAAATTGCGCAATTGAAGCGTTTTCGATCAGGCACTTGACACTTGATCTATTTGCTTTCTAATGAGTCATTTAAAAATTCACATCCATTCATAAACCTTATTCACTCTATATAGTATGACAGACAGAGAGCGGTAGAGAAAGAAAATAGTGATTAAGTCGCAGGTTATTTCTATGGGGGACAGCGAGTCAGCATGAAATTTTGAGGCATCAAATTATGATTTGGGGCGGCCTTTAAAGTCATGTTGCAAATGTTGCAAGTAACTAACTCTGTCGTTGGTCTCTCACGGCTCAATCGGCCTACAAAAAATATCGAAATCGAAAATAGAACAATCGAAGAAAATCGAGCTCGAATTCGGGCTAACTGAACTGTCAACCGTTAACGGGAAACTGCCACGCGTTTAGTGTATTCTTGTATCTTGTTCGTCTGGCAGCTCTGGTTTTATTCGAAATTTGACATTCAAATTTAACTTGTACTGTTTTCAAACATGCGTGATGTCAACTCACAGTCAAACACATAAAACTAATTAAGGCCAACAAAGGTGAAGAAAACACTCAAGAAACCAGAAAAGCTTTTATGGATTGACAAGGAGATCAAACTTAACTCTCTAATATTCCTGCCGACATCCTGTTTCGCCATTGAACCTGAGGTGGGATTATTTTTTTCATTCATTTAAGCGACCCTTTTCGATGAAGAGAAGAAGAAACACAAATCGTACGCGTGCGCCCCAAGACAGATTGTTGTAATTAATAAAATATTTTTCAGCCAATTAATATTATTAATAGAAATATTTATCTTCGTTCGTCCGTCACTTAATGTTGATAATTTTAGCAAACTAGTTTGGATAAAAAAAAACAAGAAACGGCAGCAGAAAACAGATGAGAATCGCCAGAAGATACAATAATTATCAATAGGCTGAACAACTTAACTAACTTGCCCATTCGAAGTCAGTCAGTGTGTTCGCTTTCCGTCCGTCCGTCCGTCGGCTCGATTGACCGCCCAAGATTCAGAGTGCAAAACAAACCTTTCGAGTTCGTTTGTGATGGGCTTTGGGGGCAATTGCTTGGTTTTTCGTTTTGTTTTGTTTTGTTACGCCTGATCAGGACAGAAAGACGAAGCCAAACGAGATCGATTTGAGTCACTAAACTGAAACCGGTTCGCTCGCTCCGGCCGAAAAGTCAAGTGAGTCCGATGAAGAAGTCACGATTTGAACAGGTGAATTTCTTCGCAATCGGTTCGCTGTCCGCTTGTTCAAATATGCGATTCATTTATCATGAAATTTACGTTAATGGCGACTTTTAGCTCCGCAAATCGAGAGATGAGCAGACATTCTTGCTGCTCCTGTTGTTGGTGTTGTGCTTCGACTTTGTTCTTGTGGTCGAAAGCGTCAAAGTTCGAAGTTTAGGATTAGGTGAATGGGTTTCGAACTGGACTTCCGAGGCTTATTTGAAAAATTGCTTATTTATGCTTACGACTCATATTATCACAAAAGCGTTTTTACGGACCAAGTTTCCACACTTTGTCCGAGTTCGATTCCAAGTATTTTAAGTTGACTTTTATTGTTTATGCAAATCAATATGAATTTTTTTTTACATATTTGTTGTTCTTATTTTCTTAATCCGTAATAAAATGTTGAAAGCATTTGCTTTGCGGCGACATTGTGTCTCGTCGCGTCGCTTCGCGTCGCATCGCCTCAGCTTGCCTTATTCATTCAAATCGTTAAATATTTGCTAAACAAATATTTCGCCAGATAAAAGTTTAAAAACTTGATCTTTGCATGTTAATGGACAACTGAATTAGCAAAGTTAATTATAATTAAATAATCAAAACCACAAGCAACCATAAAATAAACCGAAACGTAAAAATCCACGCTGAAATTCATAATCAATTCATAGTCGGCTAGTGCCGAAATCACAGACTCGGAGTAGCCAAAATTTTCGAAACTAAACTCAAGTGAGCTTTTGTTTAAAATTTGTATTTTAAATGAATTCAGCCAATTTGTGAGTGTTTTTACGCAAATGTGGGTGAATCGGAATCGGCTTGGCCAATGTCGAATATCGAATACTTGTTTGACAAGATTAACTTTACTTGAATTTCTTTAGAAATCTTGAATACAATTAGAACTCTTTTAGGAAATTTGGTTCCTTTGAAAAACCATTTGCATGAAACTCAATTGATAGAAGCCTTTCCAAGCGATTTCTTGAGTTATTTATTATGGTTTGGCATCTGCAGTTCTTGCTTATCAGTTCTAAACGGGAAATCAAAAACATGTTAAAAATGGGGAAGTCCCCATATAGATAGTTACTTTCTTTTAAAGTTGCGCCAAAAATGTTCTTGAGAAACTCGCAGCCTGGCATGGGTTGTTGTGTTTGTTTATGTGACTGCTCTGCTAGACCGACGCTGCATTATTTCTGCTGCTTCTTCTTCTGCCTCCTCCGTAATTTTAATGTTTTGTTTTCGTTGTTTCTCATTCGCACGCATGTAATAAATTGTACGTGCTCTTTCTCACAATAAATACATATTGTATATAGAGTACAGTTACATGTAACGTGTGTAATGTGTATGTTAAAAAGAGAACGCACGATGATGAGTGGAGAAATAAATTGTGGAACCTAGGCCACTCAATGAATGCTACGACGCTCTTTAACGGCGTAGTATGAGTGGGATCAATGCTCGCTGCCCGTTGTTTGCTCTCTGGTGCTCTCGCTCGCTCATAGCTTATTTGGGGCCACATAATTAAAATTCCAGAGTCCAATTCAACTTGGACTTTATTGCGATCTCTGCTCCGGCGGGTACATTTTTTAAACGAACTGATTCACAAATCTGCAGCGGAAGATGACAAATTTGTTTATGCCACAAATGCCACAAGTAGAAGAAGAAGGAGAAAGGAAAGGAAAACAAAAGAAAAACGCAATAGATTTGAAATGCAAAAAGAATTTCGTTAAAACAAGTGCGTCACATGAAAGACACTCGCCCCTTTCATTGTTGATGTTGTTGATGTGGATGTTGTTTTGTTGTTTTGTTGTTGTAATGAATAATGCATAACAAAACCTTTTCACGTTCTCAAGGCATGCAAGCAGAAACAGAAAAACAGAAAAGCAAAAGCAAAAAACATTAAAAGTTTGGGAATGCAAAAGTAACGGCATCGAAATGTCTCCAGCCAAGAGCGGGATTCCCGTTCATGTAAAGCAGTAGGCTGATATTCACAGTCCACAGTCCACTTACAATACACACACACACAACTTGATTTTCGCGCTCTTCCAGCGTTTGTTTCACTTTCGCCGTTTCGGACATTGCGGTTTTCATTCCATTGTCGCTCGTTCCTCTGCATCGAGAGAGCCGCTTGCTCTCCCGGACACGGATGACACCCAAGCGTAGTATTGGCTTATCGTATGTCGCGCTGCATTCCAAGCGCTTTTGCCCCGTTCCTTTATTCCTAGGTAATTCCGATGGCTGGTGCCATGCTTCTTCTTCCGCGCACGCGGACTCCTTTGCGTCAAATTGGCTCGCTTGCGCCTCTGCTCTTGCACTCGCTCTTAAACGTAACGGATTTTCTCAGAAGAGCACCATTTGTTATTGATATTTTGAACTGAACGGTCGTGCTCTCGGAGGAACCATCGTCGAGAAATTCACTTTTCGCGCGCCAAACTGACAATTTATCAAAAAAGAATTGTATCTCCAAATTAATGCATTCTTTAAATGCTTCGTGTAATTTTTATTAGAGAAATCTTTTCGTCAAACGTCTAACAACGCAACAAATTGTGTCTTCGTTAATTGTCGAAAATTGTGAATCGTGAAAAGCAGAAAGTGTTTAATGTTTATGTGTTCAAAGCACTTAACTGAAAAAATAAAGCAATGAAAATGCAAAAGTAAAAAAGAAATCAATTTAAAAAGGCAAAGAAATACAAATAAAGACAGAAACATATTGAAAACAAGAAACGTCGAATGCAATGCTCAAATAACAGTACTTGTGTCCTTTTGCAGTGAATTTGTTCTTGAAGGTGAAAAGGAGGAGAAAAGTTTTTTGATTATTTTTGAAATCGTGTATTTTTTGGCGCAACTCGTGCCACAACCAAAGGCCTCCTCATGAAATGTAAAAGTTGGTCAAATAAAATCAACAATTTTGTTGTGCGCAGATTAAAGTCCATAAAGGTAATTATTAAAGCAAAAACCGACCTCGAAATATATTATGTACTTACAACAATATTATCAAAAAAAGTTCTTTACTTAATTTTTTGTTTCGAAATTTTTTTTACGTTTTTTTTGTTTTGAACAAGAAAAGTTTTGAAAACATCAATTTTTAAAACCAAAACACGCAAAAAATACATTAAAAAAAAAAAACATAACAAATAAAAACACGACTCTTCACCGCCCCCTTTTTGTTGAACAGCATTTTTTCGCTATTCAGTCCATTATACTCATTTATTTGTTTGTTATTTTTATTTTTCTTCATAAAAAATTCGCCTTTCACTTGTTTTTTCTTATAGTTTTTGTTTGCTTTTTTATGGTTTTGTTTGTGTATTGCATTTTATGTTTTTATTTTTCTTTAATTTTTTTATTGTTTTTATGACCATCATTACAAACAATTTCTCATATTTTGCTTGCATTTGACAATGCGATATTAAAGCAAACATGAAATATTGCAATAAATTAAAACCAGAAAAAAAGCTCGGGGAAAGAATAAACAAAATCACGGAAAGTCTGAAACTATGTTTAAAAAGTTACAACAGACAGCAAAGACAACTACACTTGCTACTCATCTCATGTTTTTGGATTTGTTGTAATTTGAGACACCCCGCGAAATGTTTGCGTCTGCTATGCTGCTTCGCATTCGCTTTTGCATTTTCTCGCTCACACACTGCCATCGTAACAAACAGACAACAAACAAACAAAAACAACTACAACTACAACTGAACTGCACTACGCGCCTCTTGCGCTTCCACACCCTTCGCGCGCTTGTATTGTAGCTTGTAGCATACATCTTCGTGTTGCCTTGGCTTCATTTACTTTACTTGTTTTGTTGTTGTTTGGTGCACCGCGCCTCCGTCGCTGCTTCTTCGTTTCGTTGTTGCTTTATCGTGTTTATGTGGAAAATTATTGTTACTATTTTGTTTTGTTCAGCATATTTCTCTACGTTTCTGTTTTCATCATCGACATCGTTATACACACACACACACACACACACACTCATGCACGCATATAACTCGATTTGTTGTTGGCGCGCTCCGTTCACTGTGGCCTTTCCTCACTCGCACTCTTTTGCTCTCTCACTACTCGACACACTCGCTTGCCTGCTCGCACTCGCACGCTTTGCAGACACAACTTCCTCATTGCTAGCTCAGCATAATTTTTCACTTTTCTTCGTATCTCGTTTCGTCTTTGTTGTTGACTATGTTTGTATTAGTTGCGCTTTTCTTGGCATTTTTTTCTCATTGCTTAATAAACAAAGTCGGTTTGGTTGCACACAAAAAACATTCTTTGCATTGTTTTTCATTGACTGAACTGTGTGGAGAAAGACGGGCTTAGACTACTGCTCTTGGTTATTTGGATAAAGGACACTTTTCCGGATGGGGAAATTTGAGTAATCGTCCGGCAAGCATAAAAGATCTGTCCTGAAAAAGGCTAAAGTGGCAACAGTGTCGTATCCACTTTTATGTAAAACAGTTAAGAGCATAACTCGCTGCTCTTTTATTCACAAAATGCGCCACAATTCATTTTGTGGATGCTGTTCATGTTTTTTTTACCTACATTACAACAGCAAAGTCGTTATTAGCTCCAAAACATTTAAAATGCCATAAAAATGTTTACGCACTCAACACGATTTATTTGTTGTTTTTGTGTGTAGTTTGGAGGCTGTCCCAAAACAAAATACAAATATTTGTAAGTAACATGAAATCTTTTACTCATTTGCCTCATATAAATTGTATTCGAACTGCGCAAACGCTCGCTCGCTCATTCACTCAATACTTGTTCGCCTTGTGCGCTCCACGCACTGTGCGTGGCGCCACAAACACAAACAAAGTCGGATGGAATGTTGCTCTCTGCCTGTCGCTGCCTCTCCGTCGACCAGCTACGAGTACTGTTAAGTTAACAGCCAAATCTGACCAAAAAATTGTGGCCAACCGGCTTTTAACACTCGCACTCGCACTCTCTCTTCTGTTCGCTTTAACAGGAGAGATTTTGGCCCTCTCACCTCGAAATAGTCGCACGCTCGCACGCCTTGTTGGCTTCCTCAGCAAGCTCACGCCTATTAATAAAATGAAAACGCAATATTTATGAAACTCAATTTTTTTTTCTAATCTTTTTAATCAAAAATACTAAATCTGTTAACTTTCGGTCAAATTGGTAGAGTTCTTCTGGCGCTAACATTCTGCTAACACGTTGTTGGCGTCTTGCCCCACAGCCTCCGCTCATTAACATTTAACAGACTCTCTGCGCTTGTGAGCTCGCTCATGCTCGTGCTCAAGTTGGCAGGTCTCGATTGTTTTGCTAAAAAAATGTACCGTTCATTCTTGATTTGGACTGTGGGGCTTTCGTCGTGTGGAACCGGACGTCGCGTCGCTTGTCGTATTCCGCGTATACACTCGCCTTCGAAACACACACAAACGCGAGTGATTAAATAATACTTAAGTGAACAAGAAAATACTAAATTCCGTGTGTATGGCTGTCCATATTAGCTAATATAAAATAATAATAATTAAAATTTATTTAGTGCAAATTCTCGAGTGTGTGTTTTTGTTTTGTTTTGTTTTGTTGAAAAGTTGCGCGTGCAAAGATTAAAAAAAAATACCGTAATTTTTTTGCGTTATATATATTCTGTGTTTATGTTTGTGTGTGTGTACACGCGCACACATACAAGGAGAGCGCGTAAAGAATCCCAATAAGAGGCAGAAACGTCCTTTGCCCCAATTTTCGTCGGAATACGTAACCTCGTCTTGCCCGTCGCTATCCGTCACCGTTCTCGTTGTCTTTAACGTTTCGTCTACGTCGTTCCTGTTTCTACGTCGCTGTTATTTTTTTTTTTATATAAAAGCGGAATTTTTCCGCCAGTCGAAGTAAAGAAAAAAACAAAAACTGTTTTTGGTGCGTTTTTGTATATTATTTAATTTTATTTATTTATATGCAAACAAAAAAAGCAAATATACAAATTTCATTGCCAATGCGAAAAAAAGGAAAAATCGCAAATTAATTTTGCGTAAAAACAAAAAAGCAAAACAACCAAATCGAATCAAAGTACTGTGAAGCGAAAAAAAAACCATACAATTTAGCAAATGAAATAAATTTAATCAAACAACAACAAAACCGATTTCAATCACACGCGGATTTTGCGTGCGTGCGTGAGTGTGTGTACGAGTATGTTGTGTGATGGAATTTTATTGTTGTAAAACGCAATTACAACGACAATACCCACACGTACATGCCTCACCTCAACTTATCAACCAACCGACTTAATCCTTGTACAATATGACAAAAAAAAAATACCCACTCGAATAGAAAAAAACAACACAAACTTTATGCGTAATAACTACAACAAAAGCTATTCGCATAATTGGTGTTGTGTTGTTGAATTTTGTAATATACTCACAAGCTTACTCATACGCACACATACATGCATATGTATGTACACACGAGCGTTGCTCGTTAAAAGGCTCGACTCAAAATATGTTAACGCATTTTCACTCTCTTTCGTTTGCTCGCTCTCAGATACTCCCCTCTTTCGTATGCTCGCATTCGTACTCGCAGTTACAACAACGTCTTCGCCTACATGAGTTGAGTTGAATTGTAATGTGTGTAAAGGGGAGTGAGTGTGAGTCAAACGAGTGAGAGCATATACTATCAAGATAGAGAGCAAGATAAAGCAAGTGTGCACTGAATCGGAATGCATAAGCGCATTTTTGTTTGTTTTTTTTTTCCTTTACTCAGAGCTCACTCGAGTGCAATTTTCATTCATAAGCACACATAGCAATTTTTCCGCCTTTTTGCTGTTGTTGTTATGTTTGTTGTTGTTGCATTTTTCACACTTGACAAGATTTTTGCTTTGCAGTTTCAAACGATAAAAACGAACAAAATTACTTCTGAAAACCAACAACGAAATACGAATCCGAATTGGAATTGCCATCAAAAGTGTTCAATAATTACAAAAAAAAAAACAAAAAAAAACTTAGAAGTATGAAAAAATCACTCAAAATTTAAATAAAACTAAAAAAAAAATAAAGATAAATTCACAAATGTAAATTGTTCAAAAGTGTATTAAAAGTTTTGGTTAAAATTTAATTGGTGAACAAAAATTATTCAAATACTTAAAAGAAAAAATTGTTAGTTTGAATCTCAAAAAGACTAAACAAAAGAATATTTGGAAAGCAATTCAATAAGGCCGATGGATGGGCACTGAAAGTTTTGAGGTAGTAAATAAATTAATAAAAGACATCATGACTAACAAATGCGACTTTTAAATTACCATTAAACAACAATATGTCATATGCAATAAAAACTGATGTAGTGTTGATTGAACTCGATGTGTTGTGTAGGAGAATGGCGGAGCTGTGACTGTACTGATAGCGGAAATAAGCCATCTTTGTCAGAGACGTTGACGGCTTTGAGCCGGAACCAAGCGCCTTTTCTGCTTGGTAGACAATCGCCAACGCTCTCACTATCTTCACCCCTGCCCACACTTCCTGGTAGCGGCTAGTGGCATGCCAGAGAATGGCGAAGTAGCAAAACTACGCGCATGCGTCATTAAAATGCATGAAGCCGCCGTTGAATTCGTTCGTTCGTTCGTTCGTTCGTTGAAGCTTCTCTTTTATTATTTAATTAATGAATGGGATTTCCCACATGGCAGTCATTCTGCCTCATGATTTATTTTGCCTTTACACCAAATACAATGTACATATGTATGTATTTATTAGCCTCCCCTGAGACTCCCTTACCTGCCGCGCCTTGTTTTCGTTAAGCTTATGAGCAATTTGCTTTTTTGCACTTGTTATGAATTATGCAAAACGCGTCGCAAGTGTCGACAATGAATTAGTTTAAAATAAAAGCAAAAGCAGAACAACAAAAACACAAACACAAAAATCCATGAAGAGCAATTGACAAAACGCTATGAGACAAAAACAACAACTATGATCGAGACGACAAGAGTAAATTGTTCTACAAATGCTATAAAAAGACTTAATTCTTTCCAGAAATAAATTAAAAGACAACCATTTTGTGTGATCGTCGGTTGTTGTTGTTTTTGTTGGTCTGTGATGCCGAATTATTGGCATAGGGTATTTTGTTAATTTCAAGGCCAAGAATTCCAAATGTATTCCAACAAAATTAAAAAAATTGTAGTCATAGAAAATTTCTTCCTGTTGATCTTTGCTCGGCAATGATAAAACTGTTTGTTCTTGAATTTGTTTACCGTTATTTATGCGATTCGTCGCAAGCTCTTTGTTGTTGTTGTTATTATTATTGTTGTTCAGTGTATTATTTAAACAAAACCTACACATATATACAAATATATACACAATAGGAAAGTCCAAAACAAATCTGAGCGATTTTAGTCTTATCTCAAGGAACAAGCGATCTGCAAATGTAAAGACACACGGACGGACGGTCGAACAGAGAACAGATTATTACAGTAAACGACCATGAGAGTGTGCAGAGTGCGTGGGTGTTGCTTCTGTTTAGTGGCAAATACGCCAAAAGGTGGGAAAGGTGGCAACAAAACGCATAACAAACAACAGACAGACAGACAAAAAGCAATGTTTTTGTATAATATTTATTTTTGTAGAGTTTTCAGCAAGCAAATTTTATTTTTAGCGCTTTTATTTAAACAAAGCAAATTTGAATTGAATTCTTTTCGTATTTTGCAACAAAGTGTGGCAAACAGCAGTAACAGCACCGGCGGCAGCAGCAACAAAATGCTTTTGCCAAAATCAAAGACGCCTCACAGTGTCCGTGCAAAGTAATGCGACAGATTTTTGTTCTTCGAGCATTTATCGCAACAAATTTTGCTCTCGAACAATTGTTGAGAAAAGTCAATTAAAGTGTGGCAAACATTTGTCGCCATCGCCGTCGTTGGCTTCGAGGTTTGTTCGACTTATATGAGAGAAAACAAAATAAAATATAAATAAATAAAAATAAACGCGAATACAAGTAGATTAATTTAAATGTCATTTCTGTCTAGACGAACGGTGATGATGATGATGATGAACACCATCATCATTATTGTCTTGAACATCGTCAACACTTCACTTGACCAAGACAAGACAAGGTGCCGCAGCGTCAGAGGCGTGGGGGCGTATGTTGTGTAGATTTCGGTGCTATGCGATTTGAGTTTTGATGCCAACATTTTGTTGGCAACAACGGTGAGGGAAGGGGTGTCGGCGACGGCTGTGGCTGTGGCTGTCTGGCGAAATGTTTGATCGACCTGCAATGTGGTTTTGTTTGATGACAATCCGTAGAATTTTCCACGCTTGCTGAAAGATGCTTTTCTTTTCTGCTTTTTTTTTATTTTTTGCGTCTGCAAGCGAAAAATTTTCCATGTTCTATAAAAATTATTTATTTATTGTATGTATTTTTTTAAAAATATTTTAATTGCCTTCGTCGTCTCTTTTTGATGGTGTCGGCAATCATGTGTGACACTCTCTCACAGACCCCCACGTAATAGCGGCTTCTCTGTGTATGCTCATGTGTGTTGGTGTGTGTTTGCGAGTGGGTGTGTGGGTGTTGATGTATGCATGTCAAATGCGCCCACGCACAACAACGGTAAAGTGTCAGCAGTGACAATATGGCTTCCTCCATGCACTTTAAGTGCTGCAGCCGGTGGCAGGAGGGTTGCATGCGTCGGTCTCTTTGAGTGGATCATCAGTGGTGCGAAATTATGCTGTAGTTATTGTTATGCATGAACCTTAAAGATACTAGATGCATCTACAAGTGGCGCACGTGCAAGATTTGCATTGAACATGCCTTCTTTGAAGCATCGCTACATGTGTTGAAATGTTTATGTTCCTTTTGGTTTGAGAAATATTTACACATTTGCTCAAATTAAACAGAAAAAAGATTTAAAACAATAAATTTGAAATTTCTAATGTAATTCAAGCAAAGAATTTCGAAATTTTTTTTGCTGATGTATTGCAAAATTGTTAAATCTTCGTTGGTGGGCAAAATGAGGGAAATGCCTCAATCAATGAGGTCATATCTTATCTTAGGCAGACAGACACACACAAATACACGCAGCGTCTGAATTGGTGGTTAGCTAGCTCGATATAGCCGAGAGTGTGTGTATGTAGCTGCTTGTATGTGTGTGTTAAACCGGCTACATAGCAAAGTGTGACGCACATACAAATCGAATCGTTTTCACCTTCTACTTCTCCAACTCGCTTCTTCTTCACCAACATTTCTTGTATTAGTGGTGTGTATCATTGTTGTTGTTTGCTGTTGCTCTTGTAATATACCAAATCATAAAACAACAACAACAACAACCAACAATACTAAAAAAGCACCTGTTTTAATTTAATTTTGTTGCTTTTTCTGCGTTTTGATTTCTTTTTGCTCGCATGCATTCCACTTGTTGCGCCCTCTGCCGACTTTAGTCTGAAGTTGTCACCCTTTTTTTGGCTTGTCTGTCTCTTCCTCGCGCTTTCTTTCTGCAGTCGTTGTTGCTTTTACAGTTTATCGATGCTTTTTTGCTGCTGCGACTACTGCTGCTGTTCTTCTTCTTATTATTATTGTTATTATTATTGGCACCTTTTGTTTTTTTGTTTTATTCATTAGAAAATTAGTGACGCACGAGAAACATTTTTACTGCCGAATAATTTATTTAAATATGCAAACATTTTAGTTAATATTTATAGCGAAAACGTGTTGCACATCTATTTTATACTATTTTCGTTCGTTTTGTATAAAATTTTTATTACGATTATTTTTTGAAGTTTAAAAACTTTTTGCGATTCTTTGCGATTGCTTGCTTGCGTTGACGTGTTTAACGCTTATGACTTCTTCTTCATGAGCCACTGTGAGCATACAAACAAAACATCTCCATCGATAGTTTATAAATAACAACAATAATAACAAACATTCGCAAAACAAAGGCCTAAAAAAGTACATAGAAGAACAAAAACAAAAAATAAGTGATCAAGACAATTTTTTGGTCTCAATGTATAAACTTGTGGCAATGAACTTTAGGCTCAGAAGTCCTTGAACTCTCGCAAAGAGCGCAAACAGAATTAACAAAAAATATATGTATAGTAAAAAAGTACGTCAGCAGCGAACGCGTTCATGTTGACTTTATTTTGTTTTATGTAGTTGCTATTGGTTGTTGTTGTTGTTGTTGTTGTTGTTGCCGCCGCTGCTATTTTAGCCACTTTTGTGGTTATTTGGTTTTTTTAACGGCGTCAATTGTAGACCTGTTTTTGGTTTGGTCTGTTCAGCCTCGTTTCGCCTTGGCTCACTTCGCTTGCCCCGACGACGACTATGACAACGACAACAAAAACAACAACAACAACTATGACTTGACTTGGTCGTCTTCGCAATTGTTGTTGTCGTTGTCGGTCTCTTTCAGTGGCTTTCAGTCGCTCTCACAACTCTTTCAAGTTCCGCTTTCAAGCTATTTTTGCTTAATTAGTTGTTTTTGTTTTGACTCTTGCTTAACGATTTTATTTTTTTTTTACTCACTGTTTTAATTTTAGCTTTTGCTAATTTATTACGATTTAATTAAGTTAACAGCGCCGCAGAGCAGTTAACAAGAATTGAATGTCGGTCGAGCCTAAACAAGTGGCTAATGTTAACTGTAACAGCACTGCAAAGAATAATTACTTCTGTTAGTTAACAGTATAGCGATTATGGAAATTTTCGCCACAACTTTTGAAAAACACTTACGTTGAGCACACTTGTTGTTGTTCTTGTTGTTATTGTGCGGTACAGATTAGATTAAATTCGCTAAATATTAAGAATAAAAATAATATGCATTGATAGCAAATTGTGCAAAAAAAGAAAGAAAAACAATAATAACAAATATTGCCAAACGACGTCAGGGAAATGAAACAAGATGAAAAAAGAGCAACAACTTCAACAATGAGTGCAGTGCTGCTGCTGTTGCTGCTGTTACAGCCGCTGGCTCAAAGTTCAGCCACGCGGCGCTCGACTGTGTAAACAGAAAGGAGCGTGCAATTTTATTATTAAATTATTTATCAATTATTCATTATTTAATTGAAGGCAAGGCAAGGCAGTAACTAATAATATGCAAAGGGAAAAACTGAGAATTAAATAAGAAGTATACAGAAAAAGGGAATAATTTTGTAAACAAAAATAAGCAAGAAATATGTATATTTGTTTTTGTTTGTTGTTATTTTCTTTCGATTACAAAGCTTATCGCAAATTTATGACACTTGAAAAATAAATGTTATCAAGTCAAATAACAAAATATTAATCATAATTTCTCTTCTTATTGTAGATTAACGGAACACAACAACAACAACTACAGCAACAACAATCGATAACAACAGCAGGAGCAGTAGCAGCAGCAGCAACGCCAACAACACAAGCAACAATTGCCGCTGCCGCAGTTGTCGCAACCGCAACCTCCTCGACGTCGCCGTCGTCGTCATCATCATCATCATCGACGTTGATGACCGAGGACAGCAGTACACAACAGCAAACCGAACAACAACAGTCAGAGCAATTGTTGCAACAACAACAACAATACCAGACAATGCCAGCAATGCCAAAAGAAAAAGCCGCAACTGCAGTTTCAGCACTGAACGAAACAAACTTTGCCGAATTAAACTTGAAACGTATGGCCGTTGTCACGGCTATGGCAACAACAGCAACATCAATGACGGTCGGTTCACGCTTACAGCCGCATCAGCAACAAAGCACATGCGGCTGCGGCGCTGCATCGGCAATGACTTCCGCCACATCGGCATCATCGCTGGACAGCAACATGAGCAGCATCAGCGGCCTGAGCAACAACATGAACATCAAGAACAACAACAATAATAACAGTGGCAGTGGCAGTGGTAGTGGTGGCAGCAGCTGTAGCAGCAGCAGCGGCAGCGGCAGTAACAACAGCAGTCGCAACGTGTGCAGCAGCAGCAGATACATGACAATTGGTAAGTAATCTGTTACACTGTTAATTTATTTTCACTTGAAAACTTTACTTTCAAAACTCTTCGATTAATACCGACGTTCTCTCTCTTTCTCGCATAGGCAATACATCGCCATTGGCAGCTGCCGTAGCGTCAGCGTCTGCTACCAAGCGGCAGTGGTTCCGTGACAGATATCAGAACGGACAACAGAACACAACAGTTGAGACAACAGCAGCAGCAACAGAAGCGCCATCATCATCATCTGTAACAGCGACAACTGAGACAGAAGGAGAGGCAGATTTGAATGCCACTGGCGCCGCCGCAGCAGCAGCAGCACCGGTAACGCCGCCACGTCGTTCAGCAAATGATTTCATATTCGGTCGCTACATAGGCGAGGGCAGCTTCAGTATGGTTTACATGGCCATGGACATTCACACACGCAAAGAATATGCAAGTAAGTAAAAAACAACCTTCACTTCACGGTATAATAAAAAAAACACAACAACAAAAAAAGCGACAATTACATACATTTACGAGATAAGCTCCAAGCTTCAGCCAAGAAAAAGGTCTGTGGTAGGCAGTCAGGCAGTGAAGTATAGAGGAGAGCAGACAACACGGGGCGTTTTAAGGCTGACAGATTGTGATAGTGACTAGCAAGTGGAAGTGGATTTTTCCACTCTGAGAGCGGTAATGACAACTTGCGTGAGCTGGTTATAGTTTCAGTATGGGGAAGGCAAGAAGGGTGACGGCCCTTTGACGTTGTGCCTAACCGACCCGACCTACCGGCGCCATAGTTCTAGTTCGAAGCAAAATACTTATTGCGATTTAGCACACCTGTCCGATTTCTAACATGTTCTGCTTGATCGCTCTCAGCGTTTTGCGGTTACCAAGCAAGACAGGCAGCCAGCAGACATTTAGCACAGATTTGATTCTTAAAAATGGTAAGGCAGCTGATGTAGTTTTATAGCAAATAACACAAATATAAATTAAACAATCACAACGGTGAACTAACAAACCAAACAGTGACAACAGTCTGTGCCTCTGTTAGAAGACAGCGCTGCTAAGAACCGAAAAACCAAAACAGCCAAAAACAAAAAGACTCTGGGGCACAAGTAAATCACGTTCTTGTTGAAATCTGCATCTGATTTCGTTATTTGTCGGGGAATTTCACCAGGCGCGTGCTTATTTGTTTTTAGTTTTATCATATTTTCTTTCTTTAACCAACCAACCGACCGACCTTACGCTTCTTTTTGCTAATAATCATGATGATGATGTTGATGGTGATGACAATTGAAATGTGTGTGATGTGTGCGATAACAAGAACGTGTTAAAGCCAAGCACATGAACAAAAAATAACACATTAACGCCATGTTGGCCAAAATGGCGTTCGGTCACTGCCATCGACCGTAAGCCTTCGTCAACTCGTGTTATCATTATGGCAGTTATGGTCTATCAAACATTCACGCGCCCAACCTCAGGTGTTATTACATCAGCCGCACGCTCACGATGACGCAGCGGCCGCAACCCCCACCCATCATGATTGCCTTGACGTTCACTTGCGATTTATCGCTTGACTTACTTATGAGGCGGCGGGGACGGCGTGCGTTCTCCGATCAGCTGTTTTTGTCAGCATTATTATTATTTTGTTTTTTTTTTTCGGTTTCATTTGTTTGCTTTCACTGCCGTGTGCTTCGCTCCCGCGCGTTCGCTTAGAATTCATTTGCGCTTGTTGCCATATTGGCATTTTTGCTTTTTTGATAAGAAGCAGCACATACTCTGCTGCTGCGTGTGCTTAGAACGAGTTTGAGAGGGAGAGGTGGGACGATTTGATTGAAATAAAACAACATTTGAAATGTATTTATTTCCATTGAACAAATAACAACAACATCTGTTTTAGAGCACGACGATCGAATGCTAATTTATTCCACACTTGGCTTTCGCATTTGTTTGTTTTTTATTATTCATTCTTTCATTGAATTTGCTTTTGCAATATAAACAATTTCTTTTTTTTTTTTCCCCCTGCTTCTTCTTACTTCTACTTAGGCGTGTTTTGTGCACTTCAAGTGAATGAGAACTACAAAAAATAACAAGATTGCATTCAAAACGCAACAATTTAGTTAATTTGTCTGTCGGCGTTCGTCTCATCATAGACACACTCTATCCGCCTCTCTCGCTCGCTGTCTTCCATATGTTAATAGAGTTTGTATGTCTAACTGCATTCGACAAGTTGTCCATTATTGTTTGCAAGTTTGTTTGTCTCTCCGTCCGTCCAACCGTCCGTCTGTCTGTCTGTCTGGTTGTCTAGTCTGTGGTGTCATGTTGTCGATAAAGCGCCGCACGTGTAGACAATAATTACAAACATAAGAGAAAGAATGACAATCGGCAGACAGATAAAGAAAAAGATTGTTGACAAATGCATTTTTTGTTCAACTTATCGTATTTCATAAACAAACACTAAATCTTTTGTATAAATTTACCATTTTTAAGAACAAAAAATAAAAATGTTCTTGCTCACTCGTCGGAGCAATACCTGTTATTGTCATTTAATTGGTTATAAAATTGATTATTCAACAACAAATATATCGACATTTGTTGAACAAGACAGCAATATTATTACTTACGATCGGATCGATTGAACAATTTTATTTTGCACTAGCAGAATTCGCACGTCTCTGTACATTCAATGTAGCTTAACATAGAACAGCTTTCATGTTTGCAAAGATCTGTACGTTACATCTTAACATTGCTGTTGCTGTTATACAAGCAGCATACAATCAATCTCACCATACTTTCAAATGGCGTTAAACAACAACTCTGTCAATGGGGGCGTGTGCATGTACGTTCAGTGTTCAGTTAGGCCAAACGCTGACTCCGATGTTGACAGTTAAATCATAAACATGCCTCTTACACATACATACAGGCGCTTAATTATTTATTTATTTTTGCTTTTTTCAATTGTGTATATTTTTTATTATTATTTAATGTCAAGCACGTTTTACAACTGCTCATAAAACAAAGAATAAGCAACAGTTCAGCGCAGGTTTGTAGATAAAAAAACTTTAGTTTTTTTCAGTTTATGCAACAGTTTATAATTTTAAAAGCAATTCAACTTATTGCCGCACAACTTAAAAATTACAACAAAGTGTTTAAACATTAAATTGATACGCTTGAACGTTCTATTTTAATGAAATGTACAATGTTTAAGTAAAAACAAAATAACAAGTTTACTGAATTATAGGAAAAAGATATGTATGTATGTATATAAAAGCAACAAATTACATATTTAATGACTGTTCGAAAACAAAGTTGCTTTAGTGCTTTGATCAGCCCCACGGCATGTGACTATATCGAGAAAAATCCAAATTCTTACCAGTTTACGTTGGAAAATTCACGTTTCGTGCTTACAAACAGACCTACATACATCTGCAAATGTTGACGCAACATGCCAACGAAACAAATGACATTTAGCATTGACAACAACGTCATACAAAATAAGCTTTGCACTTTGTTGCTAATGTCCTTCTGTTCGAACAGGATTCTGCAACAATTTTACTAATGACTCATAGCGCAACGCAGAACCACCTACGCTCACTTGCTGCGTGAGTGTTTAGCAACATTGAAGCGCAACAATATTGCGAACGTTTGCTTGCAACATTTTATATCTTTATTTCTGGTCTTCTTTAATTTATTTTTGCTTAACATGGTATTTTCGTTCTATTGTTGTTGTTTGTTTTTTGATGGTCTGACGTATTTGTTGCTACTTTATATATATTTTATTTTGTCACATGTATAATGTGTATGTATGTGTGTATTTGTCGTGTTTAAATTAAGGCTTTCCTACGCAGCTTCGTAGTTTGTTGTTTTTGTTGTTGCTGCTGCTACTTTGGTTGGTTTGTCTGCTTGTATGAGCGCTTTGTTGTTGTCGCCTTTTGGCGTCGTTTGGACGGCACGCAATTTTGTTGTTTTTTTTTTTCTTTCTATTCTGTCACAAATTTGTTTTTATTTAATTTGTTTTTGCTTTTGTGCGTATTTCACAATAGTAAGCAAATTTTGCCTTATTTATGAATTGTCTGCGTTTTCTTGAATTTGAATTTAGTTTTATTGTTATTTATTTATTTATTGTTTTCTTGCTTTCTGTCTGTGTCATTTATCTTTTGTACTCGTAACTAATCTTGTTTTTTTTTTGTCTTTTCGCACCTTTGTCAATGAGCGATCCTTTTGCAGTGTGTAAGTTATACCTGAAAATAGACAAGCACACATACAAGCTACAAGTCTCAGCTGTTGACAATTGCTTTCAACATGCTCTCTGCACGTCAGATGCAACACGTGCTTCTTCAACCATTTCTATTTGCTTTCTTTGCATCAACCCTGCGTTTTCTTAAGAAAATGTTCGCCTTAATCCGATTTTCCAACAGAATGTTTTTCTTGCAATAACAACAACAACATTAATTACAGTTGCTTACATGCAGCAATGCGTGCCGCCGAAACAACAACAACATTCAAAGGGCAACTCAGTTGCTTTCTGTTTTAAAGCAATTGCGACGCGCCCCTCTTTTAAAAGTGGTTCAGCATATTTCTTTTTTTTTTTCTTTTCTTAATCACTTTGCTTCTTCTGCTTTGTCGCATTCTACACACATTTACCTCCGCTGTGAGATTATTTGTATCTTTCTTTGTTATGCTCACTTAGTTGTTGTTGTGATATCTATTTTCGGTTTGCTTTCTTTCCCACTCACTCGTCTTGTACAAAAACAAATTGTCTCTATTTTGTTAACTGGCAACGCTTAAATGATTTCCGAGAATTTCGGCTTCATCTTATTTTTTTGAATGGGCTTCTGCGTATGTGTGTAGTGTGTATGAATGTGTGTTAGAAAAAACTAAATATTTCCACTTTTAATCACTTTTGTGTGAATAACTTCTGTCTGCTGTCGCTTGTCTACACAGCCCCCCGCCGCATGTGTGTACAATGCTGATAAACGTGTCGTGTCTGATGATCTTTAACGCATTTAGAATAGCGACAACAACAACAGTTTGGCTGCTCTACGCGGTCTCTTTCTTTCTTTCACTGCTCAGCTGTTGGCCATTGATGCCACTTCAGTTTGCTTAATCTTCTATTTCCGCTCTTTGGCGGAAAATGCGAAACAAATGAGTTTTTTCTTTCTTCGTATGCACTCTCATTCTGTCTTTGTTGCCTTTCACTTTGTTTTTGTTATTTGGAGTTAGCAACAACAACATATTTTAATGAAAAATTGTTGGTTAAATATTTTGTTAAATTAAAGTTTTTATTACAAGAAATAACTTTTAAGCCTTGCCAGTGTTGATCCTCTTTGTGTTTTATTTGTGCCTTAAAATATCCAAGAATTGACTTCTTTTTCGCTCCATAGCTGAACTTTGAACATGTTTTTTTTTTTTTTTTGGATTTGAACTTCATACAGAAACAAAAACAAAAAGGAGGAAATAAAAGTACGCTGAACTCGTTTAGGTTCTTTTTTTTGTTTTTTGTAATTATTTATTTTGTATTTTTGGCTGCAGCTGTCAAAGTTGAGCCTCAGTTCAATACATGAGTTCAACTTGTGTTTGAATTAAGTTCGATGGCCAACTCGAAAACCAGTAGGGAGCGCAACAGCAGCTGTCCATGTCTCTGTCTGTCTTTCTGTCAGTCGGTCGGCTTGTCTGTCTCTGTGTGTCTTGTCTTTTGCGGAGTTTGGTACTTGAAGTTGGTTTTTTTTTCTTAGTGTAATTCGTGTTTCATTAATGAAATTTAATATTTACGAAATTAGGTCAGTCAACTTTTGGACAAGCGTCGCCTTTTTTTTATTATTATATGCTTTGTTAAACGATAGTGTTTCTGTCCTTTTCTGTGTTGCTGAATCATATTTTTGCACCTGTACTTTTGTTTTGCTGAAATGAATTTAAATAAGTTATATGCGCGGCGAAGCGACATCTGTTTGTGTGCGTTGTCTTGCACTAACGTCGTTCTAAACCCCCCTCCAACTCAGCTGTGCCTAGAAACATGCAAAAAGGAAGAAGAAGACGATTACGATGACGATGACGAAGGCCATAAATAAAAAGAGAAAAGAACGAAAACTGCACGCAACATGTTTTCTTTACACGTGCCAAAGTCGTTTGCCATGCTTGATGTCATCTTTTAGGGGGAGGGGACAGCGGTGGTACACGCAATATCCACACACATACACTCACTCACATCCTGTGCGCTTTAAAAAACATGGCACACGAAACTATCTCATTGTCATTGTGGCATCATTGCCCATGCTATTGGAGAAGTGGGGAAAGAGGGCAACATTGGTGACAGTGACAGGCACACAGCCCTCTTGTCTACCCTCGCGACTTCCTTATTTTAGTTCTTTAGTTTTATGACTAATTTTAGTTATTGCCACTGTTCTTGTTCTTGTTGTTGGTGTTGTTGCTGTTTGTTCATATCTTATCGTCATTCTATGCTACTCCTCTTGTTTTGCTTTGTTTCTTTTTTTTCAATGCTTTATTAAAGTCGCTAGAAAATTATTCAACTTGGAACATTCGCCTTAAACTCGATTATTATCTTTTTGTGCGTTCCTATTTTGTAAAAATACTTTGCGTGCAGTCAACATGTCGCCCAAAAGGGCAATAAACTTCTTCGTTTAAGGCATAATTTAACAAGAACAACAACAACAGCAATAACAGCAGCAGCAACAGTAAAAGACTAAAGCAGGAACTGTAAGTTATTGTTGTTGTTATCATGACTCAGCGCTTGGTTGGTTGCCTTGCCCCTTATTCTTACTCACTCCTTAAACACTTTCGCTTTTTTACGAGGTTTTTGGTAACACTGACAAAAAATGGCAGCGCCGAGACTCATTTCAGCGCTACCTGAAAAACAGAGGTGTTCGCAGAGCCGTCTTCCCCGCTCGCTCAAACGCCTTGCGACTTGCATGCACTTCTCATTTACTTTGGTTGAAGTGTTGTACTTGTATTTAATTATTATGTGTACCAACAACACTTCGGCCCATTGAGGCAATTGTACAACAACAACAGCTATTGTATGAAAATTATGTCATAGTCAATAAAACTGTTAATTCCGTTGGGCATTTTCAGCTGCTTTGCTTTGTTTTTTTTTTTTTCACAACATTTGAATAGCTCTTGGGCTGGGTGAGGGGGTGAAAATTACGCCGACAATCAAAAATCGATGGGTGTCTCATGCGGGTGGAAGGGCGTTCGGTGTGTGGCAATAAGCTACTTTTGTGGTGCCTCTGTTGGTTTTATTTGTGTTGTTTTTGCTATAAAATGCAATATTTTATTTGTTTATTTATACTTTGCTTTTGCTTATCTGAAAATACATTTGTCAATTGTCTTCTGGCCCCAATGCAAACCGCAAAAGTTTTTTTTTACCATGTTTCATGAATTGCATGGAAAAGTAAATACGAGTGGGAAATAAACAAATATATATATATAAAAATATTTATTTAATATCACAGACTTCTGCGCCTACGCATGGCACAGTTTGCTGTCGCCGATTTAACTAAACCAAAATAATGTTGCATTCTCCTTTTCTCACACACTGCCGCCGATAAAAACCAAAACACTTAAAAAGACGCAAAATACAACAACAAAAAAATAGATTAAAAAGAAAAAAAAATGTGACGCCAATTGGGGGGCGTTAAATGTTTGTGGCTATTTTGGTACACTCTTAGACGATGCGACCCCAACTTAAACGCATTCTTGGAAAATTATGTCGCCAACAAACTGTATTTGAAATCTTCAACAGGAGTAATCTTTTTGTTGTTGTGAATGTTTGTCAAGTGAGAGAGGGGGAACGCGTCAAACATTAATCAATTGACAGTTTACAAGAACACTCACCACGGTTGCATTTATTATATGTGCTATGTAATTGTCGAGATCGCAGTTCGCACTCTTCTAGCTTAAGCGTCAAAGTATCGAGTTCAAACACCTCTGCTCTCTCGCACATGCTCGCGCACAAAAGGAGAGAGCAAAAGAAGCATCACTTATGCGTTGATGATATTCTAAGACGACAACAGTCACATGAACAGTTTGTGTATGATTTCTCTTACTACTCCGTAGTTGTGCTTGGCTTGCTGCTCGCTCACACAGTTTCAACAAATAACAACAATATTTCGCACACAAACAACAAGGAAAAGAAAACAAACAAGCACACAAATCGACAGCAGAAACAACAACGACAACGGCAACGGCAACAAGAAAATAACAACACCAAGTGGCGCCGCCAAACGGCCTTGCGCCTAATTAAATTCTTTCTCTCTTTTCATTTTTCGTTTGGCTGCCATTTTTATTGCCTTATTGCCTGCACGCTTAGTTTTCTTCTTCTTTTTCTTGTTCTGTGTTGCAAGACATTTCCACAAGCACACGCATATACTCACACACACACACACACACTGTCCGAAGACATTTTCTGTGTCTACAGCATTATTTGCTGCAAGCAAAAACATCAACATATTTCCTGTTTGCCACAAAATGTTTTATGTTCTTTGATTTTTTTTTTTGTAATTTTTCTGTAAGGAATGCGACCAAACAAGATTTTTCTCTTAGTTGCTTATGTTGTTGCTGTCTTTTCATACACACATATATAAATTCATTTCTTCTTTTTGTACAGTTTTGTATTCCAATTGTAGATTCACTGCTTTTAGCTGTTGTCGCCAAAAAACCAAACGAGACTTGTTGTTGTCTCTGCAATTGTTGTAATGCTGCAGGCTGAAATGTTATTTATAGCTAAGCTTTGCGTTAGTCTGCGCTCTTCTCTACTCTTCGTTGTTGCTGTTGTTGGTGTTGTTGCTTTTCAGCTTCCTTGCAACTTTACCTTTGTCTTTAAGGCGGCTTTACACGTGAGCGTGAGTGTGTTGCTATTTGCGCTCTCGCGCTCTTTGCTTGGCAAGTGCGCGCCATATGCGAGCGCACAGCACAGAACAGCAACAACAAGATCACAACAGCAACAACAATGACCATAATAACTCCAATGGGAAAATATCAATGACTTGCTTGGTATTTTTATAGCATTTTTTTCAAGTGATCTGCAAAGCGGCGCAGCTTCTCTTGCATGATCAACTTGTGCTCTCTCTCTGTCTCTCTCTGTGTCTAACTTTGCTTTATGAAATGTGCCAATGAGCAAACTAGTTTGGTTGCATTCCAGCCAAAAAAAAATACAACAAATACAAAAATAGATGTTGCTGCAACAATTCTCATGCAACGAAAATGTTTCAAATGCTGATTTGGCGCGGATTTCTGAGCTATCATGAGGCACCCATTTTTTCTTTACTTCGATTTTAAACGTCTTCATTTATATAAAAAGCCGTCAACATAAAGTTTGCTTCCCTCATGTTCCATGCAAATGACTCCGCCATGAAATGCAGTTGACTTGACTGTTGTTGTTGTTTCTTATTGGAATTTAATTTTAGCTAAGTTCAAATTTCGGTCGTGCGCCGAAAAATTTACTGAATTCGCAACACGTTTGCAACGTAATTATTTTTTATTCTTGTTTATTTGTTTTCGATAAAAATAAAACTTGCTTTTTTTTAAATTGAATATTGTTTCGTTGGTTTTCTTACTTATTGTAACTGAAATTGAAGCTGTTTGCGAAATTTACATGTTTGTTTATTCAATTTTTGGTTTTGTTTTTGCGAAACTCAGCAGAATTTTTCGTTGACAAGTTTGTAATGTGTTCATTTCTGTTAATTGCCACGTAACGCGGCTTATACTTGATTTCTATGCTTTGCACTCCTAACTCTGTTTGTTTTAGTTTTATTATGAATTTCAAACTCATGGCAAGTTCAAGGCTATTTGGCTTTATCAGAAGCGCGTTTGTTAACCCACAAAAGCGCTCAAACTGTTTGACTCTCGACGAGTGAATTGTTTAAACATTTGACAGACATAAAAAAAGAAAAAAAATTTTTGACAACTGTTTTTGTTTTTTTTTTTTCTTCATTTGTGTTTGCTCTTTTATTTATTATTATTTTATATTTTGAATTTGCATAAAATGTTTTAATGTTGCTCTTCTTCTTATCGCCGCCGCTTTTGTTGTTTACTTAATCGAATGCAACATGCGTCAGAGACAACTTAAATTCATTTGTTAAAACAATTCACTTTATTCAACAATAAAACCTACAACAAAAGTCTATTTTAATTTGCAAATGTTAACAAAAAAAAAGAAGACAAGAAAACATAAATTTTTATTTGCTTTTCACAATTTTTGAAGGTTAACATTAAAATATAATGTTTTTTATGTGATTTTGATTTTTTTAAATATAAAAAAGCTTTTTATTGTATGTTTTTTAATCGCTTCTTGTTCAAATGTCTGTCCCTTAAAAAAAAAAAACTGAAAAAATAAAAAGATAAGAAAAAATATCTTGCAGATACTTTGTTTTCATAAAGCCGCTAAAAATATGCTTACAACAAAAACAAAAGGCAAACATTTCAAACTAAAAAAAAGCAAAATTGTTTTGATCTTGATTAACTTCGCGTGGCTTTCTTTTCGTCCATTTTTTTGTTGTTTTTTATTTTATTTTTTTTTATTATTTCATTTATTCTCTGTTCGTTGTTCGCATATCAACAAATATTTATTAATCTTTTTGGTTTTTTTTTGTTTTTTTTTTTGTCGCGTTTGTTTTTGTCAATCAACGATTTTTTTGTTTTGCTTGTGAGGCTTCTCGTTTCGCCTTTTTATTAGGTTGTTTTGAAGACTGTTTAGCCTCTAATTTATTTATTCTTGATTTTAGACGCACGCACAAAATAGCAATGAACGAAAATTGTGCGCCCGGCAACAAAATTAAATCAATTCATTTCGAATTTATTGTGGTATACTGAATGACGTTCATGTCTATCAAAACAACAACAGCACCAACATAATAAAAAACTACAAGAACAACTATAATAATTATGAATAGAAATACAAGAACGTCAACATTAATAAAGTCAATTATGCAAAATTGACATTAAGCATTTAAATTTTGCATTTCAAACGCTGTTGTTGTGGCTTAACTCTATGGGAGAGGAATGATTCTCTCGTACACACATTGTCCGTCCGCAGGTATGCACATTCGTTTGTTTGTTTGCGTGTTTTTAGCCAAGCAAACGTCGGCGTTTATCAAAAAAATACTCCCACAAAATACGCTCTAAGTTCAGCTTTGACTCGCGCTCTGCACTACAGTCTCTCTCTACCCTTGCTGCGTTTTGCCATTAGGCGCGTGTGTGTGTGCCTTGCACACGGTTCAACAAACCAGTTTAGAAATTCTATTCTAATTTGTTTAAAAAGAAGAAGAAGACAACAAAAACAACTTTCATGCACAAAACTGTAAAAATGCACACTCACTTTCAATGGACTTGTGTTCGTCGTTGCTCTCTTTTCTAAAACAGTGCAGAACAAATTGGAGCTGAAATGAGAGCGTCACAGTGAATTTGTTGTTGGTGTTGTTGTGCTGGTATTTTTGTTGTTGTTTGCGCGATTGCATAAATTTCATTAAATCACGAATGCGCGCGTGTGTGTGATAATTTTATTTATTTATAATTCCCACACGAAGTGTTTGTTTCTCTCAAGGATCATAGTTTCAGTTTATATATTATTTTTTATTATTATTTGGTATTTTTAATTATTTGCCCTGCATTTAATTCTTAATACATAATAATCAGCTTGTTGTTGCCGTAATTGCTTAGCTTTCTTGAATCTCATTCACATTGGGGCGGTTTCACGATCACAAAGCAACAATGAATACAACAAGAAACTTGTTAATTTCTATTCTTTCTGCTTTGCTTGCTGTTTCTTTTTCTTTTTTTTCATGTCGTCGCCATCACTGTTTGTGGTCGACTTTTTTGTTTTGTTTTTTGTTTTTAATCTTACTTGAATTTTAAATTGAAATTTACAGTTTTGCTTGTGGTGACTCGTTTGTGCATGTAGTTGTTGTTTTATTTATTGAATGAAATCAAATAAGAATAAAAAGCACATAACGCAATGCAGAGAGAGGATAAGACTTTGAAGCATACTTGCTAAAACATTTTTTTATTTGCAATTATGAACGAAAGTGCGAAGGAGGTGGAAAATTAAGTGGGCAGCGTCGACGCCAACGCAATCACCCACGTACATTCAAAGACACACAGACAGACATACAGTCTGTCCGGCCGACACAATGCTCGAAATAGTTGGGTTGACAATTGGTGCTGATTGAAACCTTGTTGTCGGATTAACACACCTCTCCTTGTTGCTGTTGTTGTTGTTATTACAGCTGTTGTCGCTGTTGTTGTTGTTGTTGCTGCTGTGTGGGTGTACGACATGTCTAGTCAAACGCCCACGTTCTCAAACACTCAGACATTTGAATATAAAACTATTTCTGTAAACTTTTCTAATTATCTTTCTTCTCTTTTTCTCTCTCTCCAATCACTCTATTTACAGTTAAAGTATGCGAAAAACGTCACATCCTGCGCGAACACAAACAGGACTACGTGAGGCGTGAACGCGAAGTGATGCACGCCATGACAAGCGTGCCCGGCTTCGTGAATCTCTCGTGCACGTTCCAAGACGAACGCTCGCTTTACTTTGTCATGACACTGGCCAAGAAGGGAGACATGCTGCCGTACATCAACAAGGTTGGCTCCTTTGACGTCGACTGCACGCGACACTATGCCGCTGAGCTGCTGTTGGCCTGCGAGCAAATGCACCGACGCAACATTGTGCACCGTGACCTAAAGCCGGAAAATATACTCTTTGACGAGGACATGCACACGTTGATCGCTGATTTTGGCTCCTCGAAGATCATGACAGCCAAGGAGCGTACCCAGGCAGCGTTGCGTTTGGCGACGCGCAGTTCCGATGAAGATGAGAGTGAGGAGCATGACGATGAAGACGATGTCGATGACGTTGAGGTCGACGATGAGGATCAGAGCGATGAGGATGCCGTTGATACAGCGGGCAGCGATGAGGTTGACTCGCCGCGTCGTCGTTATGAACAACCGTCGCGCCTTTCGTCGCACACACGCAACGCCCGGAGTCGTCAACAGCAGCGCTGCCATCGGAAGCGCAAAGGCAGCTTTGTGGGCACGGCCCAATATGTTTCGCCCGAGGTCTTGCAAAACGGACCGATCACGCCCGCTGCTGATTTGTGGGCGCTCGGCTGCATCGTCTACCAGATGATCTCTGGTCTGCCGCCGTTCCGTGGCGGCAACGATTATGTCATCTTCAAGGATATACTCGCCTGTAAGCCAGATTTTCCCGAGGGCTTCGACAAGGATGCCGAGGAACTAGTCAAAAGTCTGCTGAAAATCAATCCGCAAGAGCGTCTGGGCGCTCAAGACGAATTCGGTTGCTACAAGAGCATACGTGCGCATCCCTTCTTCGCCGGCATTGACTGGACGGCGGTGCGTCTACAGACACCGCCCACTATCTCTCCGTATCTGCCGGGTGTTTGCAAGGAAGAAGAATTGCGTTCCAACTACCAAGTACCGGAAGACTTCCAGCCAGGCCTAAACGATCGACAGATCTCGCGGCTGCTGGGTCTCGAGTTGGGCGTGGCCAGTGCCGAAGACATCGACGACGATGTTGCCAGCAACGACAGCGGCGGCGGCGTTTCAGCAAAGACACAATGGGAACCGGCTGCCTCTGCCGGGGGTCCAATTTCGAAGAGTAAGTCAGCTGAAAACTATCCAAGAATTCTGACTCACAATAGGTTTTTCATTTAGATTTAGAATATGACATGTGCGCAGCCAAAAAAGCAAAGATACTCGAACAACAGAAGAATGACAAGTGGCATGCATTTGCCGACGGCGAGGTCATACTCAAGAAGGGCTTCGTCAACAAACGTAAAGGACTGTTTGCACGCAAACGAATGCTCCTGCTGACGACCGGGCCTCGACTCATCTACATCGATCCGATTCATATGATCAAAAAGGGGGAAATACCATGGAGTCCGGAACTACGCGTTGAGGCCAAGAACTTCAAAATCTTTTTCGTGCATACGGTGAGTCTTTGACTTTGTGTGTCTTTAAGAGAGGGTGGGAGAGAATGATCTAGGGCAGACAGCCCAGAATACAATACAATACAATACAATGTGCTGCACGCAACGTCTTCCTGCTTTTCGTTGCTTGCATTATGCAACATGAAAACTTTATTAAGACCCATGGCGGCGCTCATGCAACCCCATTATAAGTGTAAACTTGAATAAAAAAATTAAAAGAAAAGAAAAGAAAACAAGCAACAACGATTTGAAACCAAGACAAGTTACGCTTGCAATGTGGGCGTAGGTGGCAAGTCTTGTGCAAACTTTGCCAGCTGCTGTTGTCTTGTCTTGTCTTGTCTATGCAACCACCAACACCAACAACCGTGTTTATTTGTCTTATACGAATACGACGTCAGCCATCAGCCATATTCAGTTTTGTTTGGTTTGCTTCGGTTTGGTTGGCTGAGGTGAAAGTGCAGTCGACGATAAGTGCGCTGACGCTTTCCGATTTCCGACTGACGTAGCTTACCACTAACAAAGCAAGCTGTGACAACAACGACAGCACAAAAAAAAGAAAAATACATTCACTTTTTCATGCGGCGCTCTCTTCTCTTTTTTTACCGGCTTGCTTTCAAGTCAAGGTTAAATGAATGCATACAGTGTCCGTTGGCGTGTTTAGACACCCACCTGGCTTCGCCGGGCACAAATACATGCATATACAATACTCGCTTATATATGTACATATGTATGTATGTAGCTCATGCATATTTATGCAAATGTGTGTCAGGCAAGTAAGCGAAGTGCAAAAAGAAATGAAAACAATAACAACTCAAACTGAGAAGCCGCGCGTGTAGGTAATAAAAACAATAACTTTGTCAGATTTGATTGCGGCTAGCCTTTGGTTCGGTAATTGTTGTTGCTATTATTGTTATTGGACTTCTTGTACCTACTTTGATTGTTATTGTTGCTTGCCGTTCGCTCGTGTCAGCAGTTTAATGAACTCGACTGCATTTGATTATATACTCTTACACACATGCATGTGTATGCACACGTAAATAAAATAATTTGTTACGCTCTTCTTTTGCTTAACTCTAAGCAAATGAGGCACAATCACAATAACAACATTGGCCTTCAAGTGGTGTAGTCAACGTGTCAGGTCTTATTCAACACAGCGCAACAACAAATTCACCATACATCAACAGTTGACAGTTGTGCTTGTGATTTGCCTCCTGCAAGCTGCAGCACTCGCACACATACATTTGAACAAGTGTTGCTCCCTCGCATTGCTTATGCCCAATTGACACGTGTCTTTGAAGCAGCAGCCCATTTTAGGTGTTACTTATACTTATAAGAATTATGAAAAAGCGAAATTTATTAATTTAGTTCATCATTTTTTCTTATAGCCAAATCGTACCTATTACTTGGATGATCCCGAGGGCTACTCACTCGATTGGGTCGAATCAATTGAGAAGATGCGTACCTTGACCTATGCCAATAAAAAGCAACCCCAGCAACAACAAACACCTGCGCCATTAAACACCTCACCAACTACAACAAAGAGAACAACATCACAGAGCAGCTTGTTGTCAACCTCACCAGCAACAAAGTCGTCTTCGTCGACTGCGGCAACGCCAGCGTCAGCGTCAACGTCGGCCTCATCAACCGCAGTAGCAGCGGCATCGTCTTCGAGTTTACGAAATGTAACGGGCAATTTTGCGACACCGACGTCAACGTCGACATCAGCAGCGGCCTTCTAAGAGCAAAAGAAAATAATCACACGGATTAATGTTCAATTAGTTCAATAGCAAACAAGTGAACGGAGATATAGAAATAAATCATAAATTAATGTTTAGATCAAATTTAGTTCAAACCCAAAAAAAAAAACAACAAAAAAATGTAAACAAAAACTAAAAAAAGAAATCAATTTAGCAAAGGGCGTAAACAAAACGTGTACAATTTATGTAAGAAAATAGCAAAAATGATGCGAAAGTAAAGTAGGCGTAGGCGTTAAATAAAATTAAAGTAAATTAATTTAAATTATTGAAGTCGTCGGTCAGAAGATTCATACTATAATCTACAATACTTATATATATACAAGCGGATTATTACATATATTTTAGTTATATACCTATACATATATAAACATGTAACTATTTACTAGCGCGTAGTTAGTCACAATTTAAAAAATTAAAAAACATAAACTTCTCATACACACATACACACTCACACATCAATAGCGAAGAAATGATGATGAACGTATTAAATAAAATATACATAAATAAATTTATTAAATATTATTGCGTATTGCCTAAAAACCAAACAAACTTAATAAACAATTTTACAAAAGTTGCGTGTGCGCGTTAAAAATAAATACAATTAATAAAAATAATTGATTAAAAGAATAGTCAAAATTAAGTACATTTAGCAGCAAACAATAATAAGAATAATACAAATGCATAAAATAAGAAGAAAATCAACTTTTCATAATAAAAAAATATTTTTATGCAAATAAGAAGAAGCAGTAAAAAAAAACAAAATATATCAAAAATATAATTGAAAAAAAAGCTTTGTAAATATTGTATTAAAAAAATGCGTGAAAAATTCAATACGAATATATTTTGTTATATATTTTTTGTATTTATTTTTGAATTTTTTTTTTTATATTAGTTTTTGTTTTTGTTTCATATTAAATTTATTTATTTGTGTGCGTGTATGTGTGCGCGTAATGTTAAAAAATATATGTATGTATAAATCAAATACAAAGTAACAAAAAATCTAAAAAGTAATTCTGATATTTTTTTTTGTTTTTAATTTAATGCTTTTTTTTGCCCTATAAAGAAACTTATAAGACTTGAAACTATTTAAAGCAAAGAATACAAAAGAAAAAAAAAGAAAAGAAAAAACCAAAACCGTAAACAAAAAGCAAAATATTAATAAATAAATGCAGAGTTAAAGTAAATAAATATTATATACAACATTAAAAAAATACTTAAACAAATATTTAGTTTGAATTGCTTATTTTTCTGTTGTTAATGCAAATATTTAACGCAAATTAACGGAAAGTGAAAATTATTATATATGTTTTTTCAATTTTTTTTTTGTGTTAACACATTGTTTTGTACATTAGTCTAAAGAAAAAGAAAAATCTTTAAAAAATGAAATATGCTAATTTGTAATAAGAGCAAAGAAGTAGAGGAAGAGAAACAGGTATAAAATTAAATTTTAATTAAATTTAATTGATTTAAGTATTGAAGAGAGCCCATGAGGGCAGTCGATGCGGGGGCGAGTCGGTAGGAGGGAGAAAGCGAAAGTGTTAGCCTAGTTTTCATTACTGAACTAAAAAGCTTATTTTTATTATATTTCGCAAACTCCTCAAGTTAGCTTAATTTACACTTGTAGCCAAAATGCATTTTTGTTACGGATTCAGCATAATCCAACAGCCACCACGCCTACCTGTCAGGGTGTGCGAGGGGGCAGAACATAAACTTTGGTTCTTTGTATATAAAAACATATCGCGCGCATTGTGTGTGGGCGTAGCCGTAGAAGCAATTCAGTAAAAACAACATCAAACATCAAACAAAAAAATTGTATAGAAAATATTTAAACGAAATTCTTTTTGGTTTTCTTTTTTTATAAAATAATTATAATTGTAATAATAATTATCGATTGTATTTGTATTCGCGCTTAATGAAATTTCGTTAGTTTTACGCAATAATTTAATTAAATCAATTGTATCTTTTATTGCACGTTGGCAGATTTCAATCTGCGCGGCAAAATCAAGCAGAAGAAGAAAAAGAAATATTTCTAATTATAATAAATTATTTTTGCTTAGACTATAAGTAAATTAAATTAATTAAAGAGAATTACATAAGTATACAATTAATTAAATTAAAAAAAAATACAATTAATTATATTAAAAAAAAACATGCATAAATATAAATTATTCAATTGCGCGAAATATTTAACTTATGTAAATTCATTTCGTAAAAAGAAATTAATTAAAAAAAAAAAAAGAAATAAAACAAAATATATATATATAAATAACAGAACAGAGAAGCGAAAATCTTATCATTAAAATTAAATTTTTAAAACAAAATTCGAACATTTGTTTCCTTTTTTATTTTTATGGCATTTCCAATTGGCGAAGATTTGTTTTTATTTTTGTACACTGTTGGTTTTCAATTTGCAAATTTGAAAGCCTTTCTCCTGACGCCAAAGCACGAATCCAACAAATTCTCGCGTCTCGAGGAAATGTGTTCAAGAGATTATGGAAAAAGAGCTGAATATTTTGGTACACACAAAAAAAAAAACGAAATTCAAGAATGGTTATTTTACTTTACAAACTTAAGTAAAACTTGACTTGCATTTGAGTCACGAACATAAGAACAAAATCCAAGAATTTTATTTTTGAAAGTTGCACAAAGAATTCAAACACAGAAAAGCATGTTTGAAATTCATCAAACAATTAAACTCCAAACCAAAATTTAAAAGAAAATATAGAAATTTTCCTGAAATAAAAAAAACGAATCATTATTTAATAATCAAAACTACCTAAACATAAAGCAATCGTGTGAACTTAATAAGATATGGTTTCGGATACAATTTTTTTTTTTTTTTTGTGTAGAGCTGCAGTACCTATAAACCTACAATATCAGTGTAAGAGCAAAAAAATAGACATTTACATACATGACAGACAAACCAAATTAAGAATTTTTTTTTTTCAAATACAAAATTTATAAAAATTTTATAAAATAAGATGTCTAAATCAATAAATAATAATAAAATATATACAATGAGCAATAACAGAACACATTCACTTATTACAAGACAGAGAGAAAAATATATATTTTTTGAGGGAATAAAAAATAAATAAACTTAAAATACAAAGGAAAAGAAAAAACAAACATGTACAAACCAAAAAGGTACGCAAACTTGAAAAAGAAAGATTGCTAAATATTATGTATTAATAAAAAAAGAAGAGTTTAGTGAGAGCGATAGAGGAAGAAGAATCCAGGGGATTGACTCGTTGCCAATTTAGATACCCGAGCAAATAAAAAAGTAAAAAACATATATAAATAAATAAACAAGAACAAGTTCATTCTAAGTCAATTTTACAGTAATAGATCGTATTATAAATATTAGTAATTAGTTAATTAACTAACAGCAAACACATAACAATTGAATTGATTTGATTACTTATTTGAATTTGAACTCTTATATTTTTTAAGGACTTAAGAGAATTTCTTTGAAACTTTTGGTGTTCATTAAGCAAAATATTTATGACAAATACGATTTTTTATTATAAATAAAAAAAAAACAAAAAAAATAAAAAAGTTGCAAATCGAATTCAGAATTAATACAAATCAGCATAATTGTTAGTTAGATTATTAAATAACTGTATATTGATGAATTTTTGGCGTCGCGTCGCATACGTATGGACAGACAAAAAGCCCTTTTGAGTGTCTGTCCGCACGCACGCACGACGATGTGTAAAATTTATCCACGTTCTCTAATCTCTAGGGGTGCTAGACTGAGTCATGTAAGCGTCGTAACTGTAAACTGTAACTGTAACTGTAAACCTAAACTAATTAACTAATTACCTTGCAAAGTATGAAATACAAAATTGAAAATGAAATTGAAACAAGAGTCAAGAGTAAAGCGAGCGAATCAACATGCGTTGTAAATAAGTTGATTCAAAATGCAAAACAGAACTCAGAAAATAAATTACTCATTAATGCAGATACAGATAAATACATACATATTTCTACAGTTAAGTATTAGCTTAAGTAATTATCGACCATTTAGTGTTGCAAACAAAAACCAAAACAAAAACCAAAACAAAATACAAGAAACACAAATACAAATACAAAACAAAAATAACAACAACAAATAAACACTTTCTGACTGCAATGTTGCAATTTTGATGCACAAAACAAAAAATAAATGAATAAAAAAAGAGTGTAACACTTCAGGAACCTAAAAGACGTTAAAACACTTTCAAAATCGAACTAACGAAACCGAAACTAAAACCCAAAAAAAAAAAACCGAAGAAGAAGAACTTAACTAAAATCACATGTTAAATATATAATCGAGTGCGTTTGTTTGTTCGTTCAATTCAGAAATTATGAAACAAAAAATCGATATAAACTTTAATAAAATGTGTTGGAGTTGGAGAAGCAAAGAGAAAATTTATAATGTTTCATTTAATAATTCAGTGATTTAAATTTAATAAGTAAGTATGTATTTGAAAATTTAGTAGTTTATAATATGCAATCAAAATCAAAATGGCAAATACGTTTCCTTCGAACAATTGTGCTGTTTTATGTTTTCAAATGTCACCTAGATACATACATCATTTTAATTCGAACTAAATGGCGCAACAAGGTATCAACAATTATCTCAAGTTTTCGGAGTCTTAACAAACACTTTCGGCAACATGATGTCCACTGTCGGCGGAGAGCGTTTATCGAGCATTTGTGGCTCTAGCTGGGTTTCGTCGACTTAACGGCCAAAATATGCCGAAGAGTCTTTTGGTCATGAGCTTGCAAGAGGAAATGTCAAGGGACTGGGAAAGCAACCATAAATACATGAAACTGTTCCTTAGGGAGCCTAACAGCAAGTAACTAGCGCACGGGCCATTTCAAACCGATGTTCAGTGAAAAAAATCCTTAAAGAAGCGGAATTTGGAAAAAAATTGTTGCGTGCCCGTTAAACACAGTTCTGTTATGAGCCAACAGACTGCTTGTCTTCTCACAGCATTGTATTGCCGAATGTGTATGCGTAGACACTCAAGACTTGAGATTGTTCAGTATGCATTTTTAAATAAGCCCTTTGCGCACTGCTAGCATTCATAATGCAGTTCGTATGAAAAACGGTTGTGATCGAGTTATCGGGTGTATGCTTGTGCTAACCGAAGAGTTATGAATTGTGATAAAGGAGTTCCTTGCAACTGAACGAAAAAACCAAAACAATTTTTATACCAGATTAATTCAGAAAAAGTGAAAATTTAATATTTCGGTTAAATTTAATTTAAAATTCAAGTACTTCAGCATTATTAACAGATTTAAGTCCTATTATTTATTTGTTTTTTGTTTGAGGACGAACATGAATTTAATCTTAATTTTCTCAGTCGAGAGCTTTAAATATCATGTTCATTTAAATATCATGTTTTTTTCGATCGAAACTTTGTGTATCAAATTGTTACATAGTATTGGTTTGTTTACAAATGAGAGAATTAGAAAAAACAAAAAAAATTTTTTTTGTTTTTTTCGATCGAAACTTTGTGTATCAAATTGTTACATAGTATTGGTTTGTTTACGAATAAGAGAATTAGAAAAAACAAAAAAAAATTTTTTTGTTTTTTTCGATCGAAACTTTGTGTATCAAATTGTTACATAGTATTGGTTTGTTTACAAATGAGAGAATTAGAAAAAACAAAAAAAAATTTTTTGTTTTTTTCGATCGAAACTTTGTGTATCAAATTGTTACATAGTATTGGTTTGTTTACGAATAAGAGAATTAGAAAAAACAAAAAAAAATTTTTTTGTTTTTTTCGATCGAAACTTTGTGTATCAAATTGTTACATAGTATTGGTTTGTTTACGAATAAGAAAATTAGAAAAAACAAAAAAAAATTTTTTTGTTTTTTTCGATCGAAACTTTGTGTATCAAATTGTTACATAGTATTGGTTTGTTTACGAATAAGAGAATTAGAAAAAACAAAAAAAATTTTTTTGTTTTTTTCGATCGAAACTTTGTGTATCAAATTGTTACATAGTATTGGTTTGTTTACGAATAAGAAAATTAGAAAAAACAAAAAAAATTTTTTTGTTTTTTTCGATTGAAACTTTGTGTATCAAATTGTTACATAGTATTGGTTTGTTTACGAATAAGAGAATTAGAAAAAACAAAAAAAAATTTTTTTGTTTTTTTCGATCGAAACTTTGTGTATCAAATTGTTACATAGTATTGGTTTGTTTACGAATAAGAGAATTAGAAAAAACAAAAAAAATTTTTTTTGTTTTTTTCGATCGAAACTTTGTGTATCAAATTGTTACATAGTATTGGTTTGTTTACGAATAAGAGAATTAGAAAAAACAAAAAAAAATTTTTTTGTTTTTTTCGATCGAAACTTTGTGTATCAAATTGTTACATAGTATTGGTTTGTTTACGAATAAGAGAATTAGAAAAAACAAAAAAAAATTTTTTTGTTTTTTTCGATCGAAACTTTGTGTATCAAATTGTTACATAGTATTGGTTTGTTTACGAATAAGAAAATTAGAAAAAACAAAAAAAAATTTTTTTGTTTTTTTCGATCGAAACTTTGTGTATCAAATTGTTACATAGTATTGGTTTGTTTACAAATGAGAGAATTAGAAAAAACAAAAAAAATTTTTTTTGTTTTTTTCGATTGAAACTTTGTGTATCAAATTGTTACATAGTATTGGTTTGTTTACGAATAAGAGAATTAGAAAAAACAAAAAAAAATTTTTTTGTTTTTTTCGATCGAAACTTTGTGTATCAAATTGTTACATAGTATTGGTTTGTTTAAGAATAAGAGAATTAGAAAAAACAAAAAAAATTTTTTTGTTTTTTTCGATTGAAACTTTGTGTATCAAATTGTTACATAGTATTGGTTTGTTTACGAATAAGAGAATTAGAAAAAACAAAAAAAAATTTTTTTGTTTTTTTCGATCGAAACTTTGTGTATCAAATTGTTACATAGTATTGGTTTGTTTACGAATAAGAGAATTAGAAAAAACAAAAAAAAATTTTTTTGTTTTTTTCGATCGAAACTTTGTGTATCAAATTGTTGCATAGTATTGGTTTGTTTAAGAATAAGAGAATTAGAAAAAACAAAAAAAATTTTTTTGTTTTTTTCGATCGAAACTTTGTGTATCAAATTGTTGCATAGTATTGGTTTGTTTAAGAATAAGAGTCGCTTTAAACTGTGAAATGAGAAGCAGTTTTTGTTGTTGTTGCTTGCCACTATTGTCACACCATAAATGAGAATGTTGTCTGTAATTTGCGCACTCAGAGCAAAAAATAACTAACGAAGGCAAAAGTTACTTAACACAGTGACCGCAGAACAAACAGACTGAAGGACTGTCTGCCGTCATCATTTCGCAGCCCGTCAAGCAGTGACGGAGTGATGGAGTGCGGGTGACAGAGAGGGAGAAGGAGGCACAGTACTGGGCATAGCTTTGCGCTCATGATGGGAACAATTAAATGTTCATTAAATGAGACAGCGACGTGTTTCAGATTGTTTTCTCAACAATTAGCAAAGTTCTGCACGCTGCAAAATGTGTCGTATAATTTTTTATTATTGTTGCTGTTGTTGTTGTTGTTGCTGTTGTGTTGAGTGTTTGTCGTTTGTCTCCTTTGACGCAGGACAAAATGACGTATTCATTGCGTTTCTGTCAGTTTATCATTTTTATGTAATTTCTTTTGATAAAATTCTTTTATTTGCTTAACAGATTTATGAGCACAAGTGTGTGTTTGTTGAGGAATGTGCTGTGTAATTTACTACCATTCAATGAGGTGGTCCCCAAGGCAGGTCTTATGTTCACCCTTTGTGCTCAGGTGCCATAACACTCGACCAATATTTGTTTATGCTGTCATTATTGTTCTACTATTGTTGTTTCGTTGGCTGTGTGTGTGTGTGTGTGTGTGAGTCGACGGTGGCTTCAAAATCCATAAAGTTGCATTTAAACTAGAACATGGTTATCTTGTTTCTTATCTAGATCGCATTTACCTGACTTGGTTGTCGCATTTATAAGCCCATCTTGAGCGCTCGAACGGTCTGGCGTTTGATCTTCTGCTGTGTTGTTGTTGTTTCGAGCGATCGAGCGATCGTTCGTTGTTCTGTTGTCTTTTATGGCCTTTTAATAAATTCCATGTTATTCACCTTTCCATCTCTGCAAACACAAGTGCTTATGTGTCATTTAACACCCGCTGACCGGCATTCTCGCTTGGCGCGCTACGACGTGGGCAATCGAGAGCTGAGGGAGGAACCCTTCGCTCTAAGGTTGAGATTATCGTTGTTTGAGGGATTTGGTTACCGAAAATGTGTGTTCCCGTTGCATTGAATGTGGTTTGAAATTCGAGCTCGCCCTCGAAACCCGTTAAGCGGTCATTAGTTGACGCAATCATGTTCGCAACTTTATAATTTTATCGGCGGCCTGCGTGTCAATGAACTTAAGTCTTGCAGATACATTTGTATGCGATCATAAAAAGGGTTAGGACACTCCGACTGCCAGCTCAGTTTCAATGAGTTGCGCTCATTCATTTTGTCGGTCAGTTATCTATCGGCGCTTGACATTTATTCCAAGTGCTCAAAAGTAGTTCAGATACAAAAGTCAAATTTCGCTAGGTGATAGTAAAGTTTTGTGCTTTCGCGGTTATCAAAATATGCTTTCGGGCATTACTAACGTTCTATTGTTGGCGGTATTAATTTCAGTGATAAATGGTCTTGTCAAAGATTTCGTATCTTTTTGGCATATTGTCAGTGATAAATAATGATGAGTTGTTTTTGGCAAAGTATTTTTAAGGGAATTATTATATAATTTTCCCAAAAGCATTTTGCTTAAAACACATTTCCAAAAGATATGCCCCCAAAGACCCATCACACTTAATGAAAGTCTCTTTGTTTGCCTTTAATTACAAGAGCTTCCTAATCATTCGCTGCCATCACCTTAAAGCAACACTAAATTCTAAATGAATTTAATTAATGATGCTTAATGAAATCTCTGCCCATTTCGGTTCTGCTTAGCATAATCACACGCATAAGGTTCAGAGTAAACTTCCGTTTCGTTCTGCCCGGCGCGGCTCTGCTCAGCACACCACCCACCCACCACCCACCAACGGTGGGCTGGTTAATCAAACAACCCCCAAGCAAGCCGAACAATAGTAAATTTCCCCTTCAAAGCCAGATGAATGTCAGATAAAAAGGACGAAGGACGCACGATACTTTTGATTCATGAAAACTGCACACGAATTCAGTAACGATTCCACTGGCAACGCGGCAAAACACGGCCGTGACGTGTGTGTGTGTGTGTGTGTGTGCGTCTGAGGTCGAGTACGCATTTCCGGTTCCGAGTTTTCAAAAAGATTTATTAAAATTGAACTCTTTTGGCGAATTTGTTTTTCAATTCTGAAAAGAGTTTAAAGTGAGAAATTGCATAATTTTCGAATTACGAAAATTCTTTGAAAATTTAAAGATAAAACTGTCAATTTTGTTGAACAAGACGGCGCAAAAACAACAACAACAACAACAACATTGAAGACAACAACAAGTAAACAAAATTAGTTATCAGAAGCCAACAAATCAACAAAGTATTCGAAAACTCAATTACATGTGTTGAAATCGCTGCTAAAATGCAACAACAACAACAACAACAACAGCCACAACAACAGCAGCAGACATTTCTATATTCAATGCCACTGCACGCGAAGTCAAGCTCCGTGGGCTGCAGCGGCAATGCGGGCGGCGGCGGCGGGGGGACATTTCAACGTGCGAAAACTGCGCAGGTACGTAACGGTAATTGGCGTTTGCCTTCACATAGACACACACACACACACACACACACACACCGGTTGTTAGTGCCAGCGAGCAAGCCACCCAAAGTGACTCCATTCAAGTGACTCTGCAACGACTTCTGCATATACAAAGATACTCAGATACATTTGCAAGGGCAACACTCTTAGCCATGAGTGCGCGCATTCAGTAGACGCTTTGGCCGGCGATTCGTGCCCAATCCGTCAGCCATGCAATTTGCATTCCGGTTCCACTCAGAGGCAACTCGTTCGTCTCGTGGGCCACTCAGACTGTTTGCTCTTCTGTTTGCCGGCCAGGTCAGGTCGACTGCCGGTAGCGCTGCACAGTGACCAGTTTGGCGAGATACAAAGCCTCATTCATCAGTGCGCCACGATGTGGAATAAATTCGTTGACGCCATTCAAGGCGAACTTGCATTCATGCGTGACGACTCCGGAGGGGGAGCAACGAGTGGCGGCGTCGCCTTGTTGGGGGTGGGGGTGGTTGTTCATGGCGCCATTACTGTGGGTGGTCGACTCTGGCGCTCTGATGGATGCATGTCTCAAGTGTTGGCGAACAAATCCACGCACTGTTCGAACGCTCGAGTTGCGCTTGTTGGGGGGAGTCACTTTCCTCATTTATCTCAAGTCGATTATGACTTTTTCGAGTGTTTCTTCTTCGCTTACTATCGTTTATTTTAATGTGCGACGAGTTCGTTTTGAGTATCGTAAAACTTTTGTAATTTTTGAGACGAACAAATCGACTGCAATAAAAAATGCGAACGAAACGCTTTAATTTCTTCCCGGAGTCATTTTTATTGCGTAGCAAAAAATCTCGCATCAAATCAAGGATAGAACGACGAACTCCCTCGGCGCTTGCTGTACGTGTATGTGTGTATGTGTGATGTGTGTTTGTCTGTGTGAGTGTTTGCTTTCAATTTTATCCCTGACATTGTTTGCATCATCGTGTTTGTCCTTTGTATTACTTACTTTCTGTTCCGTGCCTTCGCTTCATATCCCTTTTTACACACTCTTCTTCTTCTTTTTCGTTGCCAAAGGCTCTGCTGACTGTGACTGCTTCATGGCGGACCAACTAGTCACGCATACTTTGTCTTTGCCGTTATCCTTCGTGCAGCGGCTGCGGCTGCGGCAGCCTTGCACTTGTCCGCAATTGAACTTTCCTTGGGGTGGTTGCGCAAATATTTTGCCGGCTTCGCTCTATGCTTCCTGAAGTCTCGACCACCCAACCCAACCCAGCCCACGCCACGCCACCTACCACCCGCTGCTTTGGGGGAGTTTTCCTGAATTCGTTTTCATTCAATCCGAATTCAGCGCTGCTTTTCCAAGCTCTCTCTCTCGCTCTCTGAGTGAGTTGTTGCTGAATTTATCTGAGCAGAGCGGAAAGTGCCGGGCTTTTCACATTGATACTTTCTTCCTCTCACACTCCTGCCATCTCCTTCTAACATTGACATTGAGGTTTCAGTTTGTTTACTTTACGACATTGATTTCATTCACAAACTTTCCTTCTTGTGTACTTTAAAGGTTCAATACATCATTTTCGGTTGCTCTTTAAATGTAACTTGTATTGAGTTCCAATATATCATTTATTATGCCATGTTGTACCGCACTGTCGTTACACTCTGCAAAGAACGATGAGGTTACATAATGCTCGGCAGTCCCAAGCTGAGGCAGTTGCACAATTATGCAAGAGCACTCAAACACTTAGATACAATGTAATTTTGATTTAGCGGATTAAAACAAGTGAGCGTTTTTCGGTTTCGCCTCAACCGCAGCGCCACCGCAAGTTCATTTTGTAAGCACAGAATCGCAGAAAAACTGAAAAACTGAAAAACTGCGAGCAAAAAACTGCAATGTATCTCGAACTGTCATTTGGGTCATAAATTAAAAAGCGTGTAAGCAGATTTGGTGCGCCGCTGTTAATGGAAGACTTCAATGTCACTGGCCAGACCAGTCGGACAGAGCAGCGGCAGACAGACAAACAGACGGATGGCTAGAAAACTAAAAAACGATCTCAATGGCGCCAAACATTTTTCGTTGTCGCATTCAAAATTATGAACATTTTGGCAAGTTTTGCATAGACGCGCAGCGATACTCTGTGGTCGTAGCACAACTGCACTGGAGATACTTTTGGTTGAAAGCGTCGCCGGCGCTCATTGCACATACCAAAGTGAGAGTTGAAAGGAAAACACGAAACGTGAAAATGTTGGGAAAACATGTGAAATGCGTAAAAGAAATTCCTTCATTTGAGAGGCCAAATCAAAGTCGGCATGTAACACAAAGAGGAAGGCGAGGCAAGGTGGGGGCGAAGCATCAAGCAATGTTTACACAAAAAGTCACAAATTCTATTTGACTGGAACAAACACTGTCCGTCTTATTGTGCGTCAGTCCGTCGTTGGGTCGTGCTTTCTCAGACACATTCCCGCATGACACTTCACGTGTCTACTTGTCGCATTTTCTTGCATGCCTGTGTTGTGTGCGCGCGCACTGTAGATACAAATGCATCTAAATACAATAAACACCACAATGATTAGCGCTGAGGAATTTATTTCAATGTAAATATGTATTCAAGTGACGTTCTTGCCCACAAACGACAACATTTGATTATTTAATTTTCACGAATTATTACCCATTCAAATAGAACGTCACAAAAGTATCTGAAGGCAATGACGTCGCGCTCAATGACAACCTGTAACGACACTCGTACGATCATTATTGGTTGTTTAATACTAAAACGGCGGTAATATGAGCTGAATGTACAAGCAATAAAAGGCTGAGAAGGCTGAGAACAAAACAAACTTTGAAGTGAAAAACGGTAAACAGAATTGAATCTTGTAATACGATATTAGTGCTGCCACGTGGAGCGCATGCTAGATTCGGCTTGGCTGAAGCTTTTCTTCATGTGTTGTGTGAGATGATAAACATTTCTTTAATGATCTGGAATTGTTCTAAATTGAAGATTTTATTAAGTTTTCCAGGTCGCTACATAAACTTCCCCATTCGAGGAAGAAGCAACGAAGAGTCGCGTATGCGAAAATAAACTAAAAAGTTGTCTGAAGCGAGAACATGCTCGAATGCATTTTTTGTTGCATTCGTTATAAGAAAATGTTCAGGCATCATTTAACGCCGCTGCCATAAATATTTAGTAAGCGGACACATGATAATCGCTCTGTCATCCAGTCGCTGCTCGATCGAGTCAAAGATACACGCCAGACAAATGCGCGACTGGCAGACGGATCGACGGTCGATTGGGGGGCGGAGGACGGGGGACGGGCAGTGCATAATCAAGGCGCAACCAAAAGAAATGTGCGGCTGGCAAATTAGTTTTTTTATCTTGGAAACATTCGAACGCTTCTTGCGCTCCGACAACAGCGACAAATACAATAATTCACGCATGCCTTTTCCTTTTCAATTAATTTATGCAGATGCATGAGATTTTCCACGGCAGATTAAAGTCAACACTAGCATGGAAGCGGGGCGGAGGAGCAGAGCAGCCAGGGACAACGCTGGCATGCCATTTAATAAATTGCTGTCGAATTATGTATATGAAGAGCGAAAATGTTGAAAAATGTTCTGCTCTCGAAGATTTATTTGCAGCTGAGAAAGTTGAATTCCTCTTTTTGTTTTTTCTTACGTTTGTTTTTTTGTTTAGTGATCGCACTTTGATCTCCATTTTGAGATCTCCTCGCCCGGCAGTCGCTCGATGCTCCAATATGCCTTTAATTAGCATCGATAAGCATCGAATCGATACTTTGTTCGACTTCTTGGTGATTCATGCGCGACTCACCTTGCCTCACTTCTCCATATTTTCCACGTCCATCTTTATGCTGGTCTGACCTATTAATCCAAAAATGTCTTATGGCGATTATGGATGTTCATCGCCTACGTTTAGCTTGTTCACAAAATTGTTAATGTCAACGAAAATTGTTTATTTCATTTCTCTGTTTCTCACTTTTTTCATTTTTCAAAACTTTGACCTTATAAATCACTAAGATTCAACATTCGGCGCCGAAAAACTATTAAAAAAAATATGCTTTTGAACATAACGAAAAATACAACAAAACTCAAGTAAGGGTGACAGTCATACATACTCGACAATACAATACCCTACACACATTGCTTCACTGCCATGCCACAAATAAAAAACAGAGTACCGTCCAATCTTCAAGACTCTAGCTCTTATAGTCCCCCCGTACTAATGATAAGGACTGACGGGTAGAGGGATGAGCATGGCCCTTCTAGACGTTACATACTGTTGATCTGCAACGAGCTTCCACTAGGTGTGGAGGGTATATAAAGTTTGATTTACGAAACCGTCTGTCGCATTATCTCGACAAAAGTCAATTCGTTCGCTCGTTCGCTGCGTAGGAAATGCTACGTTTGTATTTGAGATTTATTTTCCAACAGTTTTGTTCATAATCAAAAAATTCGTTTTCAGACAAATTGCCCGATTTTGAATTTGAAAATTTTGTAGCTGATGTAAAATAAATAAAAGCTTTATTACCGATTATGACGAAATTCATCATAAATATCTTGGATTACAAATGTTCTTGTATCTTTGAAAAGCGCCTTTGTTGCTTCTTGTCTTGTCTGCGTATGCAAATGCGATATGACAAAATGTTCATTAAGCTTGCAGATTAAATTAAATTTCGCTGCGACCCTGAAAACTAAAAAATACAAAATAACATAAAATTAAGAAAATAATTCGCCTCCACAATTGGGGCGATTCGTAGACACGAAAATATTCCGAGCAATTTAACGTTTTATTGTTGGTAAACAAAACAAGTCAACAAAAGAAATTTAACGCTGAGGTATTTTTTGTAATCAAGCAGAGCCGAAAAACAGTCGACATTTTTGTACCTATCTTGTATTTCGAATGTTTTTCACCAACTTTTACCGGCAAAAAACAACAAATAAATAAAAAAAATATAAATTTACGACTTCGTTGAACGTCAGCAACTTGGAAAAAAATGCTTGTGAATTACGTAAAAGGGTATTTGTTTTTTAACTTTTTTCTATTCAGCACACTTGTGTGAATTGAGAGCACTTATTTATACCGATTGTCAACAGACTTGTGCACATGAGAAGGAGGTCGTTCGACAAGGCTGTCTATCTGGCTATCCATCTATCGGCCCATACACACATGTATCTGCCTTTTGGTATGCAAAGTCGGTTTTATTACAAAAAAATTCTCAAGTTATGAACAGAGCTCAAAAATAATGCTTCGGATGTGGCTATAGCACTTTTAGTATAGCATTACAGCCCATAGTGTGAAGAGTACTCCATGTGCGCCATGGCCGAAGTTGATGTTTAGTTTGTTTTGTTGAATTGGCATACGTGGCAACCAACCCGAAAAGCACCGAGCCGACTCCGTGAACAACACTGGGGATGACTCTGTTTTCTGCCACACTCACTCACGTGCCTATCTAATCTTATCGGAGTTGTTTTGTTTGTTTCACTTAACTTAGCTCGCGTAGGAAGGCAAAAATATCTCGAACCGCAACCCATTTGCGTCTTCGTTTAGTGCAAATTTCCAGCGAACTTTAATGAATGCTCACCTCTGTTCTGTTCTGCTGCGCTGTGCGCTGCTGGCTCTGTGATAAGCCTCTCGCAGATAAGATAAGAGGAGCTCAAGCGTTACGATTTTCCAAGAATATTTTCAGTATTATTGAATTAGCAAAAATATGTGTAAAAATAACTCTTCTCGGCGTGTATCGAAATATAAATATAAAACGCAACAATAAACAAATCAATCAAACTTTGTAATGAGATTATCTTCCATATGGCGCGCAAGTACGCGTTCCCTCTGGGGGTGTTTTCCCTAGTTTATTTGCCTCGTGGACGCCTCACGTTGACTTTGCCAAATATTATTTTAGCCAAAAATAGTTTCGTTTGACGTAAGCAATTCCTACGTGACTTGATTGATTTGTGTTTACATGTGTTTCATAGCCAAACAATCTCATCATTTTCATTTCGGTTATTACTTGACTTTATCTGTTTTTACCAAACGTGTTGCCTTGACTCCATGTTGTCTGTCATTGTTGACAATTTCGCAATCACGCCCTGTCGGCATGAGCTAACAATATTCTGTGACTAAGTGCAAGAAGGTTAGTCAGCAACTCTGCCGTTTGTGGTCCAACAACATTCTATCGTACATGGACTTTCCGGTTGTGTCAAATGCATATTTTTAAAGAATTTTTTTCGCACTTTCCTTAAATACAAATAAACGTATTTTTGCTCTCGAGTCACTTATAATATTATTACGTCCTGAGAAACTTTATATATTTTTAATTTTTCCGAGCAATTCACAGCCCCTGTGCTACAGTCTTATTAGTCATATGCCATTGTTCATGTATTATATGTTTATGAAATACGACTTTCAACAGAACTCCGAACAGAGCTCTCATATGTATTTTCTGTTCAAAACCTTAAAAAAATAAATAATTTTAGATACAAAACAATCCAACAATTATGAACGCTGAGTCATGGCATTTCCGATGGCAATGATCTGGCAAAGCCCTTAAACGATTCTGTGCCGTTATTGCACTCCATAAACTAAGCCATAAAAGAAAGTGTTAAGGAAATTGAAGATTGTTTTCTTTTCCAATTTTTCTGTGTGCATTTTCAGTGAACGCATTGAATACATGAGAGCGCAAACCATAACATTCCAAGAAGCACTTGACTAAGAAAAGTTTTAGTTTATGCAAACACTTACAGCCATAAAAGATGTTCTTTTTTGGTGTAAATTAGTAAAATCGAAGGCAAGAGTGAAGAGAATTCGGGTCGCATTTATTGCACTGAGACGTCAAAGGCAAAAGTCGAGACGAGACGAGATGCGCATAAGGTCAAAATGTGTGCACCAAAGAAGTTCTTTCATTCATGCAGTGGCCCATTCATCGCCAAGAGCGACAAAACAAAAACAGTCTGACTGTCAGCCAGGCCAGACAGAAGACGTCGAAGTGCGAGCCGAAGTGGCCTCATTGCGGCTGCGCATGGGTTCTCTGAGTCAACAATGACATTGAATATTTATCAATGAAAAATACTTAATGACGGAACGGCGTCGCCGACACACCAACGACCAACAACCACCAGCGACGCCTTGGCGGCAGCGGCGGCGGCAGCAAACACTCTTCGACTTGATCCTCGGAGAAGAGGGCAAAGCACATGCAGCACTAATTTGTGCCGAACGTGCATAAAGACGATGCGCCGTATTCGGTTTCAGGCTCCGTTCGCCGAACTCGGTTGCGGCGAATCACAAAAACAAAAACTATATTGAGAATGTGTCGACGTTGCAATGCACTGCGGGAGACATCTCGAGCGCGGAGCAAAGTGAAAAATAAACAAAAAATAAAGGAAGGAAAACAACACCAACTGAATCAAAGTTGAGCAGCGCTACTGTGCTGAGAGTCATAAAATACCTTAATGTATCTGACAGATACTTTTTGTGCTGATAAAATTCCAGAGACTCTTATCTTTTGGCAAACGCAATGAACGCCACAAACACACAAAACAACAAGCACAACAAGAAGTTGACAAATTTTCGTGTACTTCAAATCGTAAGGTGTTTTTCATGTCTTCAAAATGTCGTGAGTATCTCATGTTCTGCATCTTCTGCATTTGCCCCATTTGCAGTTGCGTTACTTGCGGTGCACGTCTTGTGCTTGTATCTGTGTGTTGTATGAATGATTGCGAAAGTGATGCAATTGCTCGCTTGCTCGTCGCTGATGCGTCTTTTCTTCGACTCTCTGCTGTCGGCATTTTCGCACCGAGTGAAGTCAAGCCAAGGCGTTGCTTGCGTAGCACTTCAAGTGACAACCGCAAGACAGTAATGTCAGCAAACAACAAAGCAACAACAACAGCAACAACAGCGTCAGCGACAGCGACAACGACAGCGATGTTGACACCATCAGGAGCAATGACACGACAACAATTTACTTCCTTTTTATCAAATCGCGCGTATTGCACACTTCGTGCTCGCCCAGCAACATGACTTGTTGCGGCCTATCATGACCCTTCGTTGATTGAATGTTGCGTACGCGAGTGGGTAGCTTGAAATTCCCAAATCAATCTTAGCCGGTAACCAACACGGATTCCGACATATCGTTTAGGATACAAGTGAAATGCCATGTCATTTGCAATTGGTGAACAGTTGTTTTCTGCAGCGATCAACGCCGAGCCGATTATTTAAGTTGCCCCTGCCAGAGCGGCAATGGCAGATGAGCATTTGTTGTGGCTGATCTCTGTTGCACGTTGCACTGAGGCCGACACCGCATGCGCGCGCATCTGCCGGCTTTGCATATCGGCCGCTGTGGCATGACTCAATGCAACGGAAAAGGAAGTTCTAATTGCTGAGGCAGCACAGAATTCAATCAGAATTGCGCGACTGCTGTTGCAACATGAAGACGGCGGGCAAAAAAAACAGCGAATATTATGTCTACTTCAAAGCAACGATGTGTGTTCATTTAGCATCAGAAATGTCATGCCATTTGGCGGGAATAACGAACGACTTCAACTTCAAATTCGAATCTGAGCCGTTTCGCTTTGTCGGCACTTTCGCACAATTTCGTTCTGTCGTCCCGACGGATGCAAGGCAAATGTAAACACATGCATAGATAGAACGTGCGAAAAACAAAAATATAAACATGCTTTGGTCAACAACTCATGACAGCAGCAACAACAACAACAGCAGCAACAACAACAACAGCATTAGCAAGAATAATCCACACCAAAGTTTGAACTCAAAGTGATCTTTTTGCAACGCGACTCTTGACTGCTTTGACAATTTGCCGTCTCCGTTTATCTGCGCCGCCGACTCCGTGCATCATCAACAACAACATCAACAACAACAACAATAACAAATTTATTAGAGCGTTGTCGAGTTAAAATGCCTTTCGCGCCTGTTGACGCTTTTGTTGGTTTTGTTGCCGCTGCCACCCAGCGATACTAACAAACAATTTATTTGTTTGCGAGGCGGAGCGGGGCGAGGTGAGGCGAAAAATATGCTTGCTACTTTTGCTTTTGCTTCTGATCGTAGAACGCAGAAAACAAATTCGTTTTCTTCTTCGTTTTTGTTTTTCTCCTTGCATTATTCATGTTGACTTGCAACTCGTTGCACATCCAGCACCCACATGCAGCGCCAGCAGCAGTGGCCGCAACTTGCTCGCGATGCGATGCGATGCGTTTCATTATTATGAAAATTGAGATACAAAAATTCCAAGCAAAACAAATAAATGCACAAAACGAAGCAAAGCAAAACAAATTGAGCCGATGCGATGCGATGCGAATCGCTTTGATTCAGACGAAGCAACTTCATATTTTTGCAACACGTATTGAGAACTTTGGCTGGCCGGGCATCTCCTAGTTGCGCCATGATATTTACGAGCATTATTGATTTTGTTCTTGCCATTGTTATTGTTATTGTAATGGCTGTTGTTGTTGTTGTTGTTGTTGTTGCTTGTTGTAGGCGTGCTCGATGCTCATCCCAAATTGGGTTACCGTAGTATTGGAATGTGTTAGAAGCAAATCATAGCGAAACAGAGAAGAATTGAATTTCAAAATTTTGTTCTTGTCCTACTTGAATTTGCATCTAACGAAAAGCAACTTGAAAGTTGTCAGATAAATTAGGGACAATACATATGTATGCATGTAGCAGAGAGTATGATGATTTATCTGGGTATAGAATGTTTTAAAACTGCCCACCACAAGCAATGAAGAACATTTTACACATTTGCATTTCTCCGCCTTTTATTTTGGTTTTTGTGGCCCGCATTCGTTACGACTTCGCATATTTCACGTACAAATAAAGACTTTATCGAATCAAAAAGTTTATTATGTTGCAATAAGCAATGCACAGAAGCCTTCCACACTTAAGCATTGACTCCATAAATGGCAAAAACGTGCGCTGCTCTGACAAAAGAATGACACAAGCAAAACAACTCAAGCCTTTGGGAAACATTTCGTGAAGTGAAGAGTTCGAAAACTGGCACATCACAAAAATCACGCATCATTTAAGAAACTCACAAAAATGAGTTGCCAAGTAATCAATACATTTGATGCAACAACATAAATCCGATGATCGAATTTCCTGTACAGAGACGATTTCATAATGGAACTAAGAACTTTTTATGTCTGTACTATTTACTTCACCGCCTGCCTGCTGTTATTCAATTTGCCTTGCAGTCTGTATCTGTATCATTTAACACGAGCAGCGACCCCTTTTTCAGAAACGAATGCCCGCTGATAAGACTTGCACACCAACAACTACATCAACAACAACAACAGCAGAGAACAGCACGCACCGATCCGAGCATGAAAACTGTCGCCGATAGCGACGAAGTGCGGAGGTGCTGAAGAGTAGCGTGGGCCAATAAACAAATTCTCAAGACTTGTACTTGCAATTAACCCTAAAAATGAGTTGGAAAACCAAAACGAAGAAAGCGAACTCATAAACTCATCAATTATCGAGTGAATAAAAAAGTGAGTGTTTTTGGCTACAGACATGAAAGGCGCACCTCAAGTTTGTGGAAAGCGATGTCTGCTGCACCCTCACGCATCCGAAGAGCATCTTGTCTTGGCAGACAAGCTAAAGGATCTTGTTTGATGCGCAGCGTGAAAACAGATGTGGGCGCAATTAAGATAGAAATCAACTATTGGCGGCAACGAAGCGATTAGAGCTCGAGATTCGATGGGTTGGAAAGAGATGGCAATGTACTCGAATGAAGTAAAATTGAGCAACTGACGATCAGCGCCGTTCCCCAAGGATTTCTTCAAGTGTAGCCGTGCGCCGCCTCATGTCTGCTGCCTGCCAAAACGGACATGTGCGAGTTCAGCGCGTTCCAGACACCCGCCGTCAGTCATGAGCGACTCATCTACGCTTTCTGCTGACTGCTGTCCGTCATACAAGTTAGTCAACACTGGGGTGAATTTTTCAATGACAGCTGAACACCATTGAGACGAGCACAAACAAATCCAATAGAATGTTAATGGGATCGCTGCATGAGGGTGACTGTGGCGGCGTCCAGTGCACGGCTCAGTGCGCTTCATTTCGCTAATTCATGTTCGATATGCTGCCGGGCGGGGGTGAAGGTTCGCCAACTCGCATCGAATTGCAATTATTGCGTTGAGCCAAAATGATTATCATACAGCAAATGGCCAAATGAAATATCACTCTTCAACGCTTGCAGTTCGTGCCTCGAGCGCGCATACAAATTACTCAATTAACAGGCGTCCGACGCAGCTGAGGGGACGAGCGATGCTTGTGCAGTTGCATGCATGTTCGCATCTCGGCCTCTTCGCTGTTGCTTGCTATTAGTCTGTTACATGTTGTTGTTGTTGCTGCCAACAGTGCGCGGGCGCAGGTGACACTTTTCCCAGCGACTCTTTGTGATTCACGTTGACCTGGCAACAGTCTCGCTCATGCAATAACAACGTGTTGATTTGATAAATGAAGTATGTACAAGATAAATAATCGCAAAGGTATTTTATTGCATAATGAGCAGGTAAACACAGTAATTTTACATACGCGTATCTCGTAGGAGTATTCTGTGAAAACAAGCCACAGAGTGTTGATAAAGTATTTGCTTGAGTAATGACTTCTGTTACACTGACTAGACTGTTACGCTACGCTAAGCGGTTGTGTCATCAGCCTGCTTCATAGCGCCCAACAACACGTCTTCTATAAATCTTAGTCATCAGTCTTTGAACTTCACCGCTGCAGTTTATTGATTCAAATGCCAGACTCCTCAATAAAACAAAAGTCTGAATGCTCCTGAAAACCCTTTCCATTCGATGATACAGTCTTGAAATTCAAAACCCCATGGCTATTGTAACACATGATTCGAATAAATTGTTTGAGTGTAACTTAAAATGTATCTCGAGTTTCGAAACAGTAGCAGCTGTCCAAACAAATCGAAGACAAAGACAACTCAATTCCAATGCCATTAAATTCACTTCAATCCAGGCCCAAACCCGAAACAGAGTCTTGTCGGGGGCGTGATATTTGTCGCGCACAAACACACACACTCGGTGGACATGAAGACAAAAGAATCTGCCGCCCTGCCAACGCGCACTCCTCGTTTTGTGGCTGTACCTTAGTACGTTCACGTGATGCTCGGGCAGTGAGCAGAGGAAGGGGCAAACGGTTGTGTATGTCGCTTATAATGAACGTGAATATGACCACTTAAAGCGCCGAAATAAAGGTTGAACTGAGTAGGCACTAAGGCACGTATCGCTTGAATTGCAACGGGTAAAGGATTTTACGACTTGCTTTTGTTTGCTCCTGTTGTTCAACAATATCCAATTACGATATGTTGCACTGCGAAGGATACTCGAATGAACTCAACTCAACTCAACTCAGCACAACAAAAGTCAACTCAAGTCAACTCAAGCCGACCTGGCATAAAATCAACAAGTCAGACCCAAAAAGGAAGCAACTCATGAAGGTCATGTGATATCGACAATAGCGCTCGACTGACTCTGACTCTGCTCTGTCTCTGGCTATGCTTCTGCTTCTGCTTCTGCAAGCAAACGAAAGGAAGTTAAAATGGCTTCAATAAGTGAATTTATTCGGTTTTGCTTCCCCTGCCCCGCACGTGTGTGCAAAGCGGTTGTCGGTTTCAAAACGGGTTAAAGCAAATCGTGCACTGAAGTGACATTTGACATGATTTGCATATGCGCCGGACGGTCGCTCGTTTTGTCAATCAGTCAGTCCGTCAGTCCGTCTGAACGTCTGCGTGTCTATTGCAGTTGAGTGCGAACCATGCATTACTCCCGCCTTTGTTCGTTCATGTTGTTGTCAAATGTTTGACATTCCCTACATGCGAGACACGCCCTTTGTCTGCCACTCGCCTGTCAAAGCCAACGACGCGTCGGCACGGATTCACTTACTCCCTCACTCACTCGCTTACTCGCTCGCTCAATCTACTTTATTGTAAACTTTCAATTTGGTTTCATTTCGATTGAATTCAGTTTGTTTTTGTTTGATTCGATTCGATTCGATTCGGTTTGACATGTCTTGTCTTGCACTGAATAAGTAATAAAATGCCCCACAGCTTTTCCCCAACTTCTTGGCGTGTTTTCTCTATTATTTTCCACTAATTTATTTTATAGCTCAGAAGTCATCAAATTCTTATCCGAGACACTTGAAGTGAGCGTTTCAAATTGTTATGGCCAAAATGTGGCAGCGCATCTTCATTTCCGTTTCAGATACCAAAAATAAAAAGCGCGTCTTAGATACAATTCCATTGAACTGGCGTGGGTCGTATTCTGGTTGTGGTTTTACAAGCTGCTCATTTGAATTAAGCGATATTCATCTATGACAGCGACTGACCAGCATTTGTTTTCAATCAAAATATAACATTTATTCAAGCTGCTTTTGAACGACAAAGTCTGGAATGCATAAAATTAAAATGTCATTCGTCGTTTGCATTTTAATTGCCTTATTGCTTATTCGGACTCTCTAGCTCTGTACTACCCCCGTTGCTTGTGTATTTTTCGAGTTGCCTGTGCCAGCGAACAGTTGGAATCCTGTTCCTTGCTAGCCCGACAGTTCAAAATGTCCTTCACATGTCAAAGGTAACAATTAAATTTACGCAATTTGGTATTCTTTTGTTCTCTCCCCTTTATTTCAAACAGAAAACTAAAAATTTCCGAACAATTAAATTCCGCCCGCATTCCAAAAACGATATGTCATGTTTGTTTGTTGGAGAAGAAAAGAATCGACAATTGGTGATACACAAAGTGCTATTGGTGGTGTTGTTTAAGCAACGAAACTGACACACGATAAATGCCAAACAACCAAAACTCTAATTATCCCTTTTCCCAATTTCAAGCCACTGATGCTATCGTCACACTATCTTCAGACTTGAAACATTTTCCTCATGCACTAAAAAACAGAGAAAATTTAAATCAGATTTTGAAAATTTTTCACTTTTATTTCGGTCTATGCAACGGGCACTGCAGTTGAGTTCTGAACATAAAAAGTATCTTCAGCTACAATTTCTGTTATATGTCTGTTAACTATCTGTTAAAAGACGAGCCGACTTATGTACGTTCGTGCTTCAAGTAAGCGAACGAATGCTTCGTGCGCACGACACAACTCACCAATCAACTTACGAGTGAGTCAATGTTCAGTTTGTTGAGATACGCGGCACTGTGCAGATCGTGCTCTTAGCGAATGCGGACAGCTCACCGAAACTCGCAGTAAACGCACATCAGAAGTTTTTCGAATGCAGCACTTGAGATATTTGAGTAGATCGACGAAAACATTGTGAAGCGGCAAAACGACGAAAAACTCAGCTAAAGTCAGCAAATATTTTTTGGCAATATTGTTTTTTGGCTGACGTCGCGGTTGGCATCTTTTGTATTGTTGTCGTGAATTGTATTTGTGAATTTCGGCTTTGGCCTGAAGCTAAACTTGAATTTAAGCTGAATTTGCGAAATAACAAAACAAAAAACAGAAAATAGCAAAAGCAAAAAAAAAATATTAAGATATTATTTTGAGTGTAAAAGATACAAGATTCGCGCGAATAAACGAGTATAGTGTGCACAAACACAGAAAGATATACGAGAAAATCGAGAAGTTGACATTAAAGTGAAAAGCAGTGAAACAATTCAGGAAAACCCAAAAAAAAAAAAAGGGAAATAACTAAAAATAAAAAGTCAAATCACAAATCACAAATCGAGATACTTTATCTATATTGTCCTGGATTAAATATATTAAAGTATCTCGGTTTTTTTCGTCGTTTGTTCGCACGTTGATAGCGAAACTGAGTGCTGAGTGAGATACACGACCGAATGCTTGTACACGTACTGAACGGAATAGTGATAATGTGCTAATTTTGAGCTGAAATTGACAGGCGCATAGATAAGCGAGCCCATTTGGAAAAGCGCTCTACACATTCGACTTGGAAACAGAAATAACAGAAAAAGGCATCATGTTGGAAACGCAGACACCATGTTGTTCGGCTGATTATGACGTGCCAGTGTCGCGACGCATCGTCATCAAAAAGGTTTGTCTCGCCAATTTAACTTGTATAATACAAACTATCTGTGCGATGTTTATGGCGTGCTCGTGGGCCAATTTGCACTTGCATGCGATAACCGTCAACAACAGTTGTTGGCCACATGCAATTGCAATTGGGCGCCGTGTCCGTCTGTCCGTCAGCACGCCGCCAGGGACGTGTCCCCGACTTGGAGTCATTCCATTCCATTCCATTCCACATTCATAAAGTTTACAGTTTATGCGTATCTGAAGATTAAAACGTCGATTAAGTCATTGACGACAACAACATTGGCGAGGCATGTGTTGCTGCTGCCGCCTCTGCATGCAACCACTGCTACTGCCATGTTGTTGTGCTTGTTGTTGACATTGCCAAGTACCAAGGATTTACTCTCAGCTTGTCATCGCAGTTTTTGGCGCTATCTTTAATCGCCGCTTCACTGCCACATTTCTCATTGCCGTTTGCCACAGTCTCTAGTGTTGATGCTTCTCGTACTGGCACTGCCACTGCCGCCGATGATGATGACGATTATAACAATGATGATGAAGCGTATTCGTTGTTTTGACAAGCGTTCAGATATTAGTTCATGTCTGTGCAGGAAATGGTAACGGATCTCACAGTATCTAGATTGCCGTTGAAATGTTGAGGTTTTTCAGTTAGACTCGCACTTCTTTAACTCCTTCTCGTATTCGCACTTATGCACTCGTACTCGTTTGACCATTTAAGTAACTTCATGCGAGTCATCACGAAAATTTCCGCAATTTCGCATCTGTTAGCACTTGTTTGCTGTAAATTGTCCTTATTAGCAGATACCTGTGATATATCACAACCAACCGCAACCAACATGCATTTTCTTGCACTAACTTAATATATCTTTTTTTTAATTAGACGATTGTAAGAAAATGTTATAACAAAAGATAAAAATAACAAAAGGCAAGCGAACTATAAATAAACTCTAAGCACAATAAACTTTAAGGCCTCTAATATTTCTGATATCTTTAACAAATTGACACCAAATAGAAATTCCAGTGATACCCTTTTCTCTCCGCTGCCCCACTCTACTTTTTATGTTCTCCAACTCAGCCTTATTCAAATAAGTACAAACAAAAAAGCAAACAAAAAATATCGAATTTCCGCATTCGATTAAACAAAAGGCGCTACTTTTGATGATGAACTCGTTGGAGAGCACTTACGCCTATTTATTTTTGGGACAGCAACTCTTGTTGTTCTCGTTGTTTCTTGACTTGATTACCCTTTGGTTTTATGACACTATCTGCCTTATGTAAGTAGAATCGCAAGCAACGCTTGAGTAAAACAGACATAAAATCGAATCTCAACTTGAAAATATTCAAAACACTTCAAGCGCAAATTCACTTAGACAGCAAATTGAGTGCGAGAGAGTTATTAAGCGAAAATTAAATAAATAACAACTAATTACAAAAGTTCAGTACACGTGATTGTGTGCATGTTTGCCTGTGTGTGCGTGTGTGCGTGTGTGTGGCTTACAACGAAGCCCGAGTTTGCGGCAAAGTACTCGACTTGGTACGTCAAAAGACTGAGGACAGAGGACAGACGACAGCTACAATTACGCGATACTTGTTTTAGTCAAACAGCTGCTGACACTAAGTACGCCATAATTAAAGGTATCCGACAGAGAACAGACACGCAGACCGAGAGACCGACAGACAGACAGACAGACAGACAGACGAACGAGTGGCTCGCGCATAGAGAGCAGTTAGAGAAGCAAGAAAAAACAAGTTGCATAGATACATGGTTGGTGGAGGACGCATTGGAGCGGAATAAGGCGAAGCCTCACCTCACCATCGGCTCTCGTAGGCACAATCTCAAACGCATATCTGTCGCTTGGCACATCCATCAGACAGACGCCTAGACTAAGCCGATTGCGTCTGTGGCTGGGACTGAGACTGAGACCGGAGCCAAGTTGAACTGGAGCTTTCGGTCTAGGTGAGATTTAAATAAATGTGCTCCAAATGCGCAAAAAGCGAAAAATAATTGACGCACTGCTTGTCGCTCGACTCAGCACAGCACAGCCCTGAGCAGCGCAGCGCAGCTCATCTAGTCTGCAGTTTTCTAGCTCAAGTGAGGCGCAGCAGCGTCGTCAAGCGGGAATGTGCCTCTTGAGTCTGTATCTTCTTCATTTAGGTCTTCAACTGAAGTTAAGTTGAGTGTGTTTGACTAAGAGCTGCAACTACATTTGCGAGTGTATGTCTATGTGGTTGTGTGTGTGTGTGTGTTTGTCTGTTTGGCTTATGCATGTTGTATCTATGTATCTGTCTATAAGGGTTTATTAGCATGTTCGCGAGTTGTTGCTGCGTTTTCTGTTGTAGCCGATGATGTTAATGCCGCGAATGACTTGAATGACTAAAACTGACGCTTGCAATTAATGGACATCACTGGATATGTGCATTGAACTTGAATAGGCTGCACTTGGAGAAAAACTGCAAACAAAGCACATGTGCTTCTGCTCCGAGCAACACTTGAATTCAAAGCAAATAAAAAACGAAACAAAAGCGACAAGTTGTTGTTGATCGTCTGCATTTATCTATCGAAATTGACCGCCTTTGGCTTTATTCGCTCAGTGTATTTGACTAATTGTATGACTGGCTGTCATTGCCTGCGCCAGCTTCAACTCAGCGACTGATTCGCAGATTACCACGTTCCCTCGACTGAAGTTGTGCAGTCGTCCTAGCAGCCTGGCTTTGCTTGATTGGTGCATGTTCAGAGACGTTTTTTTGTTATTCAACAGCCCATCCTGCCAACTTCCCGGCCATACGCCGGGCGGCCTGTCTGCGTAATTAATGGTTTTAGCTGCAAATAAAATCAGTTATTAATAGCAATAGCTACATGTGATTGCTAGCTAATTTCAATTGATTGAAAGGTATTTGCAAAGTGCGAACGAAGACGTTCGTCGTCCGAGCGATAAATCTTTGCCAAGCACATCACATCACAGCACAGCACAGCACAGCTCAGCCCAGTGGAAGACCAATACAAGTGAGTGTGGACGTCGTTGTAGACGCGAGGACCACGCACGTAGCAAATGCGAGTACGGCGTTTACAGGTCGAAGATAAATCGCCACCATCAAGGCGTCGTCTTTATCGTCGAACAACAACATAGGTTCACTACCCTCAGACACACTCGCTCACACAGAAACACACACATGCACACACACACACACATGGAAGTACTAACAGAATGGTTTTTATCTAATGTAAGTGGCAACGTTTAATTTTCTTAAACGACCACCACACCTTATCTCTGCGCTCTGCCAGTTGGAAAGCGATTTTCAAGCATGACCACTTTGATAGCTTAGCTTCTTCTTTATTTTTCCCCCAAATCTAATCGCACTTAATTGACCACCACAACAGTTCTTTTTTTACAGAACAACAAGAAAAAAATACTTCATTACTGAGCAATAAATTGTAATTCAAAACCATTCAAGATACTCTGTCGAATGTCGCCACAAGCTGAAAAGTGAAAATCGATAAAATTAATTACGTTTTTCCCAATTGTTAATTTTAGAAGAAAACAAAAAGAAATATTAGACGGTTTGACAGAAAATTGTCCTCGAAATGACAAATATATTTTGGGCGGTCGCGAGTTTATCTAACTTTGATACTAAAAACAGTCACACTACATGCATGCTCAGATACAAATACATTTTCTTCAGCATAGCTTGTTCTTGTACTTAGGTAGGAAGCTGAGCAGCAAAGATACAGTGTGCAAGAGAGGGAGAGAGAGAGTCATTGCAGCTGCAAGTTGCTTTGCATTTTGGATAATTTTGATTAAGTGGCGCCCCACAGTTTAAGGGCACAATTTTCCATTGTGAATGATTGGCTACGTCGGCAAACAGTGTGATTGCGCGCTCCTTCAACGAAATTTGATTAGAATTAATGAGCCTCGTCGACATTTTCAATTCGATGATTGTCGTCATTGAAGCTCTTGGCAGTGTCGATGAAATGATTTACTCTAGAGGCGTAGAGAATTGCCCAAATGCGTACATTTTCCATTTCTGGTTTTACTTAACTTTATTAACACTTATCTAGAAACAATAAACTCTCTTGTCGCCATAATTATTTATTATTATTACTTTTATGATTATTTTTCTGTTTTGCGTTCTTGGCAATTTTCTTCACTTCAGCACTCAGTTTGCAATGCAAATAACAATAAAAAAAAAATAATAATAAAAAGCAGAACAGTAAAACGCAAAATGGCTTGACGTGCTCACATTCAATATTGAATGCTGATTGTGTACAATTTTGAAAAATAACAAAGCGAAGTGAAAACAAAACAGACTTAATTCAAATATTGTCAACTGAAACCATTCATTTACTTTGCATGGCGGCCTGCCTTTTTTCAAACTCTGTCAATTATAATTTTTAATTTTTTTATTTTTTATTTTTCATTTGTTCATTTTATTATTTGTTGCTGTCATTGTCATTAACGTCAAACTTGAAACGAGTCGCAAACTATGCTTTGCTCTAATAAACTGTTGCTGAACTTGTTTGGTAAAAAAGTGCCAACCAAAATAAAAAACAAAAATGGTTTTGACTGCCATTCAATTAAGTTAATTTTCATGCACACAAAGAAGTTCTTCAATTGCCTCATTCAGCAGCTTTTTGAAAAGCATTTACAATTTTGTTTCATTTTTTTGTTAGCTAAGTCAGCTAAAAAATATGGAAATCACCAAGCGGACCTCTTAATTGTATTTTCTTCTGGAAAGTATCTCCAAATAAATTAAAATTTCTATTCGATTTTAAACGAGATAATAAGCTAATTTGTGAAATGTATAAGAGCTTCTAATCAGATAGTTTATGTGACCCAATCAAGTATGATTTATTTCTTGCTCTTATCAAACAATTAAAGTACTGCGACGTTCAACGCGTTTCCATATTAACTCAATACCAAAACACTCCAAGCAATTTTCGAATTAGAAATGAAAATGTTGAATACTTCACAAAAGTAAGTTCTCATACGAATATGCCATGTGCTCGTGAATTCTCGCTGGTAATCAACAAATTGCGCTTATCAGTTTCGCAAATGTGTTAAACAAATGCGAAAACAACAATTTTAGTGAAATGAAATATTCATAGAAACAACTACAACGATAAAGCACCTGCTTTTCAGTTGTTTTCACACGTCTTGAAGCCCACAGCTACAACAATAACAATAACACTAACAATACCACCAACAACAAAATGACAAATGCGTTTGTTGATAGCCGCATTCGATAGCCGAAGCTTAGCAAGCGAGACAAATGACTTCGGCGAACTCTGTGGAAAATCGCGCCTTGTGGCCATTTTCACATGTCAGCGCAACAAAACATCAGCGATAACAACAAACAACAACAACAACAACAAAATCAACATTAAACGAAAAAAACAAAAATTTATAAGGAAAACAAATTTAAGAAATAAGAAATTACAAACACGCAAAACTTTGCCCTCCTTAGCCAACATTTGCTTGCAACAACCTAACTTGGACTTATCAGCATTTCTGCACTCTTTGTTTGTATCTGAGAGATACTTATCAGCCTGCTGGTGCTGGCTTGCTTAGAGTGTTGCATGCAACACATTCACTTGACGCCGTCGCGTCGTCAGCATGGTCGTTGCTGCTGTCAACGCTCTGTCACGTGCAATCTTTATTTCGCTTGATTCGCAATGCTTTTTCACTGAAATTTATGAGAATTAATACGTCATGTCACGTCGCATCATACTTAGCTGACACACAAACAAGAGTTTTGCCAGGCAAAGCCAGCATAACAACCGCAGTCAGAATAACGCAAATATGGCAAAGGCAATAAATAATACGAAGCGTATTAAAATAGCATAAAAGTAGTACATTTTTATGGTTGGCTTTCTTTGTGCGCCGAACCGCGACAATTAAAGGGCTTCGACACACACTCACACACAACCATACACACACAGATACAATTACACAAGTGTTGAGTCTAACTCACAACAAAAGACAATACAAAACAAAACGGAATTCATTCATTTAGCTGATTATACAATACCATACTGCATTGTTGTCTAAATGCTTTCGAACGTGTGACATTGAGTGGCAATAAAGAAGACTTATTGCAATATTTATAATGTGTGCAAAGTTGCAAAGTTGATTTTTTATTTGAATATAGGAATGTCGGTGATAAGTGATTTATATGGTTCTCACTTTAATGGCGTTGACTGGCATATGCGCATTGCCTCTATTTCCATAGATACAAATGCAGTCACGAATGCATTGATTATGAAAGCCGGAAATGTTAAGGCGAGACAAGACAAGACAAGACAAAACAAGACAACCAAAGACAAAGTGTGAAAAACAATAATCAATCAATGGTCAATGTTACTTCTGTGCTGTGCAATATGCAAGAGATAAGTAAGACTTCGACTCTTGCAACTCTTTGAGAGCAACTCTTGACTTGCCAAGTGTGAAAGATACTAATGCTTTTCGGACGCGTGCTGTGTGAACATTTATTTGAATAACTTACTTCAAATTAATTCACAAAGGCACGCCTAAATTGAAATAGCTTTGACTATTGCAGTCACACAGTCATTTTGAAAGTTGTTGTGATAAGATCGATGAGATAGTAACAAGATGAATGATAACGGAATTAAAACAGAAACCCATCAAAAGCATTTGATTGTTGAACATTTGAGTTAACGAATATTTCAATTAGCCAACATTCTCGAACCAAAAAAGAGAAAACAATAATTGAGGAAAGTGTTAAAAATGATATATAAAACAAGACAAGATTTCCACGTGTGTTTTTGAAAGCACAAAAAAAGCCCATTAAAGTGAGTTGTGTGGGCGTGCGAACATGAGCAGTTAAGATTAACAACTTCAGCTTCATCATGTGCTGTCAATAAAGCAGATGACAACCGGAAAGTGCCACTCAACAGATAAAAAACAAAAACAAAAACAATCAAATCGAAACCTCACAAAAACTGGTTAGAAAATTCATAGCCCCACAACCACAACAGCAATGACGACAACTACGATGACGACAACACTAACAACAACAAAAAAAACAGCATAGATCGTCAGAAATGCGCAGATGTCGCGGCTTAAAATATTTTGTGACGCAAATGACACACGGTATTAGTCATGCGTCATAACAACGCAACGCGTCAAAGGGTATTCCTCTTAGCCAAGAGGCTTAATTTCAATGAATGAACGAATTGGTTTTTCATTTGAAATGCTCAGATACGAAATGAAATGAGTGAAATTTTGATAAGCCACACAAAGCCAAAGCTTGTATCTTTGAAGTGTTTCTTTGTTGCTTACACGTACTCACGCACGCACGCACTCACTCACTCACTCACAGAAGAGTTAATCGCGTTGACTTGAGGCTGTCTTGAAACGCGTCTGTTGGCTTAAGTGCCCGCGGCATTTCTTTAGTACAACTTTGACAAGATATTTTTCATGTTTCGCCTTTGTTTTATTATTTAAATGGCTTTTTTTTTCTTAGGCATTTTATCAAATGATTGATCTTCTGCTTCTGGCAATTTCTCCATAAAATATTTCTCCGTTTTATTTGCTTCCTCTAACTTGATTGATAAAACTAACGACTTGTGGCACTTAACTTGTTTGCTTGTTAACCTCATATTTCTTCTTTTAACTAACACAAAAACATGTGCAAAAGCAACAATAATAATAAAAAAATATACTAAATGTACACGCTCATACTTTTGCTAATTGAGTCTTGCTGCTTTTGTTGTTGGATGATTCAAAACGATTTTCGTTCTCGGAAGGAGTTGACGTGCCGTTTTTTTCGCAAGGTCACGCCAATTTCGCATTGAAGTTTGTATTACTTATTATTTTTTGTTTATTAATTTTTTATTTGTTTTTTTATCATACAAAAGTTGCGCAAACATTTACTCAGTTTGTTTTGAGTTAATGGAAGACGAACTGTTAGTCATCGATCCCAAAACCTGTTGTTCAGGGAAAAACTGTCACTGTCACTCATTGCTAGCAAAATTCAACCATGCCAATCAGTTACAGTTTGATTTTCAAATACATGAGTATTAATGAAGAGATTTAAATAAGCAGGTTGACTCAAGCAAACTACTCAAGACCTAATTCATCTTGGATGTCTTGTAATGTGGATTTCCGATGACTGTTTTTTTATATTAAATAAAATATAAAATATGGCATGTCTTGACCTCTCATCGCATGGTCACTATATGGGCTACGTACAAGCTCTCCTGCAAGTTAAAAACAGATCCTAAAACTCTTACAAATAACAAAGCAATTCCCGCACATGTCGCTCAAGTTGAGAAATCATTATTTGCGGAATCGAGTAGACAAGATTGACAAGTGTTCGTCATGCAATGCGCAATTTTCGTACTTGAAGACTTTTTATCTTTTGTGTAACGGATTTCATTATTGTCAATGTCGTGCGCTTGTGTGTCTTTTATGTATGTTTTACTTCGTACGTGTTTCGACCGCACAGAATAATAAAAGCTGAGAGAAAACAAAAAAACCTTAAAACAGATACAAAAACAAATGTCGCTGCTTGTTGAACTGCACATTTACAACACATGTCAGATGACATTTTATTTTGCGTCTGCACTTTTATTTCTTTTTTAAGTGTTATGTCGAAGAGTAAAAAAAAAGTATTTTTTTCTTACTATTATTTAAAAGTGTTAAAAATTAAATTGCAATGTTGTTAAACAGTAAAAAAGAGAAATACAGCCAGAAACTTGTTTACGGCGCCAAACTTTGATTTCATAAGTTTGTTGAATATTAGAGAGAAAAACGAAAAGCAAAACAAAATAAAATTTTGCGCGTGATAATTTTCTATTTTGCGATTCAAGAAACACCTCTTTGGACTTTGTCTTTGCATGAGTTTATTGCGCTTAGCACACAATTTGAATATTCATTTGAAAAGCACAAACACTCACACATGAGCACACAAACACAGTCGTTAGCTCACCTTTAGACCGGCCCAGGTGATTAAACCGTAAATCCCAATGAGTACGCGCAACAGATACGCAACTATGAGATACACTTAGCTAAGCGATATGAGTTACTTTGCTTTGCTTTACTTACCGTTACGTGCGAAACTTCACACCATGTGCAAAGTGCAAAAGGCATGACGCACTCAGTTTCTAATATGTTATAATCGATTTCACTTTTCAAACACGCTTTTTCGCCCAATTTCCCATTCGGTTCGAAGTTCAATGCCAAATGTTCGAATTTTCGTTGAGTTTCGTTACAAATTTTGGTTTTTAATTAAAACGAAGAACGCTTATCAGTCAATCACGCAAGGCAAGCAGCTCTTTTCGGCAACTTATCTGCTTATGCGAGGCTTACACGCCGCTTTCATTGCTTATCAGTTGAGGTCTTTGCCAATAAGGCGCTGCGATGGCTCGCCTCGCTCCTCTGGCAGGGTTCAAAAACACGCTGATAACGCAAATGACAAGCAGTGAAATCACTACCCAAGAATACAAAATATTTGATCTTTGGCAATCGGACTGATCCGATTTTTCGGCACTTTGCGCCACTTTGGCGTAACTCGCATCGCAATCAAGTGCGTTGACACGACTTCGTTTACGGCTTTTGAGTGGCCAAGTTCTGTCATGCCTGTCAGCCTCAATTTGGCTTTGGACTTTTCAAGAACTCAATTCCACATTAAATGTTTCCTCTTACCTTTCAGCAGCATGCGTTGTCGCTTTTGAAATAATTTGGGCTGTCGTAATGTTTGTTGCTTATTTTAAATGCTTTTATTCAACGAAAGACTTTATGTTGTTTATTTTTGTTGAGTCTTATCCTCTGTTGTCTTTCTACCTTCTTGTTTAACAACCTTTGCTAAAAATATAAAAATTACCATTTTGTTTTTTACAGTCTTCATTTTATTTTTCGCTCCGGGTAAATTAACATGCCGTGTCTGTAAAAAAAATACGGAGTACGTTGGCGTTGTGTGGCATATGGCATATGTTTTTACCGAAAAGCCAATTTCACTTTGCACACATGAAAAATTGCGGAAACGAAAATATTCCCTTCACCACGCGAGTAAATCAACTTCACTTCACTTACATTAATTTAACGAACGAAGCGAACTTCACGCTTAAATGAGCCATTAATTTCTGTAATGTGCCACATGAAGTTGTTAATAACTTCATTAAATCGAAGAAAATAGAGTTTTATTTATTTTAAAACTTAATGATCACAGTCATTTGAGTATGATATTAATCACAAAGAAAACATAGCTCCAATGGTGGCGAATAATCTACAAATGAAGTGAGACGAACTGAAATGAGTCGATGAATTTCACGTTGTTTAGGAATGAGTCCTTGAAAGTACCTGATTCGAAAAGCTTTATCTTTTTTAAATTTATACACGTTTTTGGTTTCCCAAAACAAAAGAAATATTACCGAATAAATAACGAAAATCAAATAAATTAAAGTCACAAATATGTATCGACAACAACGACAGAAAAAACAACCAAAATCACTTCTTCAAATGCCAATTGATTTGGTTATTCAACAATTTATTTACAATTTCACAAGTATTTCCTTCCTCCGAGCGAGACTTGAATGCAGCATCAACCGCAGAGACACACAGCGAAGTTCCAAGCAAATATTGACTTTTTCAATTAGCGGCGTGTGATTTTTCAAGTCAACAGCCAAAACAGAAAAAATGCTACAAAACTAAAAATGTGAGCTTCAAAAAGGTGTATACATACATATATGCATGTGCAAACAAGCGCATAAATCGTTGTGAAAACAACAACAACAAAAGTTATCACAGAGACGCGTGTAGTCAAAGTTCCGTCAAAAGACAACGACTGCGACTTGGGGCATTATTGAACGTGGTTGTATTAAACATTACAGTTTCATTAAACAAAACACACAATCAACACTGTTTGTATGAAAATAAATACAAAACTAAACGTTCCAGACTTGTTTTTTATGGTTTGTTTTGTTTTTGTAATAATAAGTGGTATTTGAAAACAAGGCTCGAGTGTCGAGCTCGACTTGCCCTCGCACCGTGAACTTATACTTCAAGTGCGCTCATTTCTTTGACATTTGAAAAGTTCAGTTCAACTTTCGAAATGTATGAATGAATGACGGACCACTGAGCGAGCGAGCGAGCGAACGAACGATGAACTATGATGGCAGTTAAAATCACAGAAGTTGAAATATAGCATCGAGTGATACACGCAAAGAAATCTCAAAGGAAATTATCACTAAACTCAAACAGTGACAGAAACAAGCGACAGTTTCTATAAACTGTACTCAAGTCAAAAAAAATTCAAAAGCTAAAAAATGTTATACAAAAAGCGCTTTCTTGTTTTTTCGGACTTAATTGAAGTAATTATGCTGAGTGTAGTAGCTGTAAAAGGAGATTCGAAACGCAAAACGAGTTTAAACGCAAGTTTAAAGTTCATTTTCGATTGTGTGCGATACTCTTACCTCAAGAAATCAAGACCGCAATACAACATAGCACAGCATAACCAAGCGTCAAACAAAAGAGTGAGGAGTGAGGATTGAGTTCGCTTTGTAGAAACGTCAGCTTTGGCCACAATCAAGATTCGGCTTGTTTTCAGTTTTATGAGCGAGCAAACGAATTAAAAGACTCACGTACGCCGCACGGCAGCCAACAACAAAAGCCGAAAGTCCGCCATCAAGAGAAGCGAGTAGTAACTCATTCCGCAACTTGATATATATTCGCGCCACACAACTCCAAGTTTTAGTTTGAAGTTGACCTGAAATACAAAACCAGGTAGAAACGGTGGCCTCCGCGCTCTCAAATCGTTTCTTTTCATCATTTGTTTGTTTTGTTTAGTCTTGTTTTTATACATTTTGCATACTTTTCGCAGGTTATCTCTAATTTATGTTTTATGTTTCGTACTACCTTCTAAAAACTGCGCTTAAATGCTTAGCAAACACAACAACAAAATACGTAGACTTGTTCTTATGAATGAGGTTGAATAACAAGACACGAGACTTGGCTGGACCGAAAGTCGGACGAGTTGCCTTGAATTCCATTGAAATATTTCGCTGACTTTGCGGTTCTCAGAAGTGTGAGAGTCTTAATTACCCCCGAAGGCGTGCCTAGAGCCACCAATCATCATACGAGCAGCCAAAATTCACCCATCTTAATACATCGTATTTTATTTACTTGTTTTTATCTTTGTCGCTTTTGAAACATAATAAACAATAATTTATTTAAATAACTTTTTGATCATTGCAGAAACTTTATGCAAAGGCCATGTACGACAATCCGGCCGACTCGCCCGACGAGTTGGCCTTCAAGAAGGGCGATATCCTGACAGTACTCGAACAGGATACTGACGGCTTGCAGGGCTGGTGGCTCTGCAAATTGCGTGGCCGACAGGTGAGTTCGCTGCTGCGGCCAACCCAAATTCAAATCATACGCTCATAACAACACTCACACACACACACACACACTCACACTCACACGTAAATTGGCTTCAAACTTTGACTATGACTTTGATGGACAGCTAATTTTATGAGCTGAGCGCTCAACTGATTGCAACAGATTTCTGTCCGCCCATTTTGTTCAATTTACTTGCAATTTTAATTTAGTTATTGTAACGCATGAAAATTTAAAGCAGCAAAATTCATAGTCAGCCAAGCTAACATTCCCCTAAGGCGCATTCTCACCGCCACCATAATCGTCATCATCCACCAGCATAATCATCTGATTGTACGGCGTCAGCTTCAATTAACGCATAACAAATTTGCATATTTTTGTACAACTTCGCACGTGCTGCAAAATTAATTCAGTCAAAGCGAATGAAGCCAATATATAATTTAATTTTCTAATGTCGGCTCCAAAAGCTGATGCAATACTTCAGAAACACTGGTTGTGAGCGCTCTGCTTCTCAACAAAGCATAAGTTTTCTTAGCTTCAACACTCAAGTGGCACGTGCAGCTGAGCTGTGCCGGCAGAGGCATAGTTTATCTGCAATTCGGTGAGGCATCATTAAAACTCCAGACTTCATGATTGAGACATTTACAACTTAATTTTATGTAATGTAATGAAATTGACATGGTGAAGTCTTAATTAAGTTCATCACAGCGCCAGTTATGCAGGCTGGCAGGCGGGCGGGCGGGCGTTCACTTAAGTCCTTGTGCGCTGCGCTCGTGCAACTCGTGCAAACGCAATTCTCATTTGGAGTTTAATTATTTATGACTCATAAATGTTCATTTCGAAGTTAAGCATTTAATGGCTTTTAAATGTTGGTAATCATGTTAGTTGCATGTTGCCTCATCGAATGTTAGAAGTCGAGATATTTAAGGAAGAAACAAACTTTCAAAAACTTTGACACACTTCTTTCTATATTTTTTTTCATTTAACAATTTTAATACAAATCAACAATTTTTAATTAACTTTTTATCACACATCAGAAAAATAAACAAAAACAATAAAAAAAATTTAATTCAACACTTAAAAAAGCACAAAGAAAATATTTGAGAAAAGGCTGAGACGTTCGATTTTGGTGTCTCAAGACGCGAATTCAACACGAAATCAGTTCGCTAGAACAACAACAATAACAACAGCAACTAAATAGCAAAAACACTAACCGGCATCAATTGCTATTAATTAAAAAGCAACAACACTTTAATAGAAACAATTAACCCAAAAGTCGTCGACGTCGTCAGTCCAATTGAGGCGGCAAATATAATTTTGAAAAGAATTCGTCGTCGGCAAAAAAAGAGTTGTTGATTAAAATTGAAAAATTCTTTCGGTCGAAAAGGCGACACGGCGCTGTGCGCAAAAAACTCATTTCATTCGCTGCAATGTTGTCGCTTGTGGCAACATGTGTGCAGCGTTTTGTTGTCGACACATGTGTACAATATTTGGTGCAAAACTAAATAAATTATGTGAAGCAAAAACAAGAACAAGAACAGAATCGTTAAAAAATCACTTTGAAGTCATGAAGTAATGAGAACACAACGAAAATTTTATAAATTTAATTACTTGCGTGCGTGCGTGAGCAGCGTGAGGCGTACACATGTTTTCATTGAACGACATAATGCGCCAATTTCCAAGATAAAAGCAAAAAAAAGGCATACAAAATTCATAAATACTTATTTATTGAAAATACTTGTCATTGGTGATTGATTTAGAGTCGATCGTCGCCAATTGCGCTCAATGAGCAATTAATTTGCGCAATTTATATTTCATTTATTTAATTATTTATGACATTTCATGAATACTTCTTTGTTTTTTTTTATGCATGTATTTTCTCACATAAATCTTATTGTCATTTGTGTTTTTCTTAATTTCTGTTTCCATATTGAACGCCGAATCCGACAACAGGGTCTTTGCCCCGGCAACCGGTTACGCATGTTGAACTCTTACGACTCGGGCTGCTTCTCGCCATCGCCGGCCTCGTCGCCTAGCCCATCGCTGGCCGCGAGCACCGCCACCTTGAATAGCTCGATTTGCTCGGCCGAGACCTACGAGAATGCCTCGATCATCAGCAGTCACAGCGGCAGCAGTGGCACTGGCAGCGCCAACGGATATCCCACATACTTAAACCAACAACAGCAGCAACAGCTACAACAACAGCAACAACAGCAACAGCAGCAGCAACCATATCGCCATGGCACACGCAGGTCGTGGCATATATCGCCGAACAAGGTGAGTTTACTGCAACTGAATGTCTCTTCATCCGCACTTCTGTGTCTGGCTCAGGAAGCCACTTTGTCAATTTCTTAATTTTACGCTTCGTCTGCTTGCCGCACGTCCTTTTCTGTCACCCCGTCTCGTTGACTTTTTTAATTGATTTCATTTTTAGCAACTTGCTTTTATTTGTATGTTGCTGCGTCTGCTTTGCGCGCAATTATTTTGATTTGAACAAGAGTCTCTAGCGCAATGCACGCAACCGAACGAGAGATGGATTTGCAATCCCTGCTGCATGCCTGTCTATGCTACCGACCGTCGCCCCAGCAACGCCACCCGTCCCCCGTCGAGTAGTCTGGTTCGGCTACTGCTTTTATGTAAATTATGATATCCGCCAAAAAGCGAAAGAAAGTCCTCATATTTGCTGCCCGCAACTTTTCTTCATCTTCTGACTGTTTCCACCATCACTTTGTTCGGCCGTCGCCGTTTACACTCTCCACCTCCCAGACAGACACCCAGACTGAGATTGAGACTGAGACTGGGGCTGGGGCAGAGTTGATTTCGTGCGGTGATTGTGCAATTAATACTGAAAAATAATTTCGTTTGCGTTTCGCACAAAATTTCACAAGTTGACGAACCAGTTTACCATCTACGTCGGAGTCGCAGTCGCAGTCGCAATTTGTCAATTTATCAGTTTGACATGCACTTCATTTGCTTTGTTCAGCTTTGATTTCTTATTGGCATCATTTGAGGTTTGCCATTTGCTATATTCGCCTTTTGATTGAAAGTCGTACTTCAATATTTTAGGCAGATATGTATTTTATATTGATTTGACATTGAATATGAATCCTCTACGAAAGCGCATAAGAACTGAGTTCGCTCACCGAGTGTTTCATTAATATGAACAATCAACTTCTATTATCTTCATTATCTTGCAAACGAAATTCGTATGTGTTTTGACGATGTTTTGTTTTTTTGAGTCATTGTCTAAAAATGTTGCCCGAGTCGAAAGCTTGACACTTTGACCTTTTTTCAAAGTTTCGACAACTTGAAAACTTCTCAAAAGCCGCGCAACCAACGAAATCTAAGCAAATACGGCTTTCCCTTTTCATTTGTGTTGCCGCAAGCGTTAAATTATAGTTTCGTAAGCATTTCCACACATTATCGGCGGCAATCAATCTCAAGACGCAAGTGAAACCATAAATTCAAATAAACTTTGGATTGACGTCAAAAGAGCAGAGCCTTCAAACAAGCATCCAACAACAACAACCAAAGCACAAAGAAAATGTTACAAGCTGATTGCAATTTACAAGTGCGACGATGGCCCAAAAACCAAATAAATAAATAAACACAAAATCCAAAAAAACCAAAAAAAACGCTCGATTTGTACAAGACTTCAATGGTGAATTACGCCTTTCTTCGGCGCATTCATTATTAACGGCCGCCGGTCATAAAAAGAAAAGTAACTTCATTGCACGCAGATATTCGTTCAAAGTGCAACAAAACCGTTTTGGTTTTGGCTTTCATTGTTTCTTCGATACTCGAAAGTTATTTGAGACACGCAAACCTAAAATTTTCGGCAACTTTGAAAGCACTAAGATGTTTCTGTATAGAGTCCAGCAACGCGTAGTGGCCAAGCGGATTTCAAAGGCCGACGGACGTCGAATGCGGCATCGGCAATTGCGACAAGTGGCAACTTGTTGGCCAATTGACCATAAAATTGTGTTCCCAAAGCGCTAAAAACAAACATCAGCATTAAAATGGTAAAAGAAAAGCTCGGCATTTGAAAACACTCGATGGAAAATGACCGCAGTCTGCAAGTGAGTCTGCGACTGTGAGACGGAAAAAGGCGTGCATTTTTTTAATGAATAATTTGTGTTACACACGCAAATGCGTCGAACCTGCTCAGCAGTTGCACAATTCGAAAGCAATAAAATATACTTTTATGAAGTGAAAAAAAATGTTTCATTGGCACCTTTAAACGAAACTTTAAAGTGTTCATTCAGACATTTACTCACTCATTTACTCACTCATTCACTCAGTCAGTCAGCACAATAAGAAAAGGTGTTAAATGCACTTCAGCTCAAAATTTAGAACGGAAATGTTGATTGTGTAATTGCGGCCCACACGAAGAGGCATTTTCCTACACATTTATTTAAAAATCTCAAAAAAAAATTTTTTATATATATATTAATACTAAAATAAATACATGTGTTGATATAAAAGTATCTGCCGTTGGCAAGAAGTACCACGCTTCAACAGCCATTCTCATGGCTATGCGACGAGTTTGTTCCTTGAGCCCACATGAGTCTTTGGCTGCCAATTCAGTTGCTGCAGTGTCTGCACGCAGCACAGCGAAGCCAAAATCACGCACTCACACAGATACACACATTATGGCCAAAACATTATGGACAACTGCCGCAATCCGCACCGCACAATTTATGGCAATGCGGCCAATAAACGTGCAGACGCAGCGCCGCGCGAAGTTGATATGGCCAAAAAGAGCATTTGAACGTTTTGAACATTTTGAGCATTCAAGTGAGGAAAACATGTCATTTTTATTGTATTTTATTGCCCAAAAATGGTCAAGAAACGCGTGCGCGTCGAAAGAAACGCTGCTCATTTGAAGCGTTCTTCTGCTTTTGGTTCGAATGTCTTTCCCTTGTTTCGATTCGACTCGATTTGATTCGCAACCACGTTAGCGACGTATTCGTTTTTGGCTCGCAAACGTATAAAATGCCCAATTCAAACGAAGCGATCGCGGATGAGTTTGGATGCGACGTGCGACATAAAAGATTTCTTTGAAACGCGGTAGAAAAGTCTTCTATATGCGTTTGAGGTCGCCAACAAGCGCTGAAACTCGAATGTTTCCCTCTTCTGCGTTGGCATGTGAGAAATTTCTTCAACATAGTTTCTTTAAGGTAACAAAACGGTTTTCATATCGCAAAAGTTATATGGAGCAAGTTACTGCAATTGAGAATAGTTCGATTGCTCATATGATATAAAGTCGAAATGTGCTCAATGCTCACTTTTATAGTTGAAAAACATTTTTTTTTTCCTTTATTTTATTCAAACATATTTTGTTACGCTTTTTGTACAACTTATTATCGTCAAAAGCGATTTCGAAGCATGTCAAGTGCCGCCTTTTCGCCAAACTGCTGACAGTCAGACAGACTTAAATGTCAAATCGAGTCACAGCGTGTGTTTCGCATACACACATACAATGTATCTCAAAAATTGGATCAAGTTTGACTTTCAGTTGTATTCATACATAATACATAAGTACTTGAAGCATTTTGCCAAGACACTAACGAGTTGACAAAGTCTTAAGTGCACTTGTGGCGCAAAATTGCCGACGGCAGAATTTGCATTAATTAAGCATGGTATGCAAAAAAAAGAACAAAAATAAGAAAAACGTACTTGAAGTTGTATTATCATTGAGCAAAAATTTGTTCTGTCAGTTGACTTTTGTTTAAATTATCAACTTGAACAACAAAACAGATTGTAAAGATTTTCTTTTGAAGTAATTTTCATGTAACATATACATTTTTTAATAAAGTAAAAAACGTGCGTGAAAAAATTCCGAAAATGTATCTCAAGCTGCGTGGGTAGATAATCAATCGAAGAACCACGTTGGTTTGTTGCCTGTGTAAATATTAAAATGCATAATGAGTGCATTTTCGGTTTAAGATTTTTATCTCGGCTACACGGCTACTGTTTGCGGCATCGAATTTTAACACGTTTCTCAGCCAATGAATCAACTCACATTAAAGATTAGGCCGTGGAGACATGTCTGTGGATCCGACAACTACCTGAACTTTGACTGCTCGACTGTTCATCGGAAAGAAAAGGCCGGAAAGCAATCGTGGAAATGTTGACAATTTAATAATGAAGATTACAAACGTAAACAAAAACAAATTGACAGACACAAGCCCAAAGTCAGTGTGATAAGTCAAACTTGCCCATATCATGACACCGCTCCAGCACAAATGCGTTGCCACACCCCTTACTTGCTTCGCCTAGCCCATTTCTTGCTTACAACGGCTTCGACTCCACTATTAAATGCCCCCAATACGTCATAAACACAATCGAGTTGACATATATTTATGATAGCAAAACACAGGAAGAAAAACAACTCTAAGCGAAAACCTCATGCTGACTTTTCGTTCTCATGCCCCACTCTATTAAAAATATAGGTCATCGTGCATGCAAATCATGCTCTGCGTGCCATTTATCGTTTGGCCATCTGTTAGGAACTAACAAAAAATATAAAACAATGAAACATAATTTCAAGTAGTCTTTAAAGGATCCGAAATTCTCATCAAACTCGAACTCAAGCTGTGTACCTCAAAAAAGGATGCCGATAGAAGACAATGTATCTGTGATTCCAACTGCTGCAATTGTCATCATGAATTGCCCTCGTTTAGTCCGACTGTCGCCGTCGAGAGGCAAGACTATTCGACGACAATTGTGACAATGGCAGCTGTCTTTGGTGTCGGTTTCAGTGCCTAGCTCCGCTCAGCTGCCTTGATTTCGGCTGAGATAAGAAGCGCACGCCGAATGTCAACTGTTTGAGGACCCTCTATGACGCAAATCAGTTACCAACTCAGGCTCAAGGCTATGCATCTTCACACTTTTGTACTTCATGCCCGTTGGAAGCCCATTTTGCGGTGATGGAGTCAACCAACGGCAACCATTATTATTTTATGCTCGCCTATTTGCATCATTTTACAACTACGCGCAGCTGTCACGTCCTCTTCCGCTGTCTGACTTCTTTAATATGCTTTAATGGGATTCGATAAATTTTTTATATATTTTTTTTTGTATTGTTTCGATGCATTTGTTTGCATTGAAAAGGAGTTTCCACATACTGCAACAAATTTGACTCGTGTTACGCGTCAATTGCAGTTTCAATACTTCAATTAGAAAGCGTATCCTGTCCTCGTCATTTCAAGGGTGCATGACGAATTCTTTCGTTGTTCCCTTTCGTTCGTACCGAGAATGCAGGTAAAAATTGTGCAAAAGCATTTTTGGGCGTTACATTTTGAAATTACTGTGTCTTGCAATACGTTTTCCAATTAACATTCAATTCATCTATAGGGTTGCGGTTTCTGCTTTTCGACAATATTAACGCATATGTTTTGAAAGCACCGTAATGAATATTTTAAGTAAGCGATACACAAACATATGGCGATCGTTTTGGAAGGGTCCTTGTTTAAGGAAGTTATTAGATAGAGTATCAAATCCTTGGTCAGACCGATATTTTATTTCCCTTCAAATAGCAATTTCCCTTTAATTCGCTCACATACTCCAAAATACACTCTACACATACAACACTTAGGAGGCATGCGCAGTTTAGACTCTCAAACTAAAACGCGTTGAATCGACACATGTTATGGGTTGAATACCGTTAACTTACGGCACTTACATTTTCATTTCGTTCATTCACTGAAGTGTGTAAACAGGACAATTGTCAGTTGAACTTGTTCGTTCGTGTTCTAGAGAGCGAGTTCTGCGAAGTTTAATATGCGCACGGTGCGCATGAAAACTCGTTTTTCAAAGAAATATTAAAGAAAACCCTAAAATTATTAATTACATTGTATAAACTTTACATAAACTATTGAAAAGTTGTGCGCAAAAAAAACACCCGCAGTTTAAAAGAAATAATTCACAAAGAGCCCGTCTTCTGTTCAAAGTCGTTTTTGTAATTTGCAAACAACAAGAACAACAAAAAAAATCGATAATAATAGTTGTTGTTGTTGTCTTGGCTCTAATATGACGCTGATTTTTCGTAGTAGTGGCAGACGCAATGAAAAAGCGACAGACAGAAATTCAACGTAAATAAGCTTAAGGTGAGGAGGAAATTACTATGAAATGTGTGTAAAATGCGTGAAAGAGAAAACTGAGTTGGGCGTTCGAATCATTAGCATGCGCCACCACCAACAAAACTAAAATTTTTTGTTCAATAAGCAAGAACCGGGTCTGCAGTGCATAGAGGATTAGTTCAAATCTTAACAGAAAAAGATTCAGAGGCATGGTTCTTCATTGCTTGGACATAATACTCACTTTCGCTTTATTGAATAAATTCTGAACATCGTTTTTTCTTTCTTTCAGGTAATAACTCCACAATGGAGCGGTGAAGTGTACATGTACAATTGTTCGTCCCCCACATCTTTATCACCAAACCAACAGCAGCTCCTGCGTAACAATCAGCACATCCAAGAACAGATTTACAGCAACATAAAGCCCTACCAGACTATATCAATGATGTCGAATGGCAGCAATAACGAATTCGAAACTTACGATATCCCGAAGCCGGCAACACCTGTCAACTATGATAGCCCCAAGAACGTCTTCCGCTCTCCGAACTCGGCAACGCCTCGTTTCGAACCCTCAAAAACGCCAACAGTGGGCTGCAGTGGATCTATAGAGGAGGAATCTTATGATGTGCCTCGTCCTCTAAATAGTAGCTTATTGCAACATCAACATACATTGACGCCAAGCAGTTCCAACTCGTCACTGCTAACCAGTGACAGTCTAAGCCTGTCGTTTTCTTCATCGAACCGTTCATCGTTGGCGAACATGCCCGACTATGATATACCGCGTCGCAACCCGCTGCCTGTACGTGCCGTTCATCAACTTGCCGCTCAGCAGCAGCAACGCCAAACGCAACAACAGCAACAACAGCAGCAACAGCCAAACATCAATTCAAATTGTATGACATATGACTTTCCACTGCCGGTGCTGCAGCTGGAAAAAATTCAAAAGCCAAATGGCGCTATCCTGACTACAACCAAAGAACTGCCACTAGAGCTATCATCAGCACTAGAAACGCTTGCCAAATTGCAGTCGGAGACGACGTCGGCAATAATGCGCCTACTTGCCTACGTTGTACCCAATTGGCGCACACGTGAAAAACTTGAGCCAATCGTAATGGAGTTGAGATTAGCTGCGGTGCGCTTACGCACTACCCTCCACGATCTCACAGAATTCAGCGAAGGTGCTCTGGGCAATGCCTCCCGTTCCGAAGATCGCACACTAGTATTAAAGTTGCGTCCCCTGGTCCGAGCTCTGCGTGATGCAGACAAATTAATACATGATTCATCCGATGCTCTGGATGCACAAGGCGGTTGGACCATTGACCATTTAGTGCGTAGCGATGATAAGTCTATATGTAGGCCACCAGATAGTCTTGATCAGTTGATAGCCTGCGCACAAACTCTTACCGAGGATGTTCGCTCCACAGCATCATTTGTGCAGGGCAACGCTCCGTTGCTTTTCAAGCGGCAATTGCCAATGAACTTGAGCTCTGACACAGTCGATAGTTCTTGCACCAGTACCGAAACAGAGTCCGTGAACCGTAGCAGTGCTGCCGAGTGGATAGAAGATTACGACTACGTCGCGTTTGAATCAAAGGACGCAGCAGCTAAGAAAAATTCCGCACTGCGCGACGTTATACCCGCCAACATGAAAAATCAGTTTGACAAAGTCATAAAAGCAGCAGAAACAAATGCCATGAGCACATCAAGTCCGGTTGCGACTACGCCTACAGGCAGTTCTGGCCCAGTTCTCAAATCACCTGACATGACCGAAAAGGATAAAAAGCTTATACGCTACTACGCCATGCAACACTCAACACACATGGGCAACCTAAGACAGGCCATTGACTCATTCCTCGAAACCGTCGAGAAGAACCAACCTCCAAAGTTCTTTATAGCCTACGGCAAGTTCGTTGTGGTCAGTGCGCATAATTTAGTCACCATTGGTGACATTGTTCATCGCAACATCTCCAAAGAGTCACTACGTGAGAACATCTTAAGATGCACAGACGCACTCTCCGATGCGCTTAAAACGTGTGTACACAAATCAAAGAAGGCAGCAGCGCACTTTCCTAGCGTAACGGCGGTACAGGAAATGGTCGACTCTGTCGTAGACATTAGTCACTTGGCCTCCGATCTTAAAACAGCCATGTTACAAGCAGTGCAAATGACAATTTAAAGGCAGTTCGCATGCCAGATAGATATTTTTGCAAAAAGGCTTCAAAAGTCTTCCAAGCTAAATGTATTTTGTTATCGTTATGTCTCTGTTGGACGTTCATATGTCCTTTAAAGCTTAAACCTGACCTCAATATAGGCTATAGTATAGCATGCAACAAGGCTTAACACGATTACTTGTGACCCCGCAGCTCTGATGAAGTCCTTAGGTTAATCTGTCTGAATTATATCTTTTAATTGAATTTTTCATATCCCATTGAGGACTGTAATGCAACACTATTTTTGTATGTATATTGTGATATATTAAGTCGACTTTAACCCTGCTTAACTGTATACCAATCCCAAATTAACAGTATATTTATTTCAGTAAACTTAAGTTTCGATCTAATGCCACTTGGCCCTTAGTTTAGTTGTGTACATATTCATCAATAGAGTCTTTGTTACTTAGTATTCTTTTATTTTAATAAAGTATCAAAAAAGCATTTTTTATGTTATAATCTAAGAGTACGCATTTCACCACTTATACAAAATAAAATATATATTAAATACTTACTACACGTATGAGTATATAGGACATATATAGACATAGTCAAAATCTAAAAGATGAGAACGAGCATTTAATCTTATATTTAATTATCATTGCATAAAATAGTCAACAATACAAAAATTGTATATCCAATGAAAATTAAAATAAATTTAAACATAAAATTTAAAATTCTTTTTTATTATTATTAGTTATATTTTTAATAAACCAAAAAATTAACCTTTTACTCAGATAATCATACTGCCAGTATTGTAGGTTCCATAAAACATTTTATGCAGTATCAACTACAGACAATACTAGCATAAGATAAGTCCTGTGTAAAAACGTGAACTTTTCATACTTGACAACAAACATGTTGCAAAGTGCCCTTTTCAACGAGCTTCAAAATTATCACATTATTTTCAAATAGTAACGCAGGCAAAAATTTTGAGAGGAAATCATTTCTTCTGCGAAGTTGAAAATGGAATTAACAGAAGAACAAATTAAAAGAATTACCCAAATGAAAAGCATAAACTATGCTAAATTAAGTCGACGTCAAAAATTGGAAATCGCCAGTGTATTGCTAAGCTGGATACCTTTAATGTTTGGCGCATATAACATGGCTTATTTTGCGATTGATCTAATCGCTGATACAGCAAAAGGACTTCGCTCTGTTGCCCTGTGGCCTTTCTCAATGTTCTCAGCATTTTATAAATAAAGTAAATGATCACAAGATAAATTAATTCAGGACCTTGAAAATAAAAACCACTTTACTTTTCTATAAGCTACCATTGTTTTATTCACGCAGTTAAGCACTAACATATAATTAAACAAAAACAAACAAAAGATTTGATTTATCGAATATTAATATTTTTATTCTCATTTAAAATATATCTTAAAATTAATGGCGATGTGACTTAATTTCCCTAAGATAAACAGTTATTTACAAGTCCCTAGCGCAACGAAATCCCAAATTACCTGCAGAGCTGTCTGCTGTGTTTTGGGATCTTGCAGCACACCGATAACGGTAGCAGTAGGATTCATGACACAGGTATGATCCTCCTTTTTTTACTCGATTTGGATTCGGTGCCTTGTCACCTTTTTGCCATAAATCAGAAGTCCATTCCCAAACGTTTCCGACTATATTATAAATATCGTAGACATTTTGTCGAAACATATTGACTGGGCAAGTGTATTCGTAGCCATCCATGTGAGTGTTTCCATCTGGAAACTCACCCTGCCAGATGTTAAGCCAGTGCTGATCTTTGGGCATTAGTTTATTACCCCATGGAAATAGCTTTCGCTTTTTACCACCACGGCAAGTAGCTTCCCACTCTACCTCCGTTGGCAATCTTTTGCCAGCCCATTTGCAATAGGCTTGTGCATCGTTCCACGAAACATGAACCACCGGATGCTGCCACAGACCTAAACCTCAGAAAATGGTAGTGTAAATACAATTTTAAGCTTTCTTTGTAGTTTATCAAACCTTCTAAATTGCTTTCAGGTCCATTAGGAGTGCGCCAACTTACATCTTTCACTTTATACCACCAGGGAGCACTAGCAACACGATAATCTTCGTATTTGCTTTGCATCTCAGGAGATAAAAGTGACTTAAATAGGAAACTATCTCCGAATGTCTCTGCCTCTGAAGAGTAATTAGTGGATTTTACAAATTCGTTAAATTTTTCATTTGAGACCTCAAATTTGTCTATGTAAAAATCTTTAATCGTGACTTGTCGCTCTGGCGACTCGAAGTCAGCGCGGAAATGTGGCTGGTCTGTACCAACAGATATTGTGCCTCCTGGTATAAGAGACATGCCCTCAATTTCAGCCTCCACATCCGGATAATAGTCCCGATAGTATTTGTTATTATTTCGAGCCTGCTGTTGACAAACTTGTAAGTCTGCTGAATCTCCATCGTGTATGGGTTGTTTTGAAGTTGTCTTTTGATCTCGGTTCAACTTGTTGCAACCGCAGTCTAGAAACACGGTGCCAAAACAAGACACGAAAATAATCAGCTGCAGCAGTTTAAGCATTGTAATTGTGTAATTCTAAGGCAACACAAGTTTGATCGAATACTTAATTTTTACAAATTAGGACTAAAATAAAGATAAAGTGCATTTTTACAACTTGTTCAAAAATGTTTTTGTTATTTTTCTATCAGCTGATTGCAGTGCTGCCACTTCGCGATTATGTATTCTTAAAAATTAGTCACTATAACTTTTTAACTGTTGCCTGAACCCGGAATTTGGTTGTATACATTCCCGTCGTAGCTTCACAAGGTTGTAAGCCTGCTCAAAGTTCATTTTGTGTTTTAACATCAGATAGCCAATGACCACGGAAGCAGAACGGGAGACGCCAGCATTGCAATGAACAAGTATACGACCGTTAGTAACTTTCACTGATTCAATGATCTGGACAGCGGTAGGTAATACAACATCAAATAGCTTCGTTTCTGGCAAATCCAGACAAGGTAAAAAATGACACTGGACTTTTGTCGGAAGTACAACATTTGGTGTCTCAATGCCAACGCTTAAAATATGTGTTAACCTATAATCATTAACGTTTTTCAAACAAACAGCGTCCTGAGATCCCAAATATAAAAAGTTGGCGATAATGCATGCAGGCTCTGGATCAGGTTTAGTATCCAACACAAAACCGTAATTAGATTGTGACAAAATTTCTGAAGTGCCTTCAATGTAGCGAGCTCCCGTAGTTGTTGTAACAATTGTCGTGGTGGGTTTTAGCGCTGAACGTTTTCTTTGCAATTGCTGAAGTAAGCTCATGATTATGCGAGTGTATAAATATATTGGTGGAGTTCAATGTATGTCTTTTTGTTATCGATTTGCGATTAGCTTAACGAAACCTTTTGGTTTTCAGGAAAGTCAAAGTCTTTGGCGTTATAATGAACTTTTCGCAGATAAAGACCACAAGCGGGTGAGAGTAGTATATGAGGATCCCAAGAGTTTTTCGATGGCACAGTCAGCATTTCTTGTATGGAACGCTCATCAATCCGACCAGTTGCTACTGCAAGTAATGAACCCACAATTCGACGGACCTGTGGAAGTATTCATTTATAGTATCATTTAAAATACATTTCATAGTTTTGTTAAGTTTGGTAAAACAATAGTACCTGTTTATACAAAAAAGATTTTGCTTTAATCTCTATATTCCAGTAGTTGTATGTAGCATCCGCCAAAGCCACATTGTCACCCAGCGCTAATGACTTTCCAGGCAATATATTGATTTCGTCTATTTTACGCAATGTAAACATAGGATGATTGCGGCTTGCACTTTTCTGACGACTGACACTCATAAACGTGCGAAAATCGTGGCGCCCAAGAAAAATTCTTGATGTAGCGCGCATACGATCCACATCGAAATTGGAGTTTCTTTAAAAAAAGAATCGACTATTGCATACTAGTAAAATAGTTGTATCTCTATTTACTTACTGAAGAAAAAAGCACCGATCGATTTCTTCAACAGGAATGAAAGCCTCGTAATTTCGATTCTTTAGGTGGCGTGTGGAGTCTCCTTCACCATTTTTAGCAACTGCAATACGATAGAGGTATGTTCGACCAATGGCATCATACCGACAATGAAACGTTTTCGGTACAAGTTGCGTGCTTAGTACCCGTATGGGAAGGCGTTGTTTATCTAGCGTACGATTTAGTACTCCAGTTACTATAGTTGGATCATAATTGGTACCGTCTCTACGCTCAAGATCGACATGAACGGTTGAGTGCAAAGCATGCACTCCTGCATCTGTACTACAAGTTAGTTATTAAGAGATACACATCTTTTCATATTATGTCATTTACCGACTGGACAACACGGTTTCTATTTCGTTCACTGGTCTAAACACGCGCAGCGCCAACTCCAAGCAACCTTGTACAGAGAATGTGTCCAAACGCGGTTCTTCCAATTTGTTTACAGTCTTTTGTATGCCACTACATAATAAACATTCTTGAATACACTTTTAATTCAAATATAAGATAGAAATTACCGGAAATTTGTGCCAATATACGAAATGTTCAGCAAATAGCGGTTCATTGCGCCGGATGAATGATCATCTGATTGATAATATGTGGCAACACTGAGTCTTTGTGGCTTTTTTAGTATCTTTCGAATTTGTCAAAATTTTAACCTGCAATTTTTTTTCGGTCGAATTTTGTTTGGTAATTGGGTAATTGGGAAAGATAAGCAGTCTTATTATCATAATTTGATGAAAAATGCCTGCATTTGAGGACCAGACAAGAGCTCAGAACGAAAAGGAAGTTAACGAATGGATTCGATTTGGTTTCCGTTTGGGCGTCAGCGCTGCATTACATCCATTTGAATATTCAAAGGTTTTGATTCAACTGGGCTATGAGCCGATTGCGGCGCGACCCGGCACTTCGCTTTTAGGCAGACGTATAATGGTATTGCCTAACATATTTCAATATGGTAAGTTAACTCACACATCTTTGCAAAATGTAACTAATTGATTTTTGCTGATAGCCGGACATATACGAAAAATTGATGGTTTCTATGGATGCTACCGAGGCCTAACGCCCAAGTTGATTGGATCGATTGTTAGCATGGTTGCTAGTGACAAGATTGCTGAACATCTTGGACTTGGTGCATCCGAAGACAATTTGAAGGATGAATCCGATTTAACCGATGACGAGCTGTAAGTATTGATTTTGTAAATATTTTTAATCTCCACAGCTACAATCGATGTTTTTTTTAAATAGTTATGCACAGTTTAAATTTAATCTAAAGCGCGACATTGTGTTGAGCGTGTCAGGGATTGTGGTTTCGCACCCGTTTCATGTTATTTCGCTACGCATGATGGCTCAATTCGTTGGCCGGGAAACTCTGTATAACTCATTATTTGGTTCAATAGCTGAAATTTACAAAACCGAAGGAATACTCGGATTCTTTGTAGGACTCATACCAAAGCTGTTGTGTGACGTAGCGTGCCTGGTGTTGACGAGCTCCACAGTATATGTTCTTAACAAATACGTAATTAAGGATAAGCTGGGAAGGCAATACAACGCCGGCTTTACACAGTTTGCTTTCTCGAGCCTACTTTATCCATTACAAGTAGTATCTACTTGTACAGCGGTGACTGGGGCACGTCTAATGGCTGCTCAGCCACCTATTATGCCAGTCTACGCAAATTGGGTTGATTGCTGGAATGATTTGCAGTCACGCGGTGATCTTAAGCGTGGCAGCTCGCTTTTCTGGCGGTAAGATATTTATATAAAAAAGTTGAAAGTACCAATACATGTGAAAATTTCATTGACACAGGTCTCAGGCCCTAACAAAAGTGATTCGCAACGACTTTGTTCCTCTGCCCAAACTGGCTAAATATCAATAGATGAAGTGCCAATGTATACAGCAAGGCAACAATGCAGATACTGCCGTTGAGGTCAACCCGTAGATGGACATTGCCGCATCCCATATTCGTTAGTTGCCTTCTCTTGATGTGTATCTTTCAAGTGAAGACTTTTGCATTTGATTTTATCAACGAAATATACAACGTAATTTATAAGACCTCATCAACAATTTCTGTTTAGCATTAAATGCATTTTTCAGATCATAAACCCAATACTGTAACTTTTGATTGTACTTTTGTCTCTATGTTTATTGTTTTTGAGCGAAAAAGAGAATAATGATAATAAATTTCATACTTAAACAATTATTATGATTAGTTACAACTGAAGCAAAAATACAAATAATTAATTTGAAAAAACATTATTTGCATCTTCTCCCAATTTACAACCCAATGTCTTCCCGCCAAAAAAAAAACGTACATTTAAAACAAAACTAAAACAGTTTGTTAAGAACTAAAATAACTCAACGGTGCATTTCTCATTGAAGAGAAATCTTATTTAAAAATTCACAGAAGTTTTTCCAAAATCTAAACGGCTTGGGAGCGCACATTTTCCGAATAGTCCGTCAGTATGCTTTCAAGAGCAGTCGGAAACGGCACGCGAAAGTTCTCAATCGCCTCGCTTTCCATAATTTGAATTTGTGTTAAGAAGTGCTTCAAAAAATAAAATAATACAGCGTAATTATTTTAATATTGTTTATTAGAAATATCTGCGTTATAATAAACAAAGTTAAATGATGAAATTTGTTTTATAAACGAAACTTTAAGTATTTGTCTAATTAATAGTTTTCAATATGTTTGTGTGTATTTGTATTTACTGAATATATGATTTTTCTTGTTTTTCCGTCGAGTTCATCATCATCGAGTTTATGATAATAATGATGAGATTATTTTTTGTTCGCTCGACGAGAGGTTTCCCAAAATATCTTTACTTATGGAGCAGTAGACCGATCGCACGCTGCGTCGAAATTAGTTGATAGTTTTGTTCTTCTTGAACAAATAAATAATATTTAAACAAATTTCAATGGATAGCGGATAACGTACTCTGTGCAACTATCTGTATATTTATGCGTGTGTGTTTGTGCGTCCGCGTATGTTTGTTTGTGTAAATGTCTTATTTTGTTTCGCTATTTTGGCTGTTTTACAATTTTACAAACATGTTACTCAATTTTCCGTCAGTGGTGCACGAATTGAACGTCGAGCGTTGACCGTTTGCTGGGACGACGATGTCGGGTCGACGGGCACAGTCACTGCCACCACATATGCTGGAGCCGGTAAAACGAGAGCGCGGCAAATGTGTCTCGGCCATCTGTTTCTCGTGGAAGGTGCTCACTTGTGTTGTTTCGCATGTGACGCTTGTCTTGCTGGTCGTCTCATACTGCGTGGGTGGCGCTTATTTGTTCCAGCATCTGGAAAAGCCGTATGAGTTGGAAGTAAGCAAAATCCTTCAAAGCAAATCCCACACATCCTCAATCAATCACAAAATCCAAATCCGAAAATTCAATTAGGTTAAAAAGGGCATACAAAGTTTGCGCTATAACTTGACGGAGAGGATTTGGCGCTTCTCAGACAATGTACTTTACTTATCCGAATCCGATTGGATAAGCAGTGTGAAAAGCGATTTGGCCAGCTTCGAGGGCGAACTGCTTAAGGCCATAAAGTCGGAAGGATGGGATGGCGATGAGGACTTAACTAAATCGCAGTGGACTTTTGCGGGTTCACTTTTTTACTCAATCATTGTTATAACTACAATTGGTAAGTTTATATATTTTGTATATCTTCATTAGGCTACTTAGGAACAAATTAGATTTAAAGATTGTAATGGATTTGTGGCGCATTAATTTCGATGTGAGGATTTGCTGATTTTATCGTTAACATTTTGACTCTCAAAATCAGTTTTGTTCTCGATCTTTGCGCTTTTTCCTTCGGCAATGGCGACTCCTCGTTTAGCGTCGGCTTCATCGAAGCCAAAATTACTGGGATAAACACTTCCAGCACCCCCGCCGTACAGACTTGGATGTCCATTTGTGTAGGCTAGGCCATAGCCTTCTGTATATTGTGGGATTGCACCAGAAGCAGCGAATTGGCCAACACCAGGTCCAAATTGGTTAAACTGATTGCCAGCACCGTATTCAGTGAGAGGATATTGTCCATTAATGGGATATTGTGAACCGGGAAATTGGGGACTGAGGCCCGCTTGTTGACCTGGATAATATCCTTGCGTAGGAAAGTTGCCACCTGAAAGGCCACCTGTAGTATATAGTCCGGGATATCCTAAACCAGCTTGTGCGCCTCCTGGAAACCCACCAAAACTTGGCTGATAACCTCCGGCACCACCAGCGCCCACTGGAAATTGTTGTGGCCTACCAATAATGCCTGTTGGACCACCAGGTCCTACCAAAACGCCTGAATTGCCACCGTAACCACCACCTAGATAACCACCATAGCCACCCGGCACTCCGCCCGCAATCTGGCCAGCATTTATAATGCCCGGCTGTGCAAAAGGAAACTGCCGTGTGCCCACATTGTTAGCTTGTGTGCTTGTGCTACTGCCCACATCCGGATAGTCCTCAATGTCGTCGTTTTGTATCTCTCCCGGAATTGGTCGCTTTGTTGTAGGCTCGCGTTCTCTCGCATACAGCTCACTACGGTATTTATCGTGGCCATTTCGGATGCCATTCGAGCGGCTGTCACTGAAAGCACGTCCTCGTCGGTTGTGCGTACTCCAAATCCAATTGTCTTCTGCACTTGCGCAAGCGCACAAGAGAATGCTCAGCACTGCGACTGCGCTTTTTTGTTGCATATTTACAACACTTAACGAGCTTCGTGGTCGTCTTCCTTTAAGTTACTTTGCCAATTTATTAATTTCGTACGCAATTAAACTTCTCGTTGCTTGTTCACTCGAGGTTGGATCAAGAATAATTCACTTGCGTTCGGCACACGCTGCTTATATAACGCAAATCAGTTGGCGGCCAAGCAAAGCAAAACATAAACGAGCAGCAGCTAACTCAACGCACTCAACTGTAGCGGCGCGTCGCCAACATTCGTCGAGCAACAACAACAGCGGCAGCAAACCGCAAAATGGCATAGCCGTTTTAGCATGTCATCGCTGCACGTATATACATACGTATGTATGTAGCATTCACTCATTCAAGATTGTCTCAGTGTGTAGAACGAAGCAACAGGGCCGAGGCATATGCAATCGCAAACCTCACGCTTCATTAGCCCAGCCCAGGCCAGGCTACGATATGATAACGCCCAGGAATTGTCGCAATCTTCAGCGCTTATGCATTCTTGCCAATCACGTAAAAATCGCATAAATATTGCAACAAATCATTTCGACATTTTGTCAAATGGTTTGTGGTCGCGTTCATCACAGTTCCTGTCCGTCCACCACTTATTAGCACTTTTCCCTCAAAAGTCTCATGACTCAGTAGTCGTTAAAGCCGGCAATGAATTTACATTTTCGGGCGTGTCATTAACTCAATTTATTTTGTTATATTTAATTTTTGATTATTCAGCCGATCTTGTCAAATGATAAGGCCATTATAGGCTGGCCTGGTGAACAAGTCCAAACGCCAAAGTTCGTGCTCGGCTTGGGACCTTATTAGCAACTGAAAATTTGACTTATCATGCATTGGCAGTATGTCAATACAAGACACAAATAATCGTGAACCAAATCTTGGATTTTGTTTTTGTTTATACCTTTTTTTTTTTGTTTTTATGATTCGGACACAGTTTGTTGCACATGAGATGAATGACACCAGCGCCACGAAAAATCAAGCACAGTGTGCCTTAACGTCACATTTCGTAAGAGTTTGCAAGAATAACAGAAACAACTTGACAACATATCGGGAAAAGCCAAGGCAATTGTTCAAGTTGATTACCCAATCTGAGCAATAAACAAATTTTATGACAATTTCAGATCAAAAGCAAGTTCTTTATATTTTTTTAAAAATTCATTTATATTCATACCACTGTGCTCACAGTCGCTGAAGCTAAGCCATGCCACATGACCTCTAAAAGTGTGCACGATCGTACTACGAAAGCAAAACAATCCACCCCCGAGTCCACTGAGTGAATCAAATTACCCAAATTCAAATTAAAACTAGAGCCAAGGTCAACACTGCTGATTGACTGACTGTCTGACTAAGCCAAGCTTGGCCGACTAGTTTGGTGTGTGCCGACGCCATTGATGACTTTTGTTATTGCTGATTGATGATGGGAACATTTTGTACATTTCCCAAAAAGGTGTTTTTTTGTTATTCTTATTGTTTTTGTTACGTTTGGAAATAATCAGTTGGCGTTATAAATGTTTAACGCAATTTTGCTAAATGAGTTTATTGTCCCGAGTTCCGAGTGCGGATTTTGTATGCTTCCGCATTATCTTAACCAAATGCTTTTAACTATTTCATTGAATTGTTCTTTATGGTTACTGCCGACGATGACGACAACGCCTTCGTCTTCAATGGCGACCGTTGACTTGGTACTGATTAGGTGCGCTTAGACGGCGTTGACTTTTTCAAGAACTTTGCTTCTTATTTATTGCAACTTTATGTGGAGGCATAGGATCGGGTAGTATATGACTGATTGCAATTTATGAAACTGCAGGTTATGGCCACATCTCGCCGCGCACTGATTGGGGAAAGGTGACAACAATATTTTACGCCATTGTCGGCATTCCACTCATGCTGCTATGCTTGTCTAATATTGGCGATGTCATGGCAACTTCATTCAGGTAAGTCAGATCGCAGACATATGAATGAATGCCAATTGTAATCCAAAATTCATTGCTATCTTACTTATTGTACAGGTTCATTTATTGGCGCGTTTGTTGCTATATTTGCACACGAACGTCGCGACGTCCCCGACCGCCGCGGTCCAGGGGTCGTTCGATGCGTTCGCAACGCTACACATCGCGATCGCAGCCACCACCATTCCGACGCTCCATGAAAATGACTCAACGGTCCGCAAATGATTCAGGCTTTGGACCCTCAGATGGTGTACCACATGCCTACTCTGATTCTGAACTGCGCACTGTTGGTAGAGGCGGCAATGGGTATGACCGTGACTTCTATCGTGGTGGTGGCAGTGGCCATTCCCGGGGTAGTGGCGGATATAATGCACGACGGCAACAGCAACTCTATGATCACCAATCTCAGCGTAGTGCTGGACGTCATCCAATATACGACGACGATTACAATATGGGGTCACATCAGACGCAAACTTTAAATAGGAACACTCGTTTCAGCAGTCGCCAACGTAATCGAGATCGAATGCACGATCGTCACACTGTAGAACGTGAGCGCTACGCTAGTCGCTCCAGGCAGTATATGGACGATGATATCGATGATTTTAGCGATATGCAACCGCCGGCCAAGCGTGCAATGAGTGTGCGTTCGATGCGATCGCCACATTCGCAACGAAACGAACCCTCACGCGGTACGGAGGATTCACGGGCCTCACGCGAACTCAATCGCCTTAACTCACAGCCAGGGCGTGGTCGATCCGTGCCGAACACACCACGTGGTCGTGCCAAGTCTGTCGATCCACGTGTTTCCGGACATCATTCAGCACATTATGAAGATGTCGATGAAGAAATTGTCCGCAAAACTCCAATCATTTCGAATCGGTATGCACTCGATGATGACGATGATTTCAGCAGCAATAGACGACGTCGTCAACATCATCGTGCCACTGATAACGCGCTTCGTAGTCAATCTATGCCGCGTTCAGCTAATCACCGTCAGTATAACGGCGGACGTGGCCACACTCCGCAGCCGCCGGATAACGGTCGTCATCGAAGTCTGGGGCGTCAACAATCGCGTTACGGAAATCAACTGGAGTTGCCGGAGTGCAACTCATCTCAACATCACCACATCAAACGAGGACGCTCGCCACGGCGTTACACCGACGAATACGAAGAGGATTGGGATGGTTCTGTTGTGGACTACGATTTCGAGCGTGGTGAGCGTGGAGGTACCTATGAAGATTATCCAACGCGACATGACCGCCGTGAACGCGATCGTCGGCAGCGTAGAGAACGTGCTGAACGTCTGCCACCGTCTCCACGCATTATGTCACCAATGGGTTTTCCAGTGCAACGTCAGATACGTCGGCGCCCCAGTTATGAGTATGACGACGACTCTGTGTGTGGTGATGATTACGACGATTATTATGGTGATCTGTCACCCAAAGATCGACCTGTGCCTATCTGGCTATGTGTCTTTCTTGTTATCAGCTACATACTCGGCGGTGCGGTACTCTTCGCCTATTGGGAGAATTGGTCTTTCCTGGACTCTGCTTACTTTTGCTTTATTACATTAACAACAATCGGTGAGTGCATAGAACATCAGTTGATTAAGCACCGGTAACGCTATTTCCGTTTTTTTCTTCTGTAGGTTTTGGAGACTTTGTTCCCGCAAAGGGTGTAAAGGACGAGTCGGAACAATCTATTGCTTATTGCTCACTGTATTTGCTCTTCGGCATTGCGTTGCTTGCAATGAGTTTTAATTTGGTGCAAGAAGAGTTTATTGCTAATGTAAAAGAGGTGGCTCGACGTTTAGGTATTTTAAAGGACGAAGAGGAGGATGACGACTAGTTCTTACATGTTGTCCAATCTTTGAAAATGTTGTTAAGAATATTTTATACATATTTTAATATTTCATATCGATTTATTAAGTTTATTATGAAGAAATTAAAGTATAAAGAAAACAAATACGCTAAAATTTCTTTAAAAAATATTTTTAAAGTTTTTAAATTATAGCGATAAAATGAAAACTTATTTTGGATTGATGAGGAGTATTTCGAAGGTGAATGCGCTTTAAGCGACGTTTTCTTTATTTGACTGTAATAAAAACAATTATTATTACACTTTTTAAATTTTGCAATGACTATATTGGCTGGCTTACCCTGTTTACAGCCGGCGAACATCGAGGTGAAGATTTTTGTGGCGTGATTGTACGCGTTCTTGAGTTGCTATTGCGCTGATTACTAGTTGGTTTAAGCGAATTTGCGCTGCGTGAATTATTAGAAATGATTGGGGTGTGGTGCGTATCCAGCAGTACGGGAGTGGAGTTTAGCATGGCTTCCGTTTGCGAAAACTCTTGCACAGAGTGTGGCTCAATTTCAGCTTCATTTTCGCTGCACTGTATACAAAATACGTTAAATTTTAATTGTAACAAACATTAAAAATTTTGTTATACTGTAACATACTTCATCTATAGTTATTGTTGTGTCCAAATCCGACCAGTCTTGCTCCTGGCGGTATCGCTTTACAATGTCCTGATGTGGAGATGTTGCAGAGAGTACGCGTGGATAAATAAAGTCGCGCTTAGATGGTGTCGCACCTAGCAAAAAAAATAAAAAATTATTAGAAGAATCTTTTGCAGATATAGAGTCTCATCGCTTACCCGTAGAAGAGTATGTTTTTAGTTCACTCTTGTAGAATTTGGAAACATTAGAAGACGCATCCGCTAAGTTTTTCTTATGCAGCTTGACGTATTCTGTTAAATGTGTCTTCATCTCATCAACATGAAGCGAAGCGACCGCAACATGCCCACGCAATCGCTGTGTTTCCTCTTTGATTACATCGTGCAAATTCGCACTGGTTGTACAAAGTTGCTCCTCTCCCTCGAGTCGCATGCGTTTAGCTTTCTCTATGTTATCTACACTCAATTTTTGTACACTTTCACAGTAAGAATTATCTGTTACAGATATATTTGATAGTTCAGTGGAAATCGCATCGGACAGATTATCAACCTGCATTTGTAGTTTTGAACATTTCGCTACGCTTCTGTCGATAGACAGGAGGGCTGTTTCCACATGTTGTTCCATGCTGGCCATGGTTGCAGTGTGGTCCGCCTGTTGTTGCTTGTCGAACCGGACACCCGCATCAATGTTCTGCTGCACTTGCGTTACTGTTGATTTGTTGTTCGCTTCAATCTGGTCAAGAAATTGAGACATGTTTTGTGTGTTATTCAAGCGCAATTCCTTTATCTGTTGCATCTGTCGCAAGAAATCTTCAATAATTAGCTGCTCCTGGTTGACGAGGGCATTCTCATTGTTTAGCTCTGTTTGCAGCTTTGCAAGCTTTTCGAAATTGCTTATCGCCAGAGAAGTGATATTTGCCAACTGTTCCTGAACTTCCCGTACGTGAACACTTATTGCCTGCGTATTGCGTTTAAATGCGTGTGAGCATGTGTCATGTAATGTGTCTATTGTTGTCTTTTGCAAATCATAATTGCTTTCCAATTCGTGAATGGTTGCTAATATATCAGTTTTCATATTAGATTCGCGACTCTTCAAGTTTTCAAAGAGTCTCGTCAGTTTGGCTCGATGTTCTTCGCTCAGGCCTGTCATCGCTTCCGCGAATTCTATGTTCAAATCATTATTTAATGCCAACGACTGCAGGCAAATCTTTTTGATGTTTTCAATGCCTTTTTCAGAGTTGCTAAATAATCGATTGTTCACCTCTGTGCTCTTGGCTGTCGAATAAAGTAAATATAAATATTTAACTCTTTCAACATAATAAAAATTATAGTTACTTACACAACTCCTCGTCGAACATACTAGTAGCGGAGTCGTGTTTTTTTTGAAACTGACTCAAGCTGCCTTCAAACATCTCAAAATTATCCTCCATTCGCTCTGTAAAACACTCACAGGCTGTACGTATTTTTTGATCAACATCTTGGCGTCTCTCGATTGTGTTATGTAGCTTATGCGTATCAGATGTAGCAATATCGGCAACCTCCAGAATTTGTGAGGCCTTTGTGATTAACTCCTTTTCAGTCTTTACGTGCGAGTCAATCAGTACTTTTTTCTCCTTGTAGCGTCGTTTTGTTTTATTTAAAACCTGTAGAAATGTTGAACTCAAAATGTATACCTTATTAGAATAAAATTCTAGAATTTTTTCGTTACCTTTTTGGTCATCAAAAGTGTACCCTGTGTGTTTGTCAAATTCTTTTCAGTGCGCTTCAGCTCCTCCGTTTTTTCAACAAGGTTAAGGCTGACCTCATTGAAAATTTTCTCCTTATTTGCCAGTTCGTCCTTCAGCGCTTTCAACAATAGCATTTTTTCATTAAGTTCGCGATTTTGAGAGTCCATCTTCAATGTCAACTCGCTATACGTCTCTTCGGCCAGATAAATGCCATTTTTGTCGCGAGCCGCCATCAAGTCTCTTTTTAGTTTATCAATTTCCTCCGTATACTCTTTTAGTACAGTCTTCTTGGCGAGTTTCTGATTAACTTCCGGCTTATTCTGAATATTCTTGGCGCGATGTGCGTATTCCAATGTGCTAAGGGTCTCCTCAATGTCCTTATGACCAGGCGAAATAGTTGCAATTATCGAAGTTTTCGTTCGGCCGCCTAGCGACTCTTGCAGCAAACGGGTCAGTTTTGACTCACGGTAAGGTATATGTGGTGTACGCTCTACTAAAGCCGTAATCACACGACCCAATGTCAAAAGGCTCTGATTGATGTTGACTGTTTCCCGTACTCGAATACCTTTTTCATTGCCAGCTTTAGAAACATTTTCACTTCCAGCTAAATCCACTAAATTTAACTTGCCAATCTTCAGCATATCTTCACCATCAATGCCGTTCTCTCGAATGTGCACTAAGATTGAAAACACGGTGTGTGATCGTGATGACTGTGCGTTCATTAACGTCGTTGCTGTTTTACGGCGCTCTTTACCCTTCTCTAATAGCTTGTATACATCATCTTTGCTGTGAACTGGTATCTCCTCGAGGCCCTGTATTATGACGGAACCCTTTTTTGTGCTATCGTCAAAAATACGAATCTTGGTTGTGTCATCAGTAGACAGTAGATCGCAGAGTTCTTCGTTGTATAGTTCTAAGTATGAAATACGCATAGTGTACTCAACCTCCATCATGCGCAGTTCATCGAAAAGGTGACTAAGGGCTCGTGGTATTATGCCAATATCAGAATCCTAAAAATTAAGAGCATTAATTAAACCGAAAAATTCTTAGAATTAAATTTTTTTTCGGTATCAAGAGAATTTCGCGGCGTACAAAAGAATCAAAATAGTAGTAAAACTTGTTTTCAGGTAAACAAAATAACAGCAGGTAACACAGTATACTTTAGATGTAGCAACTGTACCGTAAAAAATTATAAACAAAAAACATAAGAACCCTTACATCTTCCCAGGATGACTTAAGTTCGGCGCATTCATTGCCCACCATGGTGTGAGTTTTGCCTGTTCCAGTCTGGCCATAGGCAAACACAGTGCAGTTGTATCCTGAGAGTACCTCTTCGATGAGTGGCGCCACAACCGTAGAGTAAACATCGACCTGCTTTGATTCTGGTCCGAAGGCACGATCAAATGTGAATTTTTTTGTCAGTTTGGACTCAAGCGTATGGCGAGTGATGATCTCGCGAGGTGTAACAACGTCTATCACTTCTGAGGATCGTATGCAACGCTCCCGCGTATTTAAGGGCCTACAAAAAATTATCCATCAAAATTCACCCATGTAAGCCTTATATTCTAGTAATCCACACTTACCTTACGCGCACATAAACTTGTATATTTTGATTTGTCTTGCGTGGGTGCTGTCGAGATACATTGTTTCCCGTTGTTAAATCCATCGTTATATTGTAATTTTATTAATACTTTTTCGAAAAACAAAAGCGAACTCGTAAAATCAAAAATGCGACCAATTCCGAAATTGTATGAATGCAAGCGTCGATGCGGGGATGCGACCGTTCAATTTGAATTTTATGCCAAACAGTACTTTTTAAGCACTTTTTAATAGCACTATTTAATATGATGATATGATGCCGCCAAAAATGGCAAAAATGATGCTGTCAAAAAGCAAACAAACAAACAGACGTCGAGGACGTAAAAGAGCCAGAGTGACTACAAAAGCGGCGACCGTTTAATTTGAATTATATTTTTTTTTTTTTTTTTTTTAGGATTGAAACGTGCACAAAAGAGTCACCTTTGGCGCAAGTGTGTCCGCAATCGAGGAATTATCTCATGTTCTGCGTCAATTTACTCCACCAATTTAAGCATTTCTAATATTAGGAATATTAGGTTCACCTAAGTTGGCTTGCGATACATACCACTTACGGCAGTTTATCGCAGGAACAATTGACAGATGCGACCGTTCAATTTAAATTTTATGCCAAAATCAGTGCTATAAAATACTTTTATCTATATCGATGTAAAAATGTGTTGGTATAGTTTAGAAGAAAAAGTGTGATATGATTTTAAGGCGCCCTTCAGTTTTATGTCAAAAAAATAGCTAAAAGACAGATTTGCGATTCTCACACCAGGTACACCAAGCCCCACCCGTCTAAGCTATTTCGTTCCAGAGGTGTATATTTGGACATCGTCACGCTCATACTTGGATCAAATCTAATAACATGAATGATTTGAATTTATGAATGCTAAAACCAACTACCGTTCGTGTATGTTATATGGTTCCATGTGTCCTTAATTTTAACTTAATGTGGGCACTTTTGCACTTTTTTACACAATAAGTGAATACCCCTATTTGTGGAATGGTTTTGTAAAACTATCCAAAAAATACCAAAAATTCTAAGTGTTGATAACACAAAACACGAATATTTTTTTCAGTCATTTCCATTTTATCTTTTTCGAAAATATTTATATAAATTAAATTAAGGATTAATTGAGTTAATCTTTTGCAAAAATGTGCGCAGAGTAATGTCGATAAATCAAAATTTAAATTCGGCTTAGCAATTGACATTTCTTCAACACGATAGCTGCAAGTGTAAAAGTGATAAATACGTGACGTGCTAACAAGCGAAGAAGGTGCAATTCTGTCAAATAAGTGCCGCACTTAATATTGATAATTCAAGGTGAATTCATATCGACCGAGGTACCGGCCGCCAAACAGCCAGCACATAAGTCGCGACGCACCATCACAGCTAAAACAGTCGTCAATATGGAGCCCTTATCTACTGGGTGGGAGCTTTATGATGACATGAATTTGTACATTTCGATGGAGAATTTTATTGTCGAACCGAATGGCAAGGACGAGTTGCTAATTATTGATCGTGTTGACAGTACGACTCGTGTGCAGCCCAAGACCTCCCAACTTGTAAATCATGTACCAAAGCGTCGTATCTGCGGCATCCTGGGTACAATTCACTTGCTGAGCTGTGATTATTTGTTGGTAGCAACGCATCGCCTATACGTGGGAGTGGTGAATAATGCCGTCGTTTGGCGGCTAGCTGGATATGACATAATCCCTTATAATTCATATTCTACAATTAATCGGTCGCCCAACGACAGTTATCTTAAGCTAATCCGAAAAACACTCGATACACAATATTTTTATTTCTCATATTGTTACGACCTGACGCACACTTTGCAACGCCAGCATCGCATGTCTCCGACAGCAATGGCCAAGGAGAGTCTATTTGAACGGGCCGATAACCGTTTTGTGTGGAATGCCAATCTGCTGAATGGTTTCAACTGTACTCAAATGGGTCGCTTCCAATTACCGTTGGTGCTGGGCTTCGCTTCCATTAACCAAGTGTTGATCAATGGTCAGACTTTCTTCTGGAGTATATTATCGCGCCGTTCGGTGGAACGTGCTGGGACTAGACTCTTTTGTCGCGGCATCAACGATTATGGCCATGTAGCCAACTACGTGGAAACGGAACAAATTGTTGAGTTCAATGGACAACGTATATCATTCGTGCAAACACGTGGAAGCATGCCCTTCTTTTGGCACCAGTTGCCAAACCTACGATATAAACCAAGTCCACAGATCGTACCTGGTAAAGATCACTTAGGCGCATGTGTCCAGCATTTTGAAACACAAGTTGCATTCTATGGACGGCAGGTACTGATCAATCTAGTCGATCAAAAAGGTGCTGAGGGTCACCTGGAGACTACATACCGTAATTTGGTACGCGAAATGAGTAATTCACAAGTGCGTTATGAGGCTTTTGACTTCCATGCGGAGTGTAAGAAGATGCGCTGGGATCGTCTGAACATACTCATCGATCGCTTAGCCCATGAACAGGATGAGTTCTCAGTTTTTCATGCGCGTGACGATGGTAGCTTGGTATCTACACAAACGGGCGTATTTCGCACAAACTGCATCGATTGTCTGGATCGCACCAATGTTGTGCAAAGTATGCTGGCCAAGCGTTCGCTTAACAGCGTTCTTCAGAAGTTGGGCATTCTGCAAATGGGACAGCGCATTGAGAATGCTTCATCGCAGTTTGAAGGAGTTTTTAAGGGCGTGTGGGCGGACAATGCTGATCTTATATCGATACAATACTCGGGTACTGGCGCTCTCAAGACCGACTTTACACGAACTGGCAAACGCACCAAGGCAGGCCTTATGCAGGACGGCATTAACTCCATAATGCGCTACTATCTGAATAACTTTGCGGACGGCGAACGTCAGGACGGGATCGATATATTTCTGGGCCTCTATTCAGTTAACGATGGTGAGGGAAGCGTGCTGCCATCGCCACTTGTCACAAAGCGCGGCTGGCGCTACAACACATTCCCATCAGTGCTGGTTTTCGCTGTCACCATGTTTTTCATAACATTTGCATTTCCAAACGAATTCAACACGGAAAATTTACTGTTCATGCTCTTCTGGGGTGCAATGATTGCAGTCAGCGCCACCGGCATCCTACACTACGGCATCGAGTTCGTGCAATGGCCCCGGCTTTTTCCGCCCATCAAGTTCGAAGCCTGACATTAGCATTGTTTGAATGAACATGCGTACGCAGTGATGCTCGTTTGCTTACTGCTGCACAATGTCTTTGAATACCAAGTTCTATTCCGTTATCATTTCTGGCTTTCTGTTTTGCTTTCTATTAATTAAGCGCTGAAAATTCCAAGTCTCGCTTTTTTTGTTCTAAAGTAGAGTCTGTAGGGGTAGGTGCTCCATCTTTTCTTCTAATATATGCTTGTTTTGAAAAAGTCAAGAGTTTAGTTTTTATCCCTATGTAAAGTAGTTGTATTATTGTTATTTATTAAGTATTTGAGTAAAATGATTATATATTATGTGACGAAGCGACGTCTCGTCGGTGAAGAACGTGCAACATTTCCTCAAGTAATCGCTACCAATGATTGCAACCTAATATCATCAGCGAGTTTGATAATTAATATACAAATATCTATTAACAAAAATAGCTCAATCAATTTGTAGCATACGAGAAAATATAAATAAAAGGTTTTAAACAATATAAATGAACAACCATTGAGTTTATAATTTTGTTTGATTTTTGATGGACTAATGGAAGGAAGTTGAGTCATCAACTAACTGGTTGATCATATAATATTTGAGTTTTTAAATTGAGAAATCGAACACAGTTGGCGACGATTGTTCCTTTAAAAGTCGTTTAGTAGTGATTGTCAAAATATTGATTTAAATTCAGTTTCGTTATAACCCACAACTAGTTCAAAACCTTTTATACAAAAACATACTAAATTCTCTTCCTGTACGCTGTTTTTACTAAATTGAAAAATGGCGCAAAATTTTCTGTACATGTTTGAATTCGTGGTTGACGATTTGCTAATAACGCGACAGAATCTTTGCGCGCCAGAAGAGTATCCAACGTGCTGTGAAATATCGTTCCGGTCGAGCGTCTTCGTATCGATATGCGATCGCGAGTACGGTTCTTGTGTCGACCCTTGTCAGCACAAGTGCGGCAAGTGTTGCCTGTTCTCGTTGGAGCAACCGGTTACCGACAAGGATCGGGTGCACATTCATGTCTATAAGAAGAAGACTGACCGATGCAAGTTCTTAATCGGCATTGCTGAGCTGCCCGTCAAGCCGATATTCGATAGGGTCTTTGAGAGCTTCAATATCGAGAATCCTAACTGGGAGACAATTATGACCAAACATATGGATTCCATGCCTGATATTAAGTCGCCACCAAAGAATTATGTTTCCGAGTGCTATGAGCGTGGCTTGGATCGTCGCGAACAACTTTGTCCCACCTCTGAATTGTCGAAGCGCCTGTTGCCGTTATTCAATCTGGGCAAGATCCAGACGGGCAACATTGTGTTGATAATGCGTTTGGTCTGTAATGGGCCGGCAATTGTTTCGACGTTCCCATTTGCACGTATGTGCTCCCGTAATCCGAAGTGCCCTGATCAGAGAATGAAGGATTGTCCTCCGCCGGATTGTCCATCGCCTTGTCCACCACCATGCCCACCAATGTGCCCGCCGCCTTGTCCACCACCGTGTCCAGCTGGTGGTCCGAGCAGCAGCAACAAAGTCAGAGGGAAATGCGGTGGTGGTGTTAGAACCGTTTGCGTGCAGGAGGATCCCTGTCGACCACGTGACAATCCCGATCCCAAATGCTTGCGATACTTCGCATGCAACCTGGACAAGCTTTGTCCATGCGATGTATGCGAAGACGAGTTCGATCGCGGTGAGTATGCGCAAAATGCTAAAATCGATTTTTCTGATTACAAAACCTGTGCCATGCCTTCCTATAACCCACAGACTGCCCTACAGTTGTTTGCCCGCCACCCTGCCCACCATGCCCGAAAAAGCCGGGAAAGGGTGGCGGCCCCATCAAGAACAAAACTTGCTGCGGCTCTGCTGCACGTTGTAAGGGCGGCGAACGAAGACAGACCGGTGGGGCTTGTCCTTGTTGTTGCGAACCTGAGCCGTGCAGTCCCTGCAATCCTTTCAATCCCTGCGATCCCTGCGCTGATGATCCCTGCGCTGCGCCCGAAGAGTGTTGCGAGGAAGGTAAGTGGCAATAATTCACTAAATGACAACTGTGCATCCTTCGTCGGACCCAAACCCGACGAGCACTGACTATGGATCGTACCCTTTTGTGTTGCAAACTTTCATTTTTGATTCTGCAGCGTGAATTTTGTTTTAATCTTAATGATTGCGTTGGTTCGGGGTAGTGTCCATGGTTGTCCACAGTTGCCAGTTGACTTGAAACCTTCTTGACTTATCTTAAACACAAGTTACCCAAACGGGTGCGATTCATTCCTTTATTTGACATAATTGTTTTTGGAATCACATCGTTTCCCTTTCCCTTTTATCTTCCACTTTGTAGCAAGGAAAAGGGCCATTCGCAAAATGCGTTATCTCTTGAAAAAGTATAACATTTCTGTTGACTAACCTTCCGAACGTCACAGATAAGAAACATCATACAATATAACAAAGAGTTGACGCGTCTTCACGTTCAGCAAAATTTCACTCGATCTTTAAGCTAGTACAGAAAAAAAAAAACAAAAAAAAAAAATTGCAAAACAAAAAGTAAAATGTATTTATTTTTTAAAACAAAAGTCTAAAATAAAAGATTTATTCTAAAATTCACAAAAGGGTATGTGTCCTTGGCCATGTACACTTAAGAGTATCTTATTGACGATGAACGTGTTTGCCTTCGGTTTCAGCAGTTTGCGACGGTTGCTGTCAGCCGTGTTGTGTCTGTGAGTGCGACTGCAGTCCCGAGCTGCAACCGTGCTTCCTTGAATCGACTTTGCCCGAACCAGGTCCTGAAGCCTATGATGAATTCGAGGCGTGCCTCAATGGCAGCGGCCTCACAATACGCGTGTTAAAAGACACGCACAAAGTAGAAAGCGTCGATGATGGCCAAGGCGGTCAGGCGGCCCCAGGCGATGATGATTGTGTCAGTCCAACTGCTGTAAGCTTATGTCGACCGCTGGCCATTAATGTCACTCTTAAGATTGTTCTTTTCGCTCACAGTGCGCAGCTTCCAACGTTCCATGCCTGAATGAGAACCTTCAGCGCAGCAGATTTGCACGTACTCATATCAAGCGACGCACCGGTGGTCACATTGTCAACCATCCGAAGATACCACAGGTGCGCGCCAACATCAAATACTCCGGCAATGACACATGCGACTCCCAAAACTATTATGTGCCGTTTGGCAAGCTCAAGGAGATGTGCGAAATCGGTCAGAATGTCGACAAATACCGCCGCTCTGCCGGCTGTGATGGGGACGGTCTCACGACGACACCGATGGGCGCCGACAATCGTCGTAGCTGCTGCATGCAGGTTGCTCCCGCGGACATTAAAAGCGCTATGAAGGGCATCAACACGGACACCCGGAAGAAAGGCATCGAGGTAAGTGTGGCTGTCAAATTATTATATATGACATTTTCGATGGTTAGGAATGGATGGAAATTATTTCCAAGTCTGTTTACCGATGACTTAAGTTTCAAATTCAAATTCATATTTCGAACTGAAAGTACAAAAAAAAAAATAATCAAAAAAAAAAAGTCAAAATTCAAAGTTTTTGTATTTTACAATATTGACGTTTTGACCATTTCAACCTCTTGCCCAACATGGATGATACACCCGAACCGCATTGCTCGGTGAGCTGAAGCGGGAATTAACGGTTTACGTCATGCAAGGCGAGAGTGGCGAACATGTTGCAACAATTTCGGGCCATGCAACTTTGCCAGTGGCGACGGTCCAAAGTAGACAGTCGTTGCTTTTGAGTTGATATTTTTTTTTTGTTTGTTTTTGCTTAAATTGTTATTGCATAAGTTCGCCAATTACGAAAAATGAGAGCTGCAATTGTTCACCTCATATGTGCTGCTCTTCTCTACCACAACAATAACTTCTCGTGCATTTACTCGCATAGTTGCACGAATGTCGATTTATAAATATTTCAAACTTCAAACTTCCAGAAAAAGCAAAAATTATATATTTTATATTTTGGCAGGTATGCTACAAAACTTGCAATGAAACCGACAGTGACGTGTTCCTTGTAAAGCTCGGCAGTAAGGGTAAATGCAAGAAGAAGAAGAACACTATCGAAATCGAATTACGCACGCCAAAGATGCCATCCGTAGCGCCAGTATCAAAGGTCACCACCGATACCTATGTGACTGAGGAACTTCTACGAGCTGCTATGGGTAAGAAGGGCAAGAAAGGTAAAAAGGGCAAGAAAGGCAAGAAGGGAAAGAAGAAGTAAAAGTAGCCTTCTGCTTCCTGCACCAATACATGCGGTCCATTTGATAACCCACCATGATTCTTTAACCAAAATTGATTATTTATGTAAATCAATCTCAATCCAACTGTTCGTGTGAACCACGATTTTTGAGCAATGTACATACATATCATGAGTAAGAGGCATCGTATTCTTGATGAACGCAGTGATAACAATCACAGAAATTATCAAACAAAAAAATATAAATTATCGCCGTAATGGATATAACTGCTGATTCAAATAATTGAGACTTTTATTATTGATCAAAACATGTATATTTTTTTTGTAGTTACATTCAGTAAAATAATTGTGAATTCTGGGGTAAGTCCAAATGGATAATTACGTAGTTTTATTTGAAGAAATTATGAAATTGTATCGGTTTTTGGTCTTCGCCATAACTCAATTCTGTGATCTGCAGTGTACAAAATTAGGTTTGTCAACCATCAACCTCGCCTGAAAGCGACATCATTTTATCCACAAATAAAACTTCAAACGATTCACTACTGTCATCTGCTAGATTCACTACTGTCCCTAGTCACAAATAGATTGCACATGTAGTCTCCTCTACTTATTACTGTTACCCATAGTAACGGTATAAGAAACTAGTTGCATTGATTTTGTTATGTTGATGAGCAGTTTCATTGTCCTTCGAAAAATTACAAAAGGGTCAATAAACAGTTTCTGTGCTTCAAGGCCGCGTCTTGCCAAAGGTAATGAGCGCAATGCGAGCATCCTCTGCAACCGACATTTTGACTGGCCTGACAGATCACGCCAAAAGTCTTTACGCTATTCGCAAGCAAAAAAAGATGAGGCAACCACACCCAGCAAAATTATAACTACATTTTAAGAGCATAGAACAGGTTGAGTAGCATCATCTACTGATGGCAGCAGTTGCGACTGCATGTGAATATATTTGGACCAAAGCGTGCATACTTGGGCCAATAAATGCAAAACTCACTTGGCCAGAAAATGCCGCTCACACACTTTGCTTTCAAAGCGATTAAAAGAGAACAGACGACAGAGTGAGAGACAGAGAGAGCCAACGATTGTAAAGTATCCGCCGAAGACGACGACGACGATATCGGAAAATATAAGTTCGGAGAGGAATCGTGTATTGAACGTGTTTTAGTTGCGTCCAAACGCTTTAGTCTGTAAGTTACCAAACAACACAGCGCGAGAGTCGAAGAAACCGCAACAGACAGATTCAGACGTAATATTCCTCGAGCAACGATCGTTCGAATGTCGTATTGTACGAAAAAGTGAGTCACGCTAGTTGCTGTCGCTGTGACAATTCCGGTGTGGCCAGTTCGAGGGCTCATAACCAAATGCAGACCGATTTTCGACCGAACTTGTATGGGAGCGCTAAATTCGAAGCCGGTGAGAGAAAAAGCCAAGTTCGAAATTCAATAAGAGTGAATCTCTCTAAGAGCGTGAAAAGGTTGCATAGAAGAAAGTCGTCTTAACTAATACAAAATTACTTAATCTTTACTATCGATTAATGACTGAGGCTGCTCGCACCTTATAGACGGCGCCATGAAAGATATGCGGAGAAAATAGTTTCAAAACTCAGCATAATGAATTGATTTAAAAAACAATAAAAATAATTAATAGAAGCTGCAACATCAACAAGAAAGGCCGCTTTCAAATTGTCAACCTGCTAAACATATTTCAATAAATATTATGCACAATATCCGAAAAAGTATCAAAACATTGGTTTAGAAAGTTCCGATCGAAGCGGACAACCAAATACGCCATTGCAACGTTTGTCTCAGCTACGAACTTAACTGACCAGTTGGTCATTTACCTCGACGGAACAAGTGCCTGTGTGTGACCGACTGAACACCAAGTGTTGTAATCAAGACCGAAACTGTATTTCCGTAGCGGTCACACTCACTCGCATCTGTTGCTCGTAAGGGGTCGTCTTGACACCATAGACTGTCGCGCGAGTTGTTGCTTCAACACTGTTGTTGCTTGGATCGACTCGACGTTGCTGAACTTAGTTCGATTCGACAGCAACTTGATACGTGCCCGTGGCGCTTTCTCCAACGCGTTTTTCGCATCGCACTGCATCGCGTCATTTGAAAACAGTCTCCGCATCTGTGATAGTAGCAAGTTGGCTTTCAATTTCGTTTACGATTTTTCGCCGTGAAGAGTTTACGTTGTGTATTTTCGTTCGTAACCGACTCATTGAACGCTCAGCTGTCGCAAGTGCATCCACCGCATTGAATGTTCGCGTTAGTTGCCATTAACCAATCAAACGATGATTCGCCTTACAGTATTGATTGCCCTTGTGTCGCTAGTAAGCGTCGACTCCGATAATAACACTTTGCACTCGAGCAACTCAACAACTGATAGCATTGTCGCCTCCGTTGTAAATGCCGCTGCCGCCGTCGATAATGCTAATGGAACAAGTACACGGGATAAACGAGGTAAGTCGACAACAATTGACTTGATAATTGTCGATACTCTTTGCTTGTGCGATTGAAACATTCGCGCTAAAATAATATTTGCTATGACTTCTTTTGGAGTTATTGCCAAATTGAGATTATTGTATGCATAGTGCAGTGTGAAGGAACTATGATAATTTTTGTGCAAGGCTGAGCTAATCAAATTAGTGTCATACAAGTTGGATAATTAGCCAACATTTCGTCAAAATAATTATCATCTGAGACTCAAAGCGCTTCCTTATTTCTTAAAATGTATCGAAGCTGAGATTTACTCATTTAAGTTGCAAATATAAAAATTTAAAACATAGCAAATTAAACAGATAACTGATTGAATGTTCTGTTTTATGCAATAATGTTTTATGACTTCAAGAGAATTGCTTATCCAATTAGTAGATTGATTTATCATGAATCTAAAATAATTAAATCTTGACATTTCACATTTTTATGTTTCCTTTGATTTGTACTTCAAATGCATATCGGACTCCCCAAACTGGTAATGAAATAACAAAAAATATACACTAATAAACTATAAAATAAGTGTCAATAAAAATTATTGAAATGCAGACTTGAAAGTCGCAAATCGCGCATGAATCTTCTTCATTGTTGAGCGGCGAATACAAGTTTTTAGTTTATTGTTATTATAAGAAATTCGTATTTTGCGTTTTGCGATATCACCAACAGAAGTTTGGTTGCCGTTTGTCATATTTTTTTTATACTAAAGATCTGTCTTGGCTTTTGTTTTTATTATTATTCATTTTTTTTAAGTTGTTAATTTTTATACAACAACTTTTGTACGACTTTTGCTTTGAGTGCAGTGCGCTGCTTTGGCATGCGGATGACCTCACAATTGCCATCGACATATGAATAGAAATTGACTAATTAGCAGTGAAAAAATTAGAACTTGTATAGACGCTTGGAGAAGTGTAAGTTGCGCCTTAAACTTTGGCATCCGATGGCGAAAGACACGTGTGAGAGAGATTATGTAAATCATGTTTGTTATAAAACGGCATTTCACGACTAAATGATTTATATGACTTAATAATTGAATACTTCATAGGCGTTCGTTGACTTTTTTGTTTGTTTTATTTTTTTTTACATCAAAACTTATTTCAAAGTTCAAGAACCTGAAAAAAATATTTCTTTGTTTGCAACTAAGAATTATTCAAATGGACTTTTTTTACATTTATAACTGAGATTATTTGCATAAATTTCAGAACAAATGATTTGAGTTTATTGAATGCGTCAAAGTTGCGTGTTCGCAAAACGTTCGTGGTCGTTTAAGGAAATGTTGAAAGTTTACATTATGCAAATTGCTTTTTGTTAAGCATATGTTTTTTTGTTTTTTTGGCTTTTTACTTTTGAATTTTTAAAGAGGCTCTTTCAAGAAATGCCTAAAAGACTAATATATCTTATGATTTGCGACTTGACATGAAAAATGGCAAACTTTGCTGAAAGAATACAATTTGATTGAACTTGACTTGTCTATGATTGTTGTACAATGGTCAGACAGCAAATACCTGCAAGCAAATAATTAACATTGACATTGAAAATCTATGAAATCGAAGCCGACATGGACAAATGATGATGATGTCTGTTTTTTGGCGTTGTGCGTTGTCGACTTATTAATAGCACTGGTGTAATTAAATATTGTGCTTGAAATGCTAATAAAGCAATTTGATTGGCTTGTGTATCTATCTCTGCCTGTGCATCAATCTATGCAGTACATTAAACAATACATTTGTTGTGGCATATGAGGCGTATGAGTGTTATGATTGCAAGCTCATAACTCATATCTTGTCCAACTGTGCGACCATGAAGGCAGCCAAAGCCTCAGACAAAACTTTTGTTACGTGGGTCGATGATAGGCAAACGCACATTTGGCGGGACAGACGGATCGACGGACGGTTCGACATAAAGAAACATAATAAAAGTGCAGCAAAAGTAAATGGAAAAATTCAAATCGTTGCAATAAAAAATCAGCGCAATTGCGTTATGAAATAGTAAATATAAACAAAAAAAAATTAATCTATCTGCATTCAGTTTTGTCTGAGTGCATTGCTACAGTTTGTTTTTAAAGATATGTTTATGGTATGTGGAAGTTTTTTGTTTCTTCATATATGTGAGTCGCTTTAATTGAAAGCAACATTTCTGAATTTCAACTTTTGCTGCAATTACGGCATCGTTTCAATCGTTCGAACGAAAATCCAAAGCCGCAAGACGAGATAACAACAAAAATGAACAAACAACAAAAACTGCATCATTTACCAATTTTCATTATTTCGTTCGTTCGTTTTGTTGTTATTACAATGGAAAACGCTTTGTGGTTCTCAGCTGCTAATTGACCTCTTTTCATTCAAGCGGCAATTACACGTGCCTGCAATACAATACAAATACAATAACAACAACATTAAGTACAACAACAGTAACGTCAAAGAGAACAGCTACAAGAGCAGATACATTTCAAAAGATACAGCATAGTAGATTGATGAACCGATAGAAACAATTCACAACACTGCATCGCAACTCAAATGATTTACAACTTAACTTACATAAATATTCAAGGTAGCAAAATATCCTAAAACAGCAACAACAACAGCTAAAATCATGATTTATTTTCTCATTTGCATTTGCATTTGCATTTGTTGGAAGCTTGACTATTTTGCTGTGTGACAATTAGCCTAGTCGGTCGGCCACTTGCAGCCAACCAACCAAGCGCAAGCTTCGTGTGTATCTTAAAGATATCGATCGATTGCTTGGCATGATTTGACAGATTCTGACTCAAAATGCACACAAAGCAGCGAAAATCATGAGCTGAGCGCAGTCGAAACAATTATGATTACAGTTGTGCTGTTGTTGTATTTCTTTTAAGGCCAATCACGTTTTGTGTCTAGTAAGATGAAAAAAAAAAAAACTGCCGAATTAATGTTAGGCAGCTTCTTTGCTCTCATTTGTCGGTCGGTTGGTCACACAGTCTGATTGCGAGCACGAACAATGGACTGTAAATTGCTCAACATCATGCCGAAGGTAACAACACAGAACAGCCAAGAGTTCTGTCCAATTACGAAATACTTGTACTGCACGGAACAATGGTCGCATTATTTGTTTTTGATAAATGCGTTTTATTGGACACCTTGAGAACACGACTGAGACTCTTGATTTATGACAACAATGTATTCGTTTTCAGTTATTTCCTTCAAATAGAAACTCGGCTTGTTTCATTTTAGTCTCTCGCTTTTGTTTAATTTCTCACACATGATAAAAATTATTAAGTCATCTCTTCGCAGATTATAACAATTGAATTGACCTTGGGAACATTTAACACCGTGCTAAATATTTGAAACCAAAAAGAAAACGATTAACTTACTTGACAAAATGTCGCTCCACCTGTTGCCACAGTCTCTGTGCACCGCCAGCGCTTCGCCCACACATAAAATTGGTTGATTGGCCAGATGGCTAGGGGACACGGGGAGGTGTCGAAGCTTGAAAGACAAATGCCACTTGAAGCATTTATAAATGTCAGGGTGGACAGAAATAAATGCAAAAAAATAATAATTAAACGAGATGAGCAATAAAAGTAAAGTTGCTGCTAGCATCAACAAATTAAATACACATTTTTTAATAATTTATAAGAAAACAAAGATTATCGTAAATATTGACATTCAAAAAATTTTTATTACAATTATTTTGTAATTTTATTACAATTATGCATTGAAGATGACCAAGCGAACCGCATGGCGCTTAATGCAATCTTTCACCCTTGACACAGTTGTGTGTGATTGCCAATCGGCAGTGGTGGGGGCAGTTGAAGTACTGAAGGCAGCAGCAAAGCAAAAGCAAAGCAAAATAAGATCAAGTGACAATAAAAATAAAATAAATACAAAAATCGCGAATTATCAATTTTTTATTAAGCATTAACTGACAGAGTAAATAAAAATTGAGCCCTGGAGCTAAATTGATTTTGCCTACACATATGCGCATGCACGATGTGATATCATCGCAAGCGATGGTCAGTAGCGCAACTACTGAGCCACTGGTGCTCTCTAGTCACTAATTTGGGGGCGCCTAAATAGTAGCAATGCTGATGAGTAGTTACCTTCATTCTACTGGTTACGCCACTGGTCGTGCTTAACCATGACTGATGCTCGAAACGGATTTATATCTGAATTGTGCACCTCTTGAAGCGCCCCCATTGCGCCTTGCTTGATTGACATGTGTGCCTAGCGCCGAGCATTTCGCTTTATTGGGCGTCATTCGAACACTCATGCAGAGCCCGAGACACATTCAAGTGCGAGCAAACACGAAACTCTTAAAATATTTGTTTTTAATTACTTCGTTTTCAACAGTTTAACTTCATCTTGGTACTTCAGCTTTTATAATGTTCATGGACTTTTGGTGCTTTTATGTAATTACCAAAAACACATACATTGCATAACTGTGGGCATTTCATGCGTACGGCTTGTCTGTCGTTTGGCTATTAAAATTATTATTATTTAATTTTGCGAAAGGTAAACATGTTTTGTGCTTTTATGTCAATTGCAATACTACGAGTATATGTTTGATTAACTCATATTTGCCATTTTTGTATGTTTTGTTTAACCCTCACTTTAGGCACGGACTTCCAACTGGATCAGAGCGAAATCGCGCGTCAAAATCAAATAACACAGCAGATATTTGCCAACTACTTGGAGCGGCGGCTCTTTCCAAACCGCAGTGGCAATCAGAAAATACCAACCATACAAGACATACTGCCGAAGCCAAAACCTTCAACGACAGCGCGTCCACGGCCACGAGGCTTCGCATCGTCCTCGAGCTATTTTAAGCGCAACGGAGGCGCGCAGCGCAACAGACTCGGCACCGGCAAGTTTAAGCCGAATAGCACACAACGCTACGGTCATCGTCATCATCAGCAGCAGCAGCAGCTAGAGCAGGACCAGGACCAGCTTGATGATGTTGATCGAGATGCTGAGGCGCAGGCGCAGACGCCGGTGAACTTTGATCAACGCGCTGAAAGAGTCGATGATGACGATGATTTTGATGGCCAAGAATCTTTGCAGAGCGTCGAGTCGGAACAGCATGATCAATACTATGGCGATATTTTCCATCGTGATCCAAGCGAGAACGAAATCGATAGTGGTGAGTCATCTGTCATTGTTACAAACGTATTTGAGTTTAACAGAGTTTTCGACAACTTCAATGTCAAGTCTCTTGAGCGCGGTTGTGCCGACACACTCGGCCATTAATCACTGCGACCAGTGCATGCATGAAATCATCAAATGTTAACCGTTTGAAAACTTATCAAAATAACGTCGGTAATTTTCTGTAGCAATTAAAGCGTTACTCGAAGAAGCGGAAGTTGCACGATTATGTGTCTGAGGCGAATGACGCCTTATTGAGTTGTTGTTGTTGTTGTTGCCATGATCAAGTCACATACATGAATTTCAGCTTGCATAATCAATTTTACAAATTGAATTCTCAATGCAGTAACGAAGATTAACACTTTTTTTATTGACCGTCACACCGTGTGTATACGCAATATTGTGCTTGTAAAAGTCACCCTGCCCTTTTTCGGCATTCAATTTATGCCATTCATGTTTTTATCGAATGGATTTCTTGTTTGTTATTTTATATTTCTTATTCTCGACGGTGTTGAACTTGTTCGCTTCGCTCCTGTCAAAGCGTGCATTCGGCCATGAAATCGACCTGAGGCCGCACGCAGTCGGGCAGCGCGAAGATGAATCGTCGTGTATTTATGGCAGATAACAGTCGTCGCCCATATTTTATTTAAGCGCTTTTAAACAGAATTTATAATCCAATGCATAGTTAAACACGTTTTATTGCTGCTCGCAAAATACTTAAATAAAAAAAATAGCCGATTTTTCGCATCAAAATTCGCATCACAATGGTTTTATTTTTTGTCTGTGGGTAATAAAGTAATTTACTACTCTTGCATCTAATTTGCTTCTTTGTGGATAAGAACCGTTAGAATTTGATTTTATTACGGACTTCCGCAGTGCAACTGATTAAAGTTGGTTTCATGTATTTTTCTTTTGACAAATTCTTTCCTAAAATAAAATATAAAAAAAAAATACTATTTGGGCAACGCCTCTCATTTAGCAATGAAATTTCACAACACACGAGTTTGCTAACAACATCGGAGAAGATGTCTAATTTTGTGTTCGTCAAATCAACCAATAAGTCAATCAGTCAAACAATCAATCAATCAGTCAACCAATCAATAAAATTCACGTGTTTTGTAGCTTAATAAGTTTCAAAATTAAATTTCATAATTATTAGGTAAAATGTAATTTTTAATTAATTTGTCTCAAAACAAGTTTTAGCTCAAAAGATTCGTATATAAAATACCCTTTGCCCAAAAGCATTTTTATATTTAATTTTTAAAAATTTAATTATTTGCTGATGATTTCGTTTGCTACCGTTAAATTATATTTTAAATATGCAAATATAAATGCTTGAAATGCTTTGTTTCCGAAAAAGAACCAACAGCTCAAGCGATGTCAACAACTTGGTTACAATCGTTGGCAATGACCACGGCAAAGTGTCTTTTGTCAAGCCTTTCGATTGCTGTTTTTCTAATTGGAAATCTAGATGAACGGCCCTAAAAATGTTTTTGTTTCATTATTCATAAAAAGCCAGCCTTGAATTCGATTTGTCTGAACTCATTTTGATGACTTCGAAACTAGTTTACTTTTGCTCGGTTAATGTAAATAGATACATTTTGCAAAAGAAAACTTTTGGCTTGTACCTCGTAAAAAAATTAATTAAAATGTTGTCGTATTTGAAATACAATGGCAACATTTTTCATGTCTTACACAAATAGATACACATTCCAAAAGAGATAAACGAAGGCAACGAAGTTGAAAAAAAGAAAAAAAAACACGATTCTGCCACATGAAAATATGCAAAACTTGATAATGTAAAAAGCGGCACAAGTTGCAAAAGCATCTGTGCCACTGGCAGCCTCAGCAGCAGAGGCAACAGCAACAGCAGCCGGAACAGCAACAAGTGCAACATCACCTGACATCTGTCGGCCTGTCTGTCTGCCAGTCTAGCCATCCGTTCGTTTAGTTTCGTTCGGCTCTGGCTCGTTTGTAGTTGTTGCTGTCGTTTTGTGTATTACGTATTTCAAATTACGGCATTTAAGCGAAAAGTGGAGCTACTTTATTTCGGTTAAATTATAACTGATGGTTTCTTTTTAGTGATGTTGTCTGACTTTGCTCTTGTTGGCAACTTCATTGCTCGTTGACTGACGGTAATTTTCTACATTAAAATGTGAAGTACAAAGAGAAAAAAGACTCTAATTAAACAACATATTTCGTGTATATTTTTTAGTGTTGTTGAGTTGTTAGATAAGACAATACAAGTGGTCCGAAAATGAAATCTGTAATAAAAAAAGAGTTTTGTGTAAAGCAATTTGCAGTCCCCACCTTACTTTACGTCGCCCATTGCTGAACAAAACCTTGATGTCATGTCAGAATTATAAAAGCGCAGCACATGAGACCATCTAATTACAGCCCCCAATGAGCGGAGGAGTTGGCTTTGTAGTGCACTTAAGTTACATTTAAGCACACAAAGTGAAAGAAGACTTGTATGTTGTGCCCAAATTCTGCCGTTTGTCGTCCAAATACTCATTGCCAGTTGTTCTAATGATGAAGTCACTTCTACAAAAGATTTTTGTCTCTGTGAATTGTTCATTGTCACAATTCGCAACTTAAAACCAGAATTCTTAAATTCAGGCGGGTATTTTTTTTGCATCTGCTCTTTTCTGATTTGGTAACAATTTCGTGTTGATTTGCACGTTAAGACGTGTTTATTCGTTTGCTCGTATGTCAGATACGCAGTCATTCAGTCAGTCAGGCCTTGCATGTGTGTGTGCGTGTGTGTCGCTGGTATGTTTATGGTTGACTGATGTTACCTTGGGAGGCAACAACAAAAACAACAACAGCGACAACAACTATTCTGAGTGTTTGGCAAACATCAGCCGCAAGCGGTCGCAGGCGTTGAAGTGGTTGCTGGACAAGTGTCAGTACATCCGTCCGTCCCTCCGTCCGTCCGTCCGCTCGGTTTTTCATCCATCTATACATGGATCAGATTTTTATAGCATTTTTACGTTTTGTATCTCATTAATGTTTAATTTTTTGTTTTACTGTTTGTTTGTTCAACACTAAAAGAAGCCCCACCAAACGAGTTGCAGCAGCTCTGATCTTCTCTGCTGTTGCTGATGCTGCTGTTGTTGTAGTTGTTGTTGCTGTTGGTGTTGCTGTTGCGAAGGAGAATCATTGTCAGCAGCAGCAGCAGCGCATGTGTTGCCACTTCTACTTGTGGAGCTGCTCTCAACCAGTTCGCAGAACAGGTTGTTGCGCAGACTCTCACTTGTGGTACACACATCTAGTCTCCTCTCTTCTCTGCTCTGCTCCTCACAGCCTAACTATCTCCTCTACGACAGCGCTCTCCGAAAGATCGCGAGCTCTTTCGTACGATGTTTGTCCGTTAGTCGTTGCTTGCTTAACGATAACCAAAAAATTAGTTCTTCGGCGGCGGTCAGTTTAGGCGCACATGCGCAATACACAGTTTTTGGCAACTTTCGATTTCGTTGAGCTCAGCTCGGCTCAGTTCACTGCGATTCAGTTTCGGCGTCGGTTTGTCTTTTTCGCATTTGCGTTATTTCGAATTTCTCCGAATTTTCGAATACACTCTTTCGACACAAAAATATTACAACGCATCGAACGATCTCTTCCGCGCTTCTGCAGACACTTTTGCATAACGAATTCGATTCAATTCAAACCCATTCGATTCGATACGTCTCGATTAAAGAAACACAAGACACAAGAAAAAATTATTAAAATATTTAGAAAATGTTGACTTGCATAAATTATTAACGAAACAAACGACAATTTGACGAAGAATTCGGTTTTTTGTTTTCTTCAAACAACTTGAAAAGCGAAATTTTATTTTGGATTTTTGTAGTAAAAGTGCGGAAATTAATTCAGACGATATTTGTTTTGTTTCGTTTCGGTTCACGATCGGGAAATTTGCATAAAGATTTGAATATTTACGATTTTGTATAAAAAAAATCATATAAACAAAAATACATAAGTATTTTTCCGGCGATTATATTTTGAAAATTTTTGGCTTTTGAAAACGCGAATTAGAAAAATAAATCATATTACAAAATGCAAAAGTATTTAATTTTCACTGTGATAATTTATCTGCAAGTGATCTGCAGCTTCTCGGCTACACCTAAGCCGAGTGTGGGTCCTATCGCAGGTGGGTAATAAAACAAAACCAAGTCACTCACTTAAGATATACGATTATGTAACATTTGTTTTGTTTACTGATGAGTGAAATGTACAAACGAGCTTGTGGCTCAGGCATCCTTCATGGCAACGCAAGTCAAATACACTTTCACTTTTTCTCAAGATTCATATCAGTTTTTTGTTGTGTTGTCTATGCTTTTTTAGTAAATTGTTTTTGTTTTGATTGAAACTAAGATTTGACTGAGTGGAACACCAAACAAAAAACAAAAGAAAATAAAATCACACAAAAATCATTGAAGTAGTATTGAATACAAATCAGATACAAAATTCCAAGATCAGAAATGTTTTACATATTCTTATGTTTTATCACGACCAATTGGCTGCTCGGAATGATAAAGCTTAGAATGTGCCAAGAGTTGACGCCATAAATACTTGAAACAAACCTACGTCAATGAAAAACAAATTCAAAATACATTTTTCGATTATCTTTTATATTTGCTGAGTTTGCGAATTTTTTAATTTGCATAAATTTTTTTATTGAAACATTAGTTTTTTTTTTAAATGTGCGATCAGGAAGAAGATTTTTTATTTATTAAGTTTGACGTTTACTGTGACGAACTTGTTTTTTATTTTTTATACCCTGTACATACTGTACCAGGGTATATTGTGTTTGTTTGGCCGAAATGTATGTAACGCAGAGAAGGAGGGGAGGAGGACCCTATAAAGTATATATATTCTTGATCAGGACGACAAGACAAATTGATTAAGCCATGTCCGTCCGTCTGTCCGTCCGTCCGTCTGTCCGTCCGTCCGTCCGTCCGTCCTCACCAATGGTTCTCGGAAACTATAAAAGATAGAGACTTGAAATTTGGAGGATAGACTCGTGATGCTCGGCAGCAGATCAAGTTTGAACGGTTTTGAGCCACGCCCACTCCTTCCCACCCAACCAGCTACGCCCACTTTTTGAAAAGGCTATAACTTGAACACCAGAAACGCTAGAACTATGAAAGTTGGTATGTCGACTAAGTATGTAAAGACCTATAAAACTGCATACCCCAATTTTCCCCCCAACCCTTCATTACCCCTCAAAAAGTGTTTTTTTGTAAATTACTGTATCTTCAAAACTATAAAAGATACGGACCTGAAATTTTGTATGTAGACTCAGTAAATACATGTCCTTAAAACTGCATACCAGAAAATACCCATTTGTATTTTTGACTACCCCTCAAAGACCACCAAACTTAAATTTTTCGTAAATTTTACTTTTTTTTTACAAAAATTTGTATATCTCCACAACTATATCAGATACGAAATTGAAACTTTGTATGTAGACTTCATATATGTATATCTTTAAAACTGCATACCAAGTTTTTCCCCCCTACCCTTAATAACCCCTCAAATAGTGTTTGCATGTCAAAGCCTACATCTCCGAAATTGTTGAAGGTACGGACCTGAAATTTTGTTCGTAGACAAAGTATATATAACTTCTTAAGACTGCATACCAGAAAATACCATTTTGTATTTGAACTACCCATTAGAGGTCGGCAAACTTAAATTTTGGGTAAATTCCAGTTTATTTTTATTAAAATATGTATATCTCCACAACTATGAAATATACATGTCTAAAATTTTGTATGCAGATTCAGTTAATATACGTCCTTTAAACTGCATACCGAAAAACACCCCTTTATTTCATGGCTTCCCCCTCAGAGATCAACAAACTAGAATTTTTCGAAAATTCCTCACTTTTGACTGATTTTTTTGATATTTGGAACACCATTTATATAGATGAGGGTATGTGCAGGGTATTATATGGTTGAGTATACTCAACTATACCGCCCTTACTAGTTTTTACTTGGATTTGATTGGATCATTATATGCGTGTTCGGCAGTTCGAAGAAAAAACAATAAAATCATGACGAAACAATACAAAAAAATAGCCTATTTAAAAAAAAATGTAGTTTTGTTTACATGATCGAACAATCTTAATTTACTGAAATTAATTAAAACCTTTATTTAACTTAAATTGACATTTTATCGCAATTTTATTCTTTAATGAGTTATTGTGTAAAAATGTGTATTTGAAAAATGTTTGAGGAAATGTTAAAGACAGAAATCAAATTTTGTATTCTGAGTCTTAACACACATTACATTGTATCGGATCTATGCAATTTGAGTTAAGACTTATATACATCTATAAAACTGCACACCACAAAATACACCTCCCCCCCCCAAAGTTGTTCCATAAAGAGTATCAAATGAAACTTGTTCGTAAATTTCGCCTTTTTTACCGATTTTCTTGATATTTTGAGCACATTTTAAATGGGCGATGCCGTGTGTGTAAGGTGTAATATTGTCGGGTATACTCGACTATAGCGTCGTTACTGTTTTTTTTACTTTTGTATCTATTTAACACTGACACGCCTTGATCGGTTGACATTGACTTTGCGCTACAATATAAACACTTGAGCTTAGATCAGTTTGCCAGCGGCACAAATGAGTCAAATCGGAGGCAAATTTCAAACTGGTTTACATAAAAGCTTTTTAATCCAATGCACACTTGCAATATTGCAAGGTGATTTATGTGCGAAGTTGCGAAGTTATCTAATAGTAACAACACTATTAATTGATTGCTATTTTTTTGCTATGCGACGCTTAGTTTAGTTGCAGCTTGCTACAAATGTCCAAAATTCATTCGCATCTGAAGCTCGCACACCCAAAATTCAGGTTAAGTAAGTCAATTAGCAATTTAACTATAATTTTTAGTTAACGTCAGACGTCAATCATATTAAGCATTGATGCGTGTGTGTGTTTGACTTTTTACCATGTACATCTTGTGCAACTTGCCGCCTCTTATACCCGCATTTGGCAATCAGCTGAACATGAAGATACAATCTTTAATATCTGCAGATACAAATTGACGGCTGCCGAAGGTGCTGCTGGGCTTTATTGTGTTTTTATAGCTTCCCGTTATTAAGTGTGAACCTTTATTGTTGGTATTGGTGTTGGTGTCGGTGGGCAAAGTCTGCGTTCACAATGGAGTTGGATTCGTGGAAGAGTAACTCGTGAGTGACTGCAAGACTGACTGGCTGAATGAATGAACGAATGAGTGAATGGCCTTGTGCATAATGTTGCCATTTTCATGATTAATTGAAATCATTAGCAAAAAATAATACTTAAAGTGGATTTTGCATTGTTTGCCGTGTGCTTCCCAAAAACCGTAAATAATTTCCATTTCGACTTTTTTCGACTGTTCGTCAAAGTGTTGTTGTGACTTTGACATAAATCAAGTGCTTGTGTGGAATGTGTGTCTTGCAAAAAAATGTTGATATTTCAAAATTTCAAGACTCTTTTTGACGCACATTGTTGGGAAATACTTTTAAGGTTGTTTTGTGGGATAATCTCTTCTATGGGTATCTTTACTTATAATGTTTTATTGACTTCCTTTCTTAAAAGCAAGACATTAACACATGTTTGCATAGTTGGTTTAGAAAGAAAGATATATTTACATATTTATGAGTGGTCGTAATTTTTTTGTTCATTTCAGTTGACAACCGACCAGACTTTGTTTAATTCATAAAAATCGATCTGTTTAAAAACGCTATCCGAAAAGCTTGTTTGATTAATAACTTTTTTATGTGTTTCCAAAAAGAAAAAGTTATAAAAATTCTTTTATGGCGGACGGACATGCCAAACGTATTGCCGTCGATTCATGACAACTAATGAAGTCTGTAGAACGATTCGTTTGCAGAATGTCAACTTGAAAGAACTCGTTTGAATCTTCACAATTGCGATTTCTTGGAATTTTTGCGAGATTTGCCATTTTATATCTGGTTCGAAGCAACTTAATCCGTTATGTTCAATTAATTATGCACGATTTGGTGCTTTTTGTTCGGGTTTTATGAGATGTACGGTTATGTCGCCAAAATGGGCGTTCTGCCATAATTGGCGGTACAAAGCAGCTGACACTCTGAGTAGCTTGTGAATTTATAGTTACTTATTTTAAATTCGCAAAGCGACGTATTTTATTTAATTTTATTGTGTTTTCTTGCAAATGAATGGCAAAGTGTGAAGTTCAGTGAGGACGCGCCTTTGTCTTGACTTTATTATCGTTGACTTAAATTACCTTCTTTTATTTTTTATTTCAACCTGTAAAAAAAAACAAAAAACAAAACAATATACTAAAATATATCTTGTTTCTTTTTTGCTTTTCAATATATTTTTAGACTGTCCGAACTGTGTGGACGAGTCGCAGTACACGCCGAATAAGTGGACGATGCCGCTACTGAAGCTTGGCGAAAAGCGATACTACCTCGGCATCTTCTTCAAGGTAAGCCACATTCCGGTTCCCAATTCGAAACTGCAACGTCAGCGTCAACGGCGACTGCGACTGCGGCACTGAATGCCAACAGCAGATTTACGCAAGAAATTCTGTGATCTTTTAGTTTGTATGATAAACAAATCAACAACTGCAACCACAATGACAACAACAATAAGCAGAGTCTGAGTAGAAGCATTGTGCTTACGGAATTTTACAAGCCAGCAATGAAAGACAAATCATTAAACGTAACAGAGCAAAAAAAATTCCATTCTGACGGTTGCAAAATATTTACAAGTGCAGATACATTTGTGTGTAACCTGCTTGTTTTTAAATAAAAATGATTTCGGGCGGCGCCGATAGTCGCCTCCCCCACCTAAATTACACATAATTTCATATTTAGAATAGCTGAGCGTTGCGTTCCGTGTTCAATGCCAACTCATAGATGAGTTATCTTAACTGCGGCGTCAAATTTGTATAAATAATGTGCGCATTCATATTAAAATCAAATTAGTCAAAGTCATTCAGTCGCCGTCAAAGCCTATGTGTTTCTGCGCCATGGGCGAACATCGCCCTCAGTTCGCTCAGAGATACTCAAGTGGTTTTGTTATTATCAGTTGGTTTATCGTGTTCTCTTTGTTTTGTTATTGGTTTTTTTTTCCATCGAAATAATTTGAAAGATTTGTAGCTAAGACGAAGAAGCGCTCACGTCCGCCGTGTGGCTTTGCTCTTCAGCCATTGAACGAGTATGCAAATTTTTAATACAGTTGGATTTAAAAAAAAATTTTTTTTATTATTTTTTATGCATATGATAAAAATATTTGTTCAAGTGTTCTCCTTGAACTTTAAAGATATTCCATAAATAATGCAGATGTGTTTGTCGTATAAAATCGACTTTATCTTCATTCAAAGTTGTCTGTTTAAATTTGTAACAGTTTCTTTATTTTTTTTGTTACGCCGGAAGTGCTCTAATGTGTGAAAAGTCGAGTTATAATGTTTGAAGAGCTTAGGAACGATTTTTTTTTTAAATTGTTTTAATGGTGTTATGAAATCCACAAACAACATTCCGATAGTTGATAAATCGTTCTTATATACATGAGTCTGAGGAACATCTGAGAATAAAGAGACATCAGATAAATGATTCTCGCAACTTCCATTTGCATTTCAAAAAAATTGCGGTTTATTCAGTTTCATTATTAATATTATTGAAATATGAAAGTTACTGATTTCAAACCGGTTCCTGGATTCCTGTGAAGACATTATCAAAAGCAGATGATATTAATTACTTATTTGAATGAAATGTCATAACAGTTGTAATCAGATGTGAAAATTGTTTCTGGCATTGTCAGTTTTAAGCAAACCGAAAAAGGGGTCTTTAGGTGAAGCACCTCAACAATATTTTAAGAGACAAAATGATGTCAAGTTAAGTCAACTGACAAAACGTAAGCAAATCATTCAAACTTCATTTGTCCAAACGAGTATTTCTACATTTGAGTCATTTGTTTTACTAATTTATTTTTTGAAACTAGAATTATTTTGTTTACCAATGCTAAATAGATTCTTAATTATCGAATATATGACGATCTAATTATTCATAACGGTTGTTTCCATATTATTTTTAGTAATTTTTGTGACTTCATTGCTAAGTAATTTATTACTTTGTCGATGCTTTCCAACTCATTAGAATGAAAGCTTAAATGTCAACTAATTAGGAATGGCAGCGCCAAATTAATAAGGTTGGCTGTTCGGCACAAAAGTCCAAAATGGTGAATGCAAATCAAATACAAAATCACTTATTCACAGACAACTTATTTAAAAGTTTTTCTGCCACAACAATGAGAAGATGAATTGATACAACAAATGAAATGACTCGATTAAGTTTCGAAGTGAACAGATACAGACACATGCGTCATCCAGGGTCACTTTGAAAGTTAACATTTTGGATTCTTGCATAATCAGTTGGGTCCGTTGACATTTAAGAAAAAATACAAATCAGTGAGCAAGCGACTTTTATAAACAAATAGAAATTTTTTGCAGTTCTCTTAGCAAAACAAAAGTTAAAAATTTGAGAGATGAAATAAGATGAATTAAACTTGTAAGCGTCACAACGTTTAATGATTGAAACGTGCGCATTGAATTTAACGCTTAATTAACAACTTTGCGGTTTTTTTTTTTTTTTTTGCTTCACTCAAACATCAATTTGTTCGTATTATTGATTCTGTAAAACAAGTTGTTGTGCAATTCGATTACAAAATTTGTTAAAAATTTCAATAATTTATTCAGCGTTGCCGGCGGCGATGGCGGCACGCGTTCTCACGCTTGTGACAACACGCATGCGACGCTAAAGGCGATGATCGTTTTGATCGTGCCACACTTGAGAGATTTATGCCTGACAGGCGAAATTAACATTAAAGAAAAATTTGAGACTGAAATCACGAAGAAGTCAGGTCTTCTGCAGACATTGTTTGCGCCGAAAAGTTGAACTGTTCCAAATTCAAAAATATCTTGAATTTCAGATTGTTACATAAACACATGTGCCAGTCTCGCTGATCCGTTCTCGGACAGTTGTTGTTGCAACTGCAATGCTTCAAGTTGACGCTAACAAAATCAATTTGCAACGACAGCTTTTCAGCAAAACATGTGCGGACGTCATGCGAAAGTCAGCTACCATACGCTCTCGTTGCCAATTAGTATCTAAAAATTTGTTTGTATCTAAAGCAATGTGACACTTTCGCAATATCCTCTCGCTCGCTGAGTGGCAAAACATTTCGAATAATTAACGCAGTATGGCAGCTGCGAACTGAAATGCGCTTTGCACGTTTTATTCAATAAATGTAAATTGAAATGAAATTCGAGTAAATGCGAACAGAGTTGCCAATTTCGATGTTCGCACAAAGGTGTGTGTGAGTCGTAAACCATTCTTACAGACACACACATGTAACATATTTTGCGCACCCACATATCGTTGTGAAGTTGTAGTTGTTGTTGTTGTTGTCGTTATGAGCAAGTTGTCATGTTGGGTACAAGCTTAGGTGTAACTGAAGCCCTCCTCAGTTGATTCACAAGCCAACCCATGTAGCTGTAGGTGAGTGGCGCAGTTGCTAGCTATCATCGCTTCGCCAATGTTGAACGCTTCCTTCGAAATCAATTCGATGGATAATCGAAGCGCGTGTAAATCGATTACTCAATACCGTCAGTCAGTGGGTTAGTCAGTCAGCCTGGCAAACGTGGTTGAGGTTGACGTAAGGCGCACGTGGCGTATACGTAATCGCACTCAACATTAATTGTTGTATATTTAATTGTGCGCAACAAAACAAAACAAAACGAAAAAAAATCAAATCAAATCGGAAGCAAAAATAAAAGGCAATTTCCCAAAGTGACTTCACATTAAAGCATTCAGACTTCAAATAAATGTACATAGTTTTCTGTCTTTTAACATTTCCAGGCAAATTGGTTTAAGGCCACACAATATTGTCGGTACCACGGCATGCATTTAGCAAGCATTTCATCCCAAGAAGAGAACGATAGACTGGAGAAACACATACGCGATTTCGGTAAGTAACGTAATCACTTTTACAGTCGTCAAACGACAAGGCACAAATGGCATGCAACAGACTGAAGAAAGATAAAAAATTACTGGATCAACACGACACGACACGACACGGTACGACACATCGTGAAACATGAACAAGCACTGAGCATAAGCGTGCATAATACCCGGAAGTGGGCGACCCATTTTAAAGCCAAACGCCAAACGAAAGGTTTGGCAGTTGCTGCCCGCCACATATCATGACCACATCTCCCAACTGTGCAGCTCTGTCTGTCCGCCAGCCTTACTTTACTGTGCATTGTAGCCGCATTTCAATAGTTGACTTTCCATTGTTGAATTATGGAGTGATGCATAAAATTTCTTGTAAACATGAACACAATTGCGAACAATCGACCGCAGTGGGCAAGAGGCAGCCCGCGGACAGGTAAGAGCCAAAAGTGAATGTACACTGGCATGGAATGCAGCCTTAAACAAACGAACGCTCATGGGCATTGGGCAGCGAGCATTGTACGATTGGTAAATGGCGACGTGGACGACGTTGGCCAATTGAGCGACTTATGACGGTAACGAGCAAGCATAAATTGCAATGATGTTGATGTGGATGTTGATGTGGATGTGGATGTCGACGACAACCCACACGCGACGTCAGACGTCTGATGCACAAGCAGAGATTGACGACTGTGTACGGCTTGGTCGGTCGTCGACTTGCCGTTGAACTTTAATCCATTTACGTTTCGCTGCACTCATTCATGCATTCATTGACCGCTTTCATTGCCATTACAGGTTTGGGCCACGAGCATTTCTGGATTTCCGGCACGGATTTGGCCGATGAGGGTAACTTCTTTTGGATGGCAACCGGTCGACCCATAACGTTCACCAACTGGAACGCCGGCGAACCGAATAACTTCCGTTATGAGAACGGTGAGGAGGAGAATTGCCTTGAACTGTGGAATCGTGACGGCAAGGGACTTAAGTGGAACGATTCGCCGTGCAGTTTCGAGACGTACTTTGTCTGCGAGGTGCAGCCAAATTAGACGAATGCATCTCCACCAACACCATAACCACTGCCAACAGGAACAACAACAATTGCAATAACAAAGCACGACCACCAAGTTGATTTCACACATATAAATTTTACTCATTTCTCGGTAGTTAAATAAATATTTAGTTAGGCGCATACGCACACAAGCGCAATGGCGTATGCAAGTTTAATAATAATAATGGCGTAGAGCACTTAGCACCCGGAGTTATTAAAATTAATCATACGACACGTGCGGCTGTCCGTCTTTGTGTGTGTACGGCAGTTTGCACATTTCCGCTTCCATTTGTTTTCTAGGAAGCATGAAATGCATATGACAACAAACAGACAGACAGACAGACAAACAAAATGTAAGAACAAAAACAAAAAATCATTTAAAGTAATACCAACTAATTGTAAGTGTACATTTTGTTTTTATTTTTAGTTAGCATTATATTTATACATAAATTATGTGTTCGTATAATATTAGTGTATCGGTATTATAATAAAATACATGAAATTTTAGAATTTCATATCAATTCTGATGATTTTTTTCGTTGTTAACTCACAACTTTTCTTGTTACTTATTTTCTATGTAATTTTATATAATCTGTGCAATCAACAAAGCATGAAAATGAATGAGAAAAAAGTACAAGATTTAAAATTGGGTCACCTGTCACATAATAAATTGCTATAATCCTCGCTAGAAAAAGGAGAAATCAAAATAAGCGTAAAAGTAAAGTCGTGCCGTAAAGTCGTGCCACCAAGCCATGCGGCGTATGAGTGATTTTCAATGCAATCGAAAGACACTCAATACTTTCATTAAACGACGATGAAATAAAATGGAAAGTGGCAGTCAACGAAAGACCAAAGTGGACCTCACACTACGGTCACAGCCCAAGTGGAGACTTGGAGTTCAACCGGAATGCTTTGCTTTACAAACAGCTGTCGTTGGGGCGGTCGAACGCCCACACACGCACACATACACGCACACACATTCACTCACTCACTCACTCACTCACTAACAACGATACTTGCATACAGTTGTTACGCTCAGAGGCAACGTGTGCACATGTCGTCATTCTCACGCGTAAACAAACCAAGTGTCCAACCGAGCACTCTCACTTCTATGCTCCTTCCCTTTAGGCTCTCGGCTCTACTTTCACTGTACACGACGCCCAGCGTAGCCACCTGTCAGGCTGACTGCCTATCTGCCTGCCTGCCTGCCAGCCTCTTCGTCATAAGTCCTTTCGCCCTTTTGGCATCTGCCCTTTGACGACAGCAGAAAAAATAATGCCGATAAAATAATAATCTCCGTTAATGAATGCCGCATGCAACGCACACTTGATACCGCAGTTGCCGCAGTCGGCGTCAGGGGCAACGTTTATTTAATCATGGCTTACTTCGCAACCGTCAAAAGGACTCAACACGACCGGCTCCACTTGCACGACACCAAAATGCTCCGCTGAAGGGGGCGGATGAGCGCTCAGTCAGACAGACAGTCAAATCGTACGCGTGCAACAAAACACCGCACTCAGTTTGTTGTGGTTGCGCTCATCGTCAACGCCAACGCCATCGGAACGAAACCTCTGCGGGAGTGGGCGTTGATTTGCGCATGACCCGCACATTTTAAGAGCGCATAAAAAGATTTGCTTTTCTCTTCGGAAGTCTCTGTAGAAACCCTGATTCGAAAACATTTCAAAATCGTCAATGCAAAATTATAGAAATTAAAATTAAATGGTAAAACGGAAATGGATATGAGTTGCCAAATGAATTGTAACACTTCGAATTCTTAAGGTTTTTACTTTTAAAGATTGATTCTTGTTGCTTTCACCTATTACAATAACAACAATAAATACATCAAATAATTGACAACGACAACTCTGGAACAATATATTCACCGCGTTCCACACCTGTTCAATGCCAAGCGATTTGAAATCTCTCTTTGAAATTTGGCGAATTCGCAGTTCTCCGTTTCTTTTTTCACGCAAAATTGAGAAAAACAAAAACAAACAAAGCTAATAACAAAACTTTGCAATTTGAAGAGAAGTTCTCTTGTCCCGCTCTCGTGCACGGAAATTGTACTGTGAACTAAGGTGAACTACGGAAGGGATTCGAGTCGAGTCGAGTCGCCTCGAGTTCAGTTCAGTTCTTTGTAGACATTTTCTCGGTGCGGACGTGCGTGCGCGTGAAAGCAATCGAAGGCGAGCGTTGAGTGTTGTCATTTTTTTTAAAATGCTTAAATTGTTAAAATTCAATTTACTTTGCGAGGCTTTGGAAATGTTTTAAGAACAAAAAAAATAAAAAATTAAACAAACAACAACAACAAATATACAAATCAATAAATGAAAATGTTATTCGAAATTACAAATGGTAAATAAAATTGATCTTATTCTCCTTTTGGAAAACGTACAGACGCGAAGCGAAGTGGGTTTTGCGGTTTGTGGGTGTGCATGCGTTGCTTTGAATCTATGTGTGTGTATGTATGTGTGTGTGGGTTTGTCTGTTTTGTGTGTGTGTGTCCTGATAACATCGCAGAAAGTAAAATTAGGGCAAAATGATTCTGCTTCAGTGAGGATACAAGTTGTTGAGTTGGCTCGAGTTGAGCCGGGGAAGAGCGCAGCGCATTATGAGGAGCCGCCACAACAACATACCCTAATTAATTCAATGGATCGGTAGCCGAACGAGGCGTCTCAGTGCCCTTTAAAAACGGCAGCGGCCAACGGCATTTAATTTTTTAAGCTTAAAAAAAACTAAAAAACGAAAAAAAAAGCAAAATAAGCAAAATAATAATAAAAATACAAAACACAAGTGCAGTTTCATTTCAATTACAACACTAGCAAGCAAGCAAGTAAGCAACAACAACATCAAGACGAAAAAAGAGGTTCGTAACGCACGAATAATTTCAGCGCAGATAATTAAAAGCGTAAAATGTAAAAATATCTTCTCGGATACGTGAAAAGTGCAAAAACACTTGAGAACGTCACCAACGAATGATTTTCATGGCTCGCATGGCTATCTGTGTCGAGTGTGTATGCGTGTGTGTGTGCGTATGTTGAATGTGTAAAAATAAATATATCAAATAGACATGAACAAAATATTCCACTTTTCAAATTCAATGTTAAGCAAATTGCGAAAATTATCACGCGTCGCACAGCTAAAAAATCGCCTTGGAAAATCATAAGACGGAAAGTTTAAGAAATGTGAAAATTCTATTTCTTAACATTTTAACTAATTAAGTTTATTGCTGTTTTATTAATATTTCATGCGCGGCCATTTGTTAAAAAAAAATAATAAAAAAGAAAATATTATAAAAAAAATTGTTTTGTAAATATTTGTGCTCGCATATAAAACAATTTAAATTTGCCGGCGCGTCGTCATAAAAATTGGCAACATAAAATAACGGAAAATGAAAAACAAACAAACGAAAAATCGCATTTATACGCGCACGCAAAAAAAGAAAAAGGATATTAAAGGACATAATAAATTTCCTGCAAACATTTATGTTTACTCATACATAAGCCAGGCAGGCAGGCAGGCAGTCTGAAAAATCGTATGCTACGATGACGCACACTTAGTGAGAAACGCCCACGCCCACGCCCACTCCCAACGTACGCCTGCAACCCTAAGTAGCAATGGCAGTTGTGTTTCCTGTCTGTCCGTCTAGCTGTCTGTCTGTCTGCCTGAATGTCTCGTTTGTCTGCCATACAAACGTTCATTCGTTCGGTTACTCGTTTGGTTCTTAATGTCATGTGGCGTGGCATGAGTTCGTGAGTCAGTGTTGCATGCTGGTTAAGGCGACTCAGGCCGTTTGGCTGCCTTCTTGTTTTTCTTTTCTATATGGCACATGTCACCACGCAACGCGTTTCATGTAACGTCAACAGCAACAATACAACAACAGTGGCGTACAAAAGCACACACAACATAACAGCAACAACAACAACAACAACAACAAACAATTGCAGCAGCAGCCGCGGCAATGGCAGCGACACTTCATGTCATGTTGTCGTACATGATGTTCTACGGTTTTTTATTACGCCGCATGTCAGGCCCAAGCACAACTCACTCACTCACTCTCTCACTCACTCATTCACAATTTTATTGTATTTTATGGACCTTGCACAACACCTGGTCGGGCTTCGATTTTTTCTTCTTCTTTATCGTTGCAAGCAAACTTGTCATGGACAATATGAAATACATTGCGTGCAAGATGAGCGATCATTATTTCCCCTCTCTGCTCAAACACTCAGTCAGGCATTCAATAAGCCATGAATTCATTCAATTTCATTGCTTTGAGACGAAAGGTAGCGACATTCTTATCATACTCATAGAACGCATTATTAGCGTCAAATTGCTGCTCATTGTTTGTTCAAGAACTACAAAAGTACAATGTAAAAGAAATGTCCTCATCAACATGGGCCACCGGAAAGGTAAACTTTAATGGATTGCGGAAGGTAAAGGCAAAGGCAAAGGCGAAGAGAAAGAGGAAGAGGAAGAGGAAGCGAAACAAAACGACTTTATTGCCTCTGCTTCAGTTGGTTGGGCCAATATTTGCACTTTGCTTCAGTGTTAGCAGCGCTCGAATTCTCCTCTCCACTCTTAAGGCTTACCTTCACTGTATGTGTGTATGTATGTCGGTGTATGTGTGCGCTTAGGTACGCCTTACCCCCTTGCTTTCATCATCGTATATGCCCTTGGTATTAAATTGCTTGCCGGTTGCGCGAAAAAGACGCATTTCAATTTAGCGCCTTCCTGTCGCGTGACACTTAGAGTTCATTGCGACCATTTGTATACCCTACACACTGTATTCGCTTGCTTGAATGCTACGTAATTCTAGGAAGGTCTTGACACTTTCTTAGACACTATTTGGTCTTATACAGCGTTGAATTAAGACAGCGTATCAATAAAGCACTTGTTCTTGGTATCTCCGTTGGTAGCAATGATGATGACGATGGTGATAGAGACAACAATGAAGCCAGACACAAGGACACTGGCAAAACTCATTGTATTTTACGTTAGTTGCCGCCACAACAGCTTGTTTGCAAACATTTTAATGGGCTGAGTGTGCTCAGTAGTGCGATCAAAAGATAGTGAAACAATAAGTTGCAACTTTTCTAAACTTCGCAGTGGCAAAATGTCTTCGGCAGAAAACTTTTACAATTTCATATTAAATATCATATTTATTGAAATCATTTTTCACTATCGGCGCAATAATGACAACAACTTTACTGCAGAGCAGCGTACAGAACAGTCAGCCTGCGGATTCTTGTCCTTATTGGAAATTGCTTTTCCGCTTTTTGTTTTGCAGTTGATTTTCCATTTCTTTTTTTTAAGAATTCTGCAAATGCAATTCCCGTTACGTTTTGTTCTGCTTCGTTTGCACTTGGTCTCATTGCACGTGTTGTTGATATGGTGATTGTTGTTGTTGTTGTTGTGCACTTGTATTCTTGCCCTTTTATTTTTATTTTTATTTTTGTTGTTGCTGTTCTCGTTGTGCCTCAATATGTGCATTTGAGTGTGTTTGTTGGTCTTGCCCATTTTAGCGTTGGCCTCTTTTGTGCGCTTTTGCGCTTTAAGTAACGTCAGCGTCAACGTCGACGTCAGCGTCAACGCTGGCAGCGACTGCAGCTGAGGCAGCGGACATAAGCACGCGATGCACTTGGCCACGACTTGGTGAGCATTTAGCCTTTATTGCAAGCTCTTTCGTTACGCCGTTGTTATTGTTGTCGCTGTTGTTGTTACTGTTACTTTTATTGTTGTTGTTGTTGTTGTTGTTATTGTTGTTGCTGTTGCCTTTGCTATTGTTGTACTGTAGTGGCGTTTATTCGTTGTTGTTATTGTTGTTGCTGCCGCCGCGACGCCCTTGCCGCGTTTGATTATAACTGTTGGCAATTCTTGTATGCATCCCAAATGGTGTTCTTTATTTTCCCAGGCCTTTGGCATATTTTATAAGTTGCATGTGGAAAATGCGGCACTTGTTTGTGCGCGCTTAGTTCTCACATGCGACGTGTTGTTTTAAATATTTTATCAAAATGCACTCAACGTTTGTCGAAGCAAATCCGAATCCGAATCCGAATCCGATTTGAATAATTCAAAGCCAAGACTTTCGTAAAAATCGCAAAAAGTAAAGAAGACAAGAGTTTTCTTTCTTTTTCATTTTTAACAAGTTGAATTTGGTTCCTAAGCCGCACGTCAGTCACTCTGTCTTATCTGCCTTTTTGTATTTGTACAGAGTACACGCATGCGTCTTTTTTGATAGTTTGTCCGTCACACAAATGACAGTTATTTTGGTTATCTCACAAAAAGTGAACGGAAGAACGTCAAATCAAATCAGACAAACATTCGTCTTTTGACGGCGCCATGGTGATTTGAAGACTTCGCACTGCGACTTCTTGATCTGCCCAAAGGCATTCATTCCCTCGTTCATTCATTTATCATCAAGTTACAAGAAATGTCTTCAGTTTGTCTTACATTTTGTTTTATTTCCTTTTGCTAACCTAAAATATGCGCAATATATGCAAAGTGTTCTTTTTGGAAAGTCGGAAGGGATGCGAAGTCAACGCAACGCATCGTTTGCGTTGTCTACGATGGCATCATTAAATGTTACTCATACGCCTCGTTAAAAAGTTTCATTTGATTTGGACTAACAAAAACGACAACTTTGTTACTCACAAAGAGCGAAAATCTCAACATTTTTGTTGTGTTTTTATTTGCGCTTTGATGTTGGCTTTGGGTCTTTACAAAATTTTGCGAAAATTGTTGGAAAATGTCGGAAAATGTAAACAAATTATTTGATTGAATTTGCGCACACACACACACACACACACACACACACACACACACACATATACAAACGAGCTTATAATGCTTTTTTAAGTCGAGCAAAGTTTTCAAAAGCGGCTTTTTGATGACTCACAGAACAGTTTATGACCAGACTTAATTTATGAAACTTGTTTTGTGTTGAAAGTAAATTAATGAATTGAAATTTATTTTGCTAAGCAAACATAACCACCATTGTCCTTCCCCCTTGAAGCTCCACTGAAAATGCATGTCAACAGTAACAAAAACACTTGGCCCAAAAAGTCAAATTGAAATATGAAAATGAAAGCTTTTCATTCATCAACGACATGACCTCACATTAACACATTCGCACATGCTTAACACATCGAACGAGAGAAGACGCCTTGGCTTAGGTGGAGGACATGATGGTGCGAGTGGTTGTGCTATCTGTGTGGGCGTGTTTGTTTGTGTTTGTGTTTGTGATCACTAAACATTTCCCTCAACGCTTGTTTATGCTTGTGCACCAGCCTTGATACTATTTATCAAAAGTTCTAGACAAGACAAGGCAATGCACAGAGTGGAAATCAAAAGCCAAAGTAATGAGGCGTCGTCCTATCTATATCTATTGAGTCGCACAGAGGCTAAGCACCCTTAAAGCGCACAATATTTTTTTCTTGTGCGCGTCCAAAAGATTGTATGTCCGTCCGCTTATCTGACTGCCTGTCACACCATCACCATCCAAGCGTCTGCCATTGAGTGCCATTGACTGATGACGAGTCGCGTCCTCGCCCTTGTGCTAAGCACAAAATGAGTTTTCCTTTTTTTCCTTTTCATCGTTTCGCCGCACCGAAAATTCAATACAATCACAGTTAATTTGACGAAGCAACAACACAAATGGGGACAACAGAAACTCAAAAGAGCGCAGCAGAGAGAGAGAGAGAGAGAGAAACATAACAAGAAACAAAATCAGAATCAGAATCTGAAACAGAAACAGAAACAGACAAATATATTCAAGCAGCCAGCCATGCGCCATTTTTGTGTTCATTTCCGTTAGCAGCAACGCCGGCTCCGGGTCGTCACCATCACCGCTACGGCAGCCGCTGCCGTTGCCGTTGCCGACTATGACGACGAAGACAATAATGACGGCACTTGTGTTGACGATGCTGTTGGCGGAAGTCTAGTTTCGCTTGAAAGGGATATTAAGGATAATCATTATGGCGATAAATGAAATAAGTGAGCGACAGACGCTTATGCGCTCCTTCGTTTTGATATCACTTGAAAAGGCAACAGGAAGTTTGACTGATCAGTGGTAATCTTTTAGTCATGATTTGTGTATTGTCCGATAAGATACTTGAGTGCGTAATGTTTCTCAGCTTTCATGATGACGTGTAGAGCTAATAAACATTATTGATTGTTTGAAGTTTGCCTTCTTGTTGTATAGTTTGTGCCAACAGAATGGAAAATGTCACAATTATCTTCGTGTTATTAGATACATAAGTGTTTGAAGATATAATCTTGAGAGATTACTTTAGTACATATCGTAACAAGTTTTGCGTAGTAAATTGCAATGGCTCTTGAAATAAATTGGAGTAAGCAAAATAGTGTTGCATATCTTTAGGGTTATTTAAGTGCGCAACTTCACACTCTTTTACAAAGCCATTACGTATAAAAACAAAAACAGACTGATTGTTCATTTGAAATTTAATTAAAAAAGTAATGCCATCCATGATTTAACTCTGACATTTCTGGGTAGAAAGCGCGGGTTTGACGCCCACCATAGCTGCGTGCCTTCAACACGTGTCATTGGAAACGGAGAATATACTGAGTGACGTTCAGTAAGAGGAAACGGAAACAAAAAAATCTACAAAAGTGATTGACGTCATTAATATACGTAACTGCAAGAACAAATGGAAAATCCAAAACGGAATCACTCATACGCCATGTTGCACGCGTTGCACGTTTCAGTTGCTGCAACGTGGGCCAAGAATATGGGACACTGCAAAGTAACTCTCAAAGCGAAAAAAACTTAGGAAATAACCAAAAGTGAGCATAAAATAAGTCGCGAATATAACAAAATGCCGTCATCACTTTCACTTGACAGTCACTGACGGTGACAGTGTCACATGTAGCGAGCGCATGAGCGAGCAGTGGAGCTGACATATATCATATAACTGACTGGCTGACTGACTGTCTGTCTGACAAAGACTTGCAACGCCTCAAAATCTCTGCCCAACGCTCAACGTTTTGCTCCCATTTCGCACTTACTTCCATCCTTTCTTATACCACAAAGTTTTCTTTATTTGTAGCATTTTTTTTTTATTGTATTTTCTTTTCCTACTTCCACTTACTCATTTCTGTAAATAGCTCACACGTTAACCTACATCAACAATGAGTCAGTCACCACTACAAGCAACTAACATTGTATATTTACCGTTTTTGTTTTTTTTTCATATTTTCTTCTTTATTGTGTCAAGCCGTGTGTCTACGGCGAACGCGCTCATTGAATGAGCGCTCACGAGTGTGTAAGCGAGCAAGAGTAAGAAAGCGACGCCACCACAGTCAAGCCGAATGCGCGCCTCACGAATGTAACGAGTGAGCGTGCGTGCGAGCGAGACGGATAGCGCAATGTGGTGTATGCTGGGCGCATTAACAACAACATTAACATTATTGTAGGCATTTTGTGGGTTACGCAGTCTGTGGGCAAAGAAGAAGAAGAAGTACAACAACCAAACGGCGAAATAATAAAGCCGTAGTGGTTTCTTATGTCATTGTTGTTGTTGTTGTTGTTGTTGTTATTGTTGTAGTGCTTGTTTATATAATGTTGATGGTGCTAGTATTGCTGCTGCTGTTGTTTTTGGTTTTGGTTTTGTGCGGTTGATGTTGTTGCGGCAGCACGCTGACAACGAGCTTCGCTCACAATTTTTATTGTTGTTTTTGGTTTATTTTTTTGTCTTTTTTTGTATGCTTTGCCTTCTGTTGTTAGCCTAACGCGTTTTGTTGGCGATTAAAAGTTTTATCCGCTGTATGCCGTCCGCTTGGCCTTATTCTAACGGGCTCGCCTTCACACGCTCTTCACTGCCCTACTCCATATCATTGCTCTGATGCCACTAAGTTCTTGTTGTTGATGTGTTGATGTGCTTAATACATTTCTTGTTGCTGTTGTTATTGTTGTTGCCTGTGGCTTGCACAGTATTGACCTGCTAACCTCAAAGTCACGTTTGCCAATGTGGGCTTTAGTCCCCTCTTTTTTTTATTGCTTTCTTTGCATGTCCGACCGCTCACCGAAGTGACACAATTACGTCGCAATCAATTTCTTCTCGATTCGTCAATAATGTGTTAAATATTTACGCTCATTGACAGTTCTCAGATGCTCACGCGTGGGTGTGTGTGTGTGTGTGTGTGTTTATGTGTCAGTGTGTATGTACATAGATCCGTGCGCTTTGTATGGAGTATGAAAATGGTACGTGTAGATGACAAAAGAATAAACTATAAAGCAAAGTTTACGAGTCGAGCGCACATCTCATGTAATTTTTGTACCCTTAAGAGCTAATCTGATTTTTATGGCACACATTTTTTCCTCTTCTTCTTATTTTCCTCTTTCCCTCCTTTTTGGTTTTATTTATTGGCCGTAAAAGTTTTAACGTAAATTAAACTTTCAACTTTACACTTTCATTAATTCTTTCGTTTGGCGCACAGACAAAGATGCCAACGCGAAGCAAATGCAAAACCCATGCCGAACGTAAAGTAAATCACACAAAGACAAAGAAGTGCTGCGATGAACGACGACAAAGCGCTGCTCAAAATGTTGGCTCAACCGAGCAGAGTACGAGAATATGAGAAAATGGCAGCACAAAAGCGTTTAACCTGCGCTTTGTGAGAATTCCGAGCGTGGAAAGTGCAGCGAATTCACACTTCAAAGTGTGCGCCTCACAGCCAAGAAACAAGCAACACAAAAGCGTTGGCAAAAGTCACTCATCTTAAACGCATTTCCTGCAAGTCATTTGAAAAGCCAACGGCACTTTATTTCTTCTAAGAGGGGCTAAGGAATGGTCGTGCAAAATTAAGCGTCGTAACTTCAACACCAACACCATCAACGAACAACTTCAGCGTGCGATTCTTGGCTGTCAACGCAAAGCTCTCACGTAGCCGCCAATCAACGCCAACCTTAGGCGTGGCACGCCCTTGAAGTTGTTGTCACAGTGCGCCATACGACAGCCGTCAACCATCAACCGTCAGCCACCGCACGCCGCAGCATGGGCGACCTGCAAGCGACAATTGAGTTTTCAGTCGAATTACACAAGTTCTTCAATGTTGATCTTTTCCAACGCGGGTAAGTCACTCTACTAAACTAAACTACTAACTAAACTAAGCTTTCTTTCTCTCGCTATTAACATAAAATTCGGTTTTTTATTTTTGGCTTATTTAAACTTTTATCGATGAACAATTTTATTTAAAAAACCTTTTCCATTACACGAGCCAATTGATTTAGCAATCAAGCCATTTTTTATGGTCCGTGTTCGGTACTTTTTTGTTTTTGTACTTCACTTACAGGCAAAGTAAACAAATTGTTCGATCAAATATGCCGGCTAAGTGCCGCCGAAGTAGAGCATAAAAGCAGACAAGCACACAAGCACTAATTGTGAGAGACGTGTTTATAGCCTTTCGATTTTATTTTATTCCGAGCAGCACTGCGTCGCCTGGGGCGAGGATCGAGGCTGGCGGAGGTGGAGGTGGGGCGGCGTGTTTTCGCCTGGTGGTATAAAAATAAAACAAAATAAAAAAGCAATACATATTTGCGGAAAAATATAAGCAATTCGTACACTCGTTGAGCAAAGAGTAAAACAATAAATACGAAATATTTGTACGAGTATGCGTGTCAGTCAGACAGTCAGTCACTCAGTCCCCATTTGTCAGGGCGCTGAGCCCAGTGTGCGTTCCCGCCACCGGCCGGCCAACTGTCACTTTGTCTGTTGACATTACTGTTAGTTTGGGGGGCTGCTGACAGCTGACGACGGCCGTGGTGTCGACGGCAATCGAATATATTTTATTTTTTCCGTTCAATTGCAACAACAAATAGTCAAGGGTTATAAATGTGCGTTGGAGCAAAGATTTTCGCAAAAATAATTTAAGAATCATTAATTGCTGTGATAATCCGTCGCTTAAAAATACATAATGGTCTCTCTTTCTGTTTCTTTTTTAAGATTGTACCAAGTGCGTTGCTCTTTGCGTGTCTCGCCGCGGCTGCCCGTGCAAGTGGAGACGAGCATTCCGGAGGGCAATGGCAGCTCAGCGCCACTGCTCGGCAATGCCACGGTTAATAGCAAACAAAATGGCGCCAGCAGTGATAATGGCAACGACACAGGCGACTCACAGTCGCAACAGCAACAGCAACAACAACTGCTGCAGGAGCTCTCACCCAGCAGCCTGGCAGCGCTGCCGACGTCGGCGTGCATCATTAACGGTTGCGGCGCATCGCGCGTCTTTCAGATACTTTACCGCAACGAGGAAGTCACACTGCGCGACGTCATACACTTTCGTACACACCTGCTCGGTAAGTGTGCCATTGCATTGCTACGAATGCCAACACTTCGAAACCATAAACTTGTAATTGTATTAATTTATTCACGTCGTCGCACTCAACATGCATCGTCGCAAAGTCGCACCGCGTTAAGCGTTAAGCGTGGGAAGTTTTCACACTTGCGATCTGTTCGTTTCTAAATGTCAAAATATTTCTCTATTAATTAAGCACATGACTGCATTCAATGCTGCTTTCTGACACTTTCCGACACGACACGTTGCGTCTTGGCGCTGTTGGCTGCTTGGCAACGGCAGCTTCAGAGGCACCTCGCTCCCGGCTACTTGCAACTTAAGACTTTTTAACTGCCAAGAATTTCATGTCGCGCCGACTGCCGCATTATAGAAATGTTTATTGTATGCCTTGTAACCGAATACTTGGCATTCTAGACTCAATTCGATACAACTCAACTCAAACCGACTCGACTCAACTCGACTCGACTCGCTTCGTTGCGACTTGCGTTGCCAGAAAAAAGGCAGCATACACAGAATTTTGCTTTAACCCAGAAATAGTTTCTGGCACGAATTCGATGTTTCTGTTTGCCTTCGTCATCATCGTCATCTTTGCTGCCATTTTGTTGGTGGTGTTGTTGTTGTTTATTATTTACAATAAACATTTGTTCGAACGCAAGCCAAAGTGCGCTTATTAGTTATTCTATTGGATTCATTCACATAAATCAAATGTAGTTGTTGTTGTTGTTGTTGTTTTAGTCGCTTCTGGCCAACTCGGGCGTCGAACCTGCGTTGACTATATGCTGAACTTGTATTCTGAACTTTTAACCTTTTGTCGGACAAATTTTGTCTTCACGTTAGTTCATAAGATTTATTATGATTTTTGTGTTTTTGTCACCAGTTATTTTGCTGAGTGTAAGCAACATTTTGAAACTCATAAATCTAATTGAGCCCAACGGACCACCCACCGACTTTACGTTTGTATGCATATATGCCAAGTTAACTATCTATAGTTGAAGTAGATTTTTTTATAACATCACTCTTTAATGGATGAGCTTAGTAGATTTTAATTGTTAAGTTCCTAAATTGTGTCCAGAAAACAATTCAAAGTTCTCAATTTTACATATACATATGTATTTATAACACGGAATACTCGTAAAGATTGAATTTCACTCTCTGGCTAAAAAATCATTTTACCAATTGGACCACAATGTCCTTTGTCGTTGTGCCTAGTCGCCAGAGCATATACTTTGCTTGTTAGAGTTTCAAAATGCAAAACCGTACCGAACATAAAAATCCGAAACAACAAAACACACGAAGCCTCAAAAGTCAGCAGAACTCATATTCTTATCAATTTTATTGCATGCGACTTAAACAAACAGCAATTGAAAGTTGAGCATGCTCAATAAGCTTTGGCAATAACAACCTTTCTTGTACCCTCCCACACATAGATAGTTGCATGGATTGAGAGACTTTTAAGCATCCTTTTTTTACTGGCAAACAAACAAAAAAACAAGATACGCAAAAATCCCAAGTGTAACGTAAAACTCATTTGTTTTCATAAAATACGGATTTACTTTCCGCATGAAAGAGGGAAGAAGTCCCAGACTCCGCAGGGATTTTCGCTGTTTTGCATATGAGCCGATGACTGTCTATATGTAGTACCCCCGACTGTCGAATCATCCTCGCAGCGCCTTTTAGCCACGTTAACGTCGAGTGACACTTGCGCATATCTTTATATACTTTTTATTTCATTTTGAAAGGCTTAAAAGTAGCTCTTTTCACTCGACTGCTAAGCACGTGCGCCCCCCGACAACCGACGCCAAAATCGACAACAACAACATCAACATCCCTGGGCGTATGCAATAAATTCGTGCACTTTTTCATTGCAACGTGTTTATTCACAGTTTGAAGTACTCGGCTGTGGGGCTTGGGTGAGATGAGTAGGAAATATTATTGAAGCACAGTTCTGAGCCACACACAACACAATACAACTCAGACTTACGTACGAGTTCGGTTATAAATTGCAGTTTGTTGCAAGTGGATTGTCACAAAAACAAAACTAACAAAAACGAAAAAAGAGACTAAACAAAACAATAAAGCGACAAACAAAAACAAAAACATGTACATTTTGATGCGAGAACAAAAACAGTAAACTTTTGTGTTTGTTGCACTTGTTTTGCGGCATTTTGGCGCCTTTCTCACAGTCTCACGTCCATTTACCGAAAGTTTCGCCGCATGCAACAAAGAAACTTTCCACAAATGAATTAATCACTTTACGTACACTAAAAAATTGCATTGTTGCAGATTTCATAAGCTTTGCTTTTTTGTAGATACAGTGTATAATAACACGAACATCTGACAGAACAATGGATCGCAAAAAATATCTTATTTAATGTGCACAATTTTGTTGAAATTATTTAACAAATTTATCTTACTGCAATTTACTCCTCCCACAGCAGTTTATATATCCTTTTCTTTCATGAAATTAATTTAATTCTAATGGAGTTTCAGTTTTATTTGTATTTTTCAATTCTCTTCAAATACTGTTCAATAAGATTTTTGTGCGCTTCGCGTGTACTCAAACGTATTTCGCTCTTTGACTGCAAATCGATTTAAAATTTTTGAGTTTCATTTAAATATGCCAACAAATTTGCTATTTTCAGAAAGAGAAAACAATGTGTGATTCAATTTCGTTTCCATTAACTTAGTCGAGTTTTTTAGCTCAACAATGAAAACGTTTTTGTTATGTTGAACATTTGCCAACAGTAGGCAAACTTTTTGATGATTTTAAATACTTGTTTTTATTCAATGAGTTTTTGGTGAGTTTGAACAGTTTTCTGCAACTTTGGGTTGTTGGACTTGGTGCTTGTTTGTGGCTTACATTACTATTTTATGTTTTGTGACTGATTTAAAATTAAAGCGGTTTTAGGAAAACTTTCTATTGCGATCGGGAACTCACAAAAATGTGTAGGGTTACAAATTTAAAAGAGAATATTCAACATTACTAATTTTATACCATCAGAGAAAAATGTGTTCGTAATTGAAAATAATTGAGCAGTTTTAGATAAATGCAAATCAATACAAAATAAGCATAAACAATTTTCCGAGTGCCCAAAGTTTTTGTGTGCGTCTTCACGATGAATATATTTTTACCGCTTCTTTAGTCCTTGTTTTTGGAGACACAATTGTTATCCTTTAATTATAACTTTTCATAACGAAAGAAATACAATTTCAATTTTATAACGCAATTTGTTTTCGTTGTCTTGGTCCTTTTTGTTTTTCTTTCTCTTTGCCTGTTTTCAGTTGACAGCCGGCACTTAAAAGAGTCTATAGAGCGTGCCGAGTTTTCCCTACAACTGGAGCTGTGGTTCGGCGAACAGAACGGAACGAGCAATCTAACTCTGGCCTCGACACGCACCCTCCAATTGAATTTCCATCCGGGAAGGGGACTTCATTATCATCTGCCAGTGCTGTTCGATTATTTTCACTTGGCCGCCATCAGCGTGGGAATACACGCGAGTCTGGTGGCCCTGCACCAACCGTACATCAAGTGAGTAGCGTAAAGTAACATTATGTGGGATGGCATAGACGGGCCAGTCAAGAAAGAAACGGCCGATTGATACGCAACAAACTGGTCAGACAGGGGTGATTTTTTCACATATGTTGATGTCTGAGCCGTTGATTGTAGGTGGTGACGACATTCCTCACGTCTGATATGCTTTGATTTCAGTATTCAGCCTACATACTAACGTCACTAAGACGATTTTATGTCAGATACCGTGATCCCTAATGTCACAGTTAGTAGTCATATTTTTTACAGTGAATTTAACTATTTACTTGCACAGAGCAACCTTTAAATGTGTGCTTGTGAAAGGATGTAAGCAGTAAACTTGCCGAGCTTGGATACGGGCTTGCGTAGCCATGTTACCGGAGTGTAGATAATGCAGCTGTGAAAGGGTCACGGGTCTCTAATGGCAGCAGCATTAAATTTCACAGCATCACAAATCATTTCCAACTCATTAAAATTGCACATCGTACGCCAACACAAGCCGAATTTGAACAAAGTCGCAAATGCAAACATCTTGGCTATGAAAAGCTTAATCTCCACCAATCCGCCCAGTTGTCTGACCCTAGACTAAAGTCAGTGTTATTCATAAATAGTCGCCTGCTTTGCAAATAACAGCAACAACAACAACATGTATACATTTTAATGACTCTGAGATATTGTTATTCTTGGTTCTTCCAATGCAAAATGCAACAGAGTGCAGAAACGCAACATGGTGTCCTTACCGCAAGTCCTGCCCCAAAACTTGCTCCTGTCATGGCGAAGGCAGTTTTCATGTCGTTTGATCCACGAAAAGTTTGTATATAAGAGACGAGCAATAAACTTGCACACTTCAAGTCAAAGCACAAAGTTTTCATCTACTTATTTCATAAATTATTCCATAAGCAGTCATGTATCGCTAAAAGTTGCTAGTTAGTTTAGTCAAGTTGAATCAACTTGCATTAAATCGCTCTTTTAAACGTTTCTCTTTTGTGCTTATCGGATACAACTTATTAAGTTAATAAAACTAGAAACATTCAAAAAGTGCAGTAGAGCTAAAACTAAAAAAACCATGTCCCTGACTATTTTCCTCAAACCGATTTTAAACTTCTTAAATTATTTGTTTCTCCAATTATACAACCTACCAAAATATAATTTTTATAGTTTTGATATAGCATCTGAATTTTATTTTATTTTTATTTATTTTGACTTGCATGGACATAATTCTCCAAACTAAAAATGCTTATAATGGAATCATTTCATACACCCACAATCATGATGTACAACTCAAAGGAAATCGTTCTTAAATTTCGTAAAAATATGGTAAGATCTTCTCAAAGATTATATGAGTAGTACAGATCGATCGGTTTACTTAGCAAAGGCCGAGTTGTCTGTAATTGTAGATCGTATTTCTTTTGGACCGAGTGACGTACCTCAACTGTAGTCAAATCATTAAAATTTCGCACTTGTAGATTTGTCTCTATAAGCAGCAATTTAAACTAAAAAGATTTGTGAGTTTCCTACTCTTAGTTACGCTACACATCTGTGTGTTTTTTTTTAGTGCCCCCAAAAGCTCAAAACCGTGGAGTGCTGGAAAATTAAGCTGTCGCGGAAGTACGTCCCCGGGACCACTGGAGGCAGTTTTCTTTGGACCACAAATTGGCGGCACTACGAAATGCAGCGGTGGCCCGGGCGGACGACTCCTACAGTCTCGTCAAGTACATCGCGAAATCTGCTGCCTACTTTTAGGAGCCATAGAGAATTTAAAAGTGACTTTAAACGAGTTCAGCAAAGTTTTGCCACCGAGTGTTAATAGTCAAATTGGCTCGCCACCCCTGCGTGAGAATGATACCAACGAGAGGCTACAGTCGCTTATGGAACAGGCCAAGGTGAATACAAATCTTTATCCATCTTAATTGTAATAAAACTTTTCTCTTTGCAGTTGCACGATTCAGAGGAAGACTTCGCGATTCGCGCCAACTCTGACATTGCGCAACTGTGTGCGGAGTCTATTATGTTTTGGCGTCGTATTCTGGTCGCGTCCGCCCAACAATCGGTGCACACCCTTCTCGCCCGTAAGCATCACATTCTTCGCGTCCGTCGTTTCGCAGAGGGTTTTTTCGTGATAGAGAATCCTCGGCATTCGGCTGCCGGCTGCTACGACAGCAATTACCAGAACTATATAGCAGTGGCGGAGATGGCGCGCAGAAGTCGATATATGCAGTCTCTACCCCCATTGCCTGTCCATTGTATACCAATTGATGGCGACACAAATTCATTACCATTGATTTTCGAAGATCGCTACATAGAGCCACCAAATTATGCTCGACGTCGTTCCGGCAGTGATCCACATCTAAACGCACATGAGGTCAACGGACAACAAGAGGCGATACCAACAGTAATATCAGCATCTACCAAACGCAAGACCTCAGCAGTTACTTTGATACAACTAGGCAAAACACACTCCATAAACAGTTTAAACGGAAGGCCAACGCCCAATCCTAAGGACTGCACAGCATGTAATTTTAGCTATGAGTATCAAAGTCAAACTGGCAATGGTGATGAGCGCTCAAATGCCAAATGTGTACTGACGCCTCGTTTCGCTTTGGGTGGTGAGATTCTTCAGGCGAGCCTCACTATTACGCCAACTGCCGTCGTTCCCAAAGTAGAGAACAGCACATCAGTTGGCAATGCCAACTGTGTTGGCCTAAACCCACGAAACCTGTCGCGACATTCAGTTACCGGTTTGCTTGAGGACTTAGATTGCTTAGGACACACAACAGGCCTGGACACTGCTTTAGTCTGCGCCAGTGGTGGCACCTTGCCCACAAGGCACAGCAAGTCCCTGGACCAGCTTGACGGCACTGCTGTGCAAAGTGCACCGTCCTTGCGTCAGACACAAACAATATACTATTCACGGAAGGAAATGGCGGCACAAGATGGCCATTACCAGATGAATCCTGGCAAAGCCAGCCTCATTGGGCGTAACACGCTTCCCAATCGTGCATCTAAAGTGCAAGCCGAAGATTTGATGCGCAACATCTCCGAATTTCGTAGGAAGTACAAAAATTTCGAAGAGCCAAGCAAACGCGCAACCAACTCGGCCATTTCCGTAGATCAGGATTTGTTGAAACCTTTTATAAATAACAAGTTTGACTACTTAAACGAAATTAAAATGCTCAATCCGCCCAAACAGTTGAATGGCCTATCTAACTCGTACTTTAACTCCCTGCCCAAGTGCATGGCGAATGGAGTCGAACCTCCCCCGCGCAATTCTTATCCACCGGTACCAAACAGTACCACGCATACGGAAGATGGTTTTTTAAAAGCAGCGTTGAGTCAAATGCAACCGCACACAAATTTTCAATCACACTACATTACAATGCCGCGCAGCAACTCCTCGCAAGCGCTCCGGCAAAGAAATTTTCAAGACCACGCCTATAACCAGAACTCCTCATCAACAATACCACGCGCTGTGGAAATAGCACGTGTTCGTGTCTCGGATATTAAAGAAATGCTAAAAAACGGTGGGGCTCTCTGCAAGGAATCTAGCAGCTCTGAAAGTGATATACCCTCTAAACTTCGTCAAGCCATGTCTGAGCAGAAGATGCTCAGCTCAAACAGCGTGCCCTTCCGCCTCGATACGACAACGACGACCAGCAGTGACCCAAATACAAGTGGGTTTAGTGAGTCACTACCCAATCTAGCGCCACCACCAGAATTCGATTCCGATCCACAGAAGCGTGTCTACAGTAACTCCACGTCATCGCTGAGCGAGGAGAGCGGTTGGGTATCCAGTAGACGTAGTTCGTGTGGCCCATCTAGTCCAGACACAATCACAAACGAGGAGAAGAAACGTCAAACACATATCACCGTCGGCATGGAAACGAAACTGAATGGCGAACAGCTACGACTCAAATTACAAAAACTCTTCGACCAGCAACAGCAACACCATCAAAAGCCTAAGAAGCAACGCCTAGCAGCCAGTAGCAGCATCTTTCAAAATCGTACACCGTCGTCAAAGACTAATCCTGAATTGCCGGTACAAAAAAAGGTTTCATCGATTACGGTAACCATTAAAAAGGAACGTTCAAGATTACAACTCGATAGGTTGCGTAAAATTCCCAATGGAGAATCCACCGAGGTAGAGGGCGACTTCGAACGGCCTCCCATTCATCGAAGGACACGCAATAAGCACGCGAAGTATGAGAAATCAAAGTCGGACTTTGATATTACCAGTTTAAAAGAAGACGTGGCATTCGATAATGTCTGTGTTCCACCACCAAGGCAATTTCAGGATCAAGATGTGCTGCCACCCGACGAGTTTCGTGATCCACCTCCACCACCAGCTACTAGTTCAGCACCACCTCCATTAAAAGCTACAATTCAAACAATATCACCATCAACAACTACCAACACCAACAGTGATCTCAAAAAGTTGCCAAGCAACGTGAAAGCGTCAAAACCCAAGCCAAACAAGAGCTGCAACATAAGTCCAAGCAAACACAATACGCCCACTGTGGCACAAGTCCACACTTCACACCATCATGGGCAGCTCTCTCAGCCACCTCTAAAGGAGCTGCATCAACAGAAGCAAATAGTGTTACAACGCCAACCAATTAGTGCCGTCGACAATCCGGTTTACCACATCTACGAATCGCTCAAACCGATGTCAACTCCCGCTATTTTCATGAACAAGCCGGTTTTGAAATCCCACAGTTTAGCGGAGCTAAAGCGCAGCCGGGAATTACTCAGTACCACCGGCAACCATCAATGCCCAAATAGCAAACATCAGACTAATGCACATCTACCAATTGGAAATGCAACTGCCATTGAGCAATTAAACTACGAGCCAATGCATAATGGTAACAGAGGCGGTGGTGGTATTTGCGGCTCAACCACGGAGACACTCGAAACTGAAGACGAAAATAAAGAGAATACCAATGGATCTAATGGACAAAATATCCAAAATGGACAAATTCATCGCACCGATAGCCAAAAGTCATCTACGGGTTCAAAGTTCAAACGCAAAGGTCACGATGTCGGGGGACTTTCGCTGCTCGAGTTTGAAAAATACCGCGAGGAATTTCGCAAGCAAATCAAATACACAGGCAATATTTACTCCGACTTTGCTAAGTTGGCATCCGAACTGCCGTACTTCTACATAAGCGACGAGTATCGTGTCTTCTCGCCACACGGTATGCATTTAATCATCTGTGTTCACGGTCTGGATGGCAACTCAGCGGATCTACGTCTGGTGCGCACCTACCTGGAGCTGGGCCTACCGGGTGTCAATCTCGAATTTCTTATGTCCGAGCGCAATCAGGGTGATACATTCTCCGACTTCGACACCATGACCGATAGGTATACATTCCACCAAATCTACTCATTAATTACACTCACATTCTGTTCTCTAACCCTGCAGACTCGTTGCTGAAATCCTATATCATATCGACTCTTGTGGACTGAATCCAGCGCGTATTTCATTTGTCGCACACTCTCTGGGAACAATTATCGTGCGCAGCGCACTCGCACGACCTCAAATGCGTCAGCTACTGCCACGCCTGCACACCTTCCTATCACTATCTGGCCCGCATTTGGGTACGCTCTACAACACAAGTGGTCTAGTCAACATGGGTAAGCAATCCACACAAACGTATGTATTACAATGCAATATTACCTTTTTTATTGCATTTTTAGGCATGTGGTTCATGCAAAAGTGGAAGAAGTCAGGTTCGCTTCTACAGCTCTGTATGCGCGACACAACCGATTTGCGCAATAGCTTTCTCTATCGGCTCAGTCAGCGTAGCACCTTACATCATTTTAAAAATGTACTGCTCTGCGGCTCCAGCCAGGATCGCTATGTGCCGGCGCACTCTGCGCGCTTAGAGCTTTGCAAAGCCGCCATACGTGACAATTCCAATCTTGGGACTGTTTATAGGTATTTATTATTATTATTATCAGCCATTTTATTTGTTCTGCATTTATCACCTGCCTTTCAGAGAAATGGTGCACAATATTATGGCACCCATCTTGGCCAGACCCGAATTAACGCTGACGCGCTTCGACGTACACCACGCATTGCCACATACAGCCAACACACTAATCGGCAGAGCTGCGCATATTGCAGTTCTTGACTCGGAACTGTTCATCGAAAAATTCATGCTAATCGCAGGTCTTAAGTATTTTAGTTAACAGAAATAATAATAGTTACCATTAGTAGAAACTTTAACAGCCGAAAAGAGAATTGATTAAATTGAGGAATTATACATTGATTAAGGAATTACAAAGAATTATAGTATCTTATATATTCGAAAGTCCAAATATATCTCATTTGGGAACATCAAATCAAATCCCAAATCAAAAAACATACATATTAGCAGTTAAATGTTATTCTAGGAAACTTTAAAAAACACTTAGGTTTTCCAATTTTATATGTATTTTGATGTACTTTAGATTTCTGATCAAATACACCTCATTTTTCAAAAAAAAAATTATAAATGTTTATCCAGGGTCCAGAATATGTCAACCAGCCAATTCATGAATCCAAAAAATTATGTTCTACTCTAAAATGATATTTCTTTGGTTTTGTAAAGATTTTTTTGTCAAATAGATCAGGCAACAATTTCCGCATTAAAGTTTGCATTTAAGAACTGAAGCCAGAACTGAAATCGATATACATATGTATCAAAAAATGTAGAATTGTTGGCAACAATAAATCACATATTCACTTTATTATTAGAAAATTCCTTGATCCCGGGTGAAAAAGTTGAATTTATCACTTTAAATGTAAATTGAGAAATTAAAGCAGGAAGGTTTGCTGTTTTTAAACTTCTTAAAGGGTACTGTTTATTAAAAATTTATGGATGAAGTTTGCTTGTAAGAGTATATTATTCCATTATATTTTATGAATTCAAAGAATGAATCAATTCAACACTTTAGACTCAAGATTTTTATATATTACTTATCGTGAGACTTCCGTGGGATGTTTGGCACGGAAAATACAAAATTAAAGTCAGAATATTAAAAACTGATTGTGAAAAATCAAAACCAAAGACAACTTTTAAATCAAAAACACAAAATACAAAAACAGAACAGAATGAAGAAAATTTTTAATAAGTCGTTAGAATTTGTTATTTATATTTCAAATATACAAGCTTAAAACTTACGAACCAGGAATTAAACCAAAGACGAATAAAAATTGTATATGTAGTTAGTCTTAGGAATGATAAACGAGCCAAAAACAATGTAAACGGTATTTAATTACGAATTGAACTTAACCAAAGATGGTATTGTACGCCCTTCACAATTATTAAGTACACGATACCAATGAAATATGAAGACGATTTTTAATTCAATCACAATGATTTTGCATGCAAAGAGTCTTTTGAAAATTTATACCGCTTGTAGAAAGCAATTTAGAAATACTGATATACATATATGTAGTTAGGGCAGAGTGTAGCCAAGCATTAGAAGTAGAATACGATAGATGACCGCCAGACAGTAGAGACCGAGTCAATTAGGTTTAGAAAATGGTTTGCTTTTGAATTTAATATGTAATAGGGAACAATTTGTTAGAACGAATATAATAAAAATGAGTAAGTATAGGAGGCCAACTGTGAGAGACTTTTGCTGCTTATTTAACACTAATTTCTCACTTAATCATGATATTTATTTTAATGGAAACTCTTTGATAACCGCACTCCTTTTTCGTATTGACCGTCCTGTGTAAAATAAGCTTGCCATTTATGTGTTTCCTTTGATATTAATAATAATAAAAGCCAAAATGATTTGCAAGTCTTAATTAAATTTCAAGTGTATACAAACATCACGAAAAAAACACGATTTGGAAAAAAAGTGTATAAATTGTTGCTTAAATAAAAGAAATTCAATATAATTCAGTTGCTATTGATTCATTTCCACAAACTTAGATTTTAAATGATAACATTAAATAAAACTGAAAACAAAACGCATACGTTTTTTTCTTTTTTAACTACTTTTTTCAATCTTTAGACCAATTTAAGCATTATATTCGTAGCCAATTGGCGCTGAAATCAAAATTGCTAAACACTAATCGTTTGATCTGATCTGGCAAAACAAAGATGCTTGACATGATATAAAATTACAAAAAAACATTAAAAGTTTCCAAAATCTAATTCTAATTTAATTTTCAAATGCACCAAACGGATGTAAGTCGATTTCGAAATACTGTTTTACCGACTCTAAGAAAGCGCCTCTTTTGGCAAAGAAACTAACCTTAGATGGTTAGCGGCAGTCGGGCGAAACAAATGAACAATTTTCAACTGAAAATTCGTGCCTTCCCTTTTGGCATAAAAAGCTGACTTTAAATGACATATATCTAAGGTTTTATTAAATTTTTAATTGTTAGCATGAAACTTCATAATGAACAAACATGAAAGTGAACGGTTTTCGGTGCATTGATACTTTCCTTCAATATACCATGGACCAGTCTAAGCACAAAAAAATAAGAGAAATTGCTTAGGTTAAATGCTTTTTTGGCGTGCAGATTTATCAGACTCTGTTTTTCGATTCGAAATTTCAAATTGGGCCTTTTATAATTATATTGCTGAAAATAATATACAAAATGATTAGAATTCTGGATTGTCAGCTTTTACGATTTTTTCTAACTTTAATGTCTGAAAAATTACCAAAAAACAGTAAAAAAAAAATTTGCAGCTTGGCAACACTGTTACCGACTATCATTCCTCCTGCAACTTGTGTAAATAATAATATTTTTTAGAAAAATGGTGCGAGTTTTAATAAACAAGCATGAGGTTCTTGTAGACCACACTACTAGCAATAATCACACCGACTTACAGTACGAAATCCAAGAGAAAACGGTGTGTTTTTTGGTGCAAAAATTGTTTCAATATTAAAATTCGTTCTATCTTCACAGCAACTGAACCATCTCGAATTTTACCTTGAGCAAAATGGAAAACGTTTATCAGCGGATAACAGCATCGATGCCAGCCGTGACGTGCACTGTATTCTACGAGTATGCGGCGGAAAGGGCGGATTTGGTTCTATGCTGCGAGCTATTGGTGCACAGATTGAAAAAACAACAAACCGAGAAGCTTGTCGCGATCTGAGTGGTCGCAGATTGCGGGATATAAACGAGGAAAAACGCTTAAGAGCTTGGTTGGACAAACAAGGTGAACGCGAACGAGAGGCAGAAGAACGCAAAAAACGAAAAATTCAAAAATTGTTAGCCGTACCGAAACACGAGTTCAAAGATGAAAAATATGAGGAGGCACGTTCCAAAGTTACGGAAAGTGTGAACGATGCATTCGAAGAGGGACTAAAAAAAGAGCTAGAAGCTAAGAAAAAAGCCGAAAGTTCTGAGCAAGCATTGAGCACAGGTGCTGTAAAACGTAAAAACGCTGATGATGACAAATTTGCAGATGCCAAAAAGAAGAAGATAGTCAAAGGTGGACTATGGCTAGGCGATGATCTATCAGACACAGAAGATAGCGAGGATAATAGTGATGTTGAAAAGATTAGTGGTTCCGAGAAATCGAAAAGCGTAGTTAAATTGTAATTTCTATTTTCATTTAATAATAATTCATTTAAATAAAGCTAAATTTAAGTCTACTGAGTAACGAATTGTGAGGAGACCCACGCGAGACCCCATTTCAGATTTGTGAGCATGAATTTAAGGGCTTTCGTCCACTGCTCCTCTGAGTTGAACTGTATCCTGAAAATAAAAACAATTAATAAAAGTTCTTACGACAATTATTGGGTTTCATTATACTTTATAGAATAGGAGTTTCCCGTTGATGGATCGATTATTTTTCCTTTATCCATCTTGTACGGCAGTAAAAATTCTGTATCACGTTTTTCTACTTCCTGCTGAAATTGTGTAAGACAGTCCAAAAAAGCAACCATAGCGGCATCGAACTTTGTGTCCCAGAAGAATTTAAAACCACCCGTACCATAAAGTGGTAACTCTCGATTTTCGCCCAATACTTCCACATAAGAATGATTGCCAAACGGCACAATACGATAACGTTCAAACGTTAGATTTATCTTACGGGCGAGCGCAGACAGCAGCAATACTGTTTGACCCCAAGCAGCATTAATCTCAGGCCAGTCAACAGAAACAGATGGTAAACGGCCAAGACGAAAGTTATTGATTGTACCAAAGTGGCCAGCATGCCAAATATGAAAGGTTATATTAAATATATTCGTATCTTTTAGCTTCTCCAACTGTTGCTTAGCGTAATTAATCTGGCATTCGAGACTTCGCTTATCATCTTCAGTCAACATCAGTTCTCGCCTGTGTTTCGTATACTCACGCCAATACGATTCTTCTTGCTCGTGCAGCTTTTGTTTTTCCAACTCCTCTTCTGCTATTGAAGCATCAAGTGTTTTTTCCTCTTCCTTCAGGCTGGACAATTCTGCCAACAGCTTTTGTTCGTTTTCCTTTAAGTCTGCCAATTCTTTTTCGAGTTCCCCAACATTTGGCACTTCTTGTTGCTGTTCCAACTCTTTCAAATAATTTTTATAATCGGTCCATTCCTCTTCGGCAATTCTCAATTCACGGTCCATTATTTCGAGCATAGAATCCGCACACTCTTCACAGAGGGGATGATCAATTTCGGAATTGGACGATAAACAGTCAAAGAGTTCAGCTTTCAACTTGAATGATGCACTGAGCTTTTTGTTTTCTCGACCATCCGAAATGAGCATAAACCCTGTACCGTTGATGGAGTCTGTAATTCTGTATGGTGGTACAAAATGGTCGAAACTGCTTGCGTCCTGGTTGCCGATAGTGTTTACATTGGTTTCGTAAATGGGCACTAAATTGATGATTAATGTCAAAAAAATCTTTAAAAAAAATAGTCGGAGCATCTTACGTGATAGCTCGGCCATAGCGTGAACGCTGATCTTCTCAAGACTATCGTCCAGCACAATAGGCTGAAGGCAGCGCTGGCAGGCGAACGAGACAGGCACCTTATCCTCCTCAGTCATGACGGAACTCTTTTTCAAAATTTAAATTAATTTTTGTTTTGTATTGCGCTTCAACATATGTTTTAGTGATGAGCAATTTTCCAAGACTTGTGCTATTTTCACGGTGACTCGCAATTCACAGTGACTGACCGTGATTGAGCAGCTCGCTAAATGTAATTTGTAAGAAGCAATCGCAATTGTCACCGTGTGTGTGAAATCACGCTCATGACTAGAATGACGAATTCTCAAATATGTCTTTCGCATCTTTTCTCTCTCTTGCTCATTGTCGCAAACACAAAAATGTACTTTTGCAATTTGGTGGAGACATAAACAATAAAAGATTAATCATAATAAATGCGCGCGCATGCATCGACGAAAATCCATTTTGTTTGTTTGTCTGAATCAGCTGGAAAAAAGCATAATTTTCGTTAAATACCATGTTTAGCATACAATTTTCGGCCAAAAAGTCACTTTTTTCCAACTTCTCACAAGTCTGTCGAATAACAAACAATTGTTTGTACCAACTGTAGTGTGATGGCACTTGACGCAATCAAAGTGGTGACAGAGTCTCTCGTAATCAACTTGGCTGCCGGTCCTCAATCCATCAAACTCAAAACAGGAAACAGCTTAGCTGATGCAAGCGAACATAGGACAAGCCAATACTTTCTGCTTCGTGAAAGATCCATTTCGACAATGACAATTGAAAACGCCCATGGCGTGACATGTCACGTGGAATTGTCACTTCACTTTCGCTTGTTAAATTGGATTCTCTTTAGCTAACCGTTAATAAATCCGCTAAATTCAAAATGTTCGTTGTAAAACACTGTTCTAAAAAAAATTAATATCAGCAGACTTATTCAACTCGAGTTAACTCGCCAATGACCGTTAACGAAGGTTCAAAGTAACGTTCTTGTAGTTCACGTACTGTACAAGCGGAACCCAGATTAAATTCAATTAAAATTGTTATCTTTTGTCATCACAGAGTAATAGATCAGAACAGTGTTATAAATTTTTTCATATTTTTTATTTTTAATGTAAAATTATATTATACTGCATATTTCAAAATATTTATTTCGCATTTTCCTTTGGTAATTGCTTAAAAGCTAAAATAATTTAATTATAAATGTGATAATATACAATATAAATCTAAAATTCAAAGTTTGTTACAAAAGTTTTACGATTAATGGATTAATACGATTGAGTAAACTTAAATACTTGAGAAACAATCTGATTTTTTTATTTCTTTATTTGATTTGTGACATGACAGTTAAATGGAGTTATATAAAAAAATCAGACTGTTAATAATTAATGATAAATGATGCATTTGTATATATCTATCCCAATAATTTAATTTGATGATTCTTCTGACAGCTTGTGTAGATCAGAATAGTTTAATATTGCGCGATGGAGGAACTCGTACTGTGCCTAAAATAAGAAAATGGTTTTAATAAAAATTAAGAAAATTAGGAAGGGAATATAAGAAAATTGAAAATAGAGAAAAGACTAAAAATGGAACCATTAAGGACTTAGGCTGCATAGTTGCAACGCAAGCCGAATGTACTCTAACATCATCTAGTCACTAGAGTACTTTTACGTAACAAAATGATTTCTAATCCCTTGAAAACATTTTCACGGCATGACAATACACCATACTATTAGTTTACTTCTAGTCGGCTGTTTACTTTTGATTTTCGTTATTTCAAATATTCCAAAAGATAATAAACTTTACAACACTTATTTTTAAATACACCAGACGCGTATAAACCTTATTTCACTATCATATCTTACAACAATTTTGAAATACATAAGTGTTATTTGCATATTCTTACGCGCATATGCGCAAATCGCACACGCAAATTGCAATTACGAACCGCCCCATGGGTTTGTTGTTTTTTTACTCTTTTGTATAGAATTGGTACATAGTTGTCCGAAATGTTATTAAAAGCGCAAAGCAATCTCACTTTGTGCCCATTTACAATACATATTTTTTTAATTTTAGATACATTGCATTATAAATTGTTGAAAGTATAAATGTTCATTATTAATGTGTTGTAGCATTGCAAACTATACTTACGTATGTGTTGATAAGTCCAAGTCGCTGAGATCTCAATTTTCTTGTTATAGAACATATATCTACACTCTTCTCTATTCTAAGATGTTGTACAAGTATGCACATGGCCACAAATATTGAACTGCGATCAGTACCCAAGCTAAAAAATACATTTTTGTTATATATTATTTGATGACATTTTTAGGTTAAAAAGATGAGTTTGCGTGATTTTTTTTTTTAAACAAATGTATAAGTCAAAATATATATGTGTTTTCAATTATTCATTACGTATTATTAAAAAAGAATTCGCTACCTGCAATGGACTGTAATAGGCGATTGGCAACCTATATTTTTCTGAGAGTTGTAATGATAGTAGGCTTGATCAACTAGCTCAATTATTCCTCTACACACTTCAGGAACTTCTCCATCGACTGTTGGCCAACCATTATATTGAAATTGTGTTACTTTAAGAGTATCGTCTATTTTACAATTAGTAACATGAAATTCTCGTCTCGTATAATACGGACAATTTTCGCTTTGTACATATTTAACAAGAATATGGTCATACTGGATTTCATCATCGGCCCAATAACGGGGACATTTGCGAGGAACATCACCAATCTGAAATGTTAACAATATGAAAATTTATTTCAACAATGCATTTTGAATTGAAAATTTACGTTAAAAATTTCATATTCTTTAATATCTTAACGGAAAAATAAAACCTTTATAAAAAAAAACAATTTTAAAATTATTAATCACAATTAAACTTTACCATCATAGATTAAAAACTTTCCAAAAACCATAAAAAGCCTTATTTTTATAGTTATTATTGAGCATTAAGTAAATATTTTAAAATAAAACACTTCTTTAAATTAAATTAATTTTAAATAAATATAAAAAGGAGAGATGACAAATAATTTAAAGTAAATTGTATAAGGAAATTGTTTTTAACATAAAAAACAGAAGTGGTTAAATCATTATTATCCTTTCTATGTTTTATCTATGTATTTACATTGATAAGAGTAAAATGATTAAAACTTTTACAAAAACATATACATTCAAATCATTGCCATATTTGAATTCAGACCTTATGAAACGATTGTGTGTGCTTGCAACACAAAAATACAAACCTCAGATATCATTATAAGAGTAGTAACACTTTGTTCTGAAATCATTCTCCAAAAATCTCCAATAGTATTTTCCATTGGATCTTGTGTTATGATAAATACGTCAGAGTTATTATATCCTTCTATAAAAGAAGCGTTGATGTAAGTAGAGTTATCCTTCAATGGTACTGGACTTAAAATAACCTGAAATTAAACAGAAATTAAAGATCAGTTAAACCATTCAGCCATAGCGAAAACATATTATTTTCTAATAATTATATTATTTCGAGATTATCTAACCCGACATTGAATGACACTGAAATCGCTTACTAATGTTCTTAAGACCAACACAAATTGTAAACAAAGAAATATTTAACATGTAAACTTTTCAAAAACCTCTGTGGATTCCACAAGTATAATTTTGTTTTCTTGTATATTTCATTTGTAATAATTACGCTATCGCTGCCTGCTATTCACCTCACCCAAACAATCTTCTTGATGGGATTAGCCCCATCGTCTTTGTGTTACATACATATTTGTTTTGCACAATACAAACAAAAAAGCTATACAAAATCTCAAGCCCAACGATTAAAATATCGTCTTTTGGTGTTGATCATACTTAATAATATTCATCAATTAATGATAATCTTCATACGAAAGTTTTTTATAAAAATGAGGTTTTTAATACGATTACTTACTCTATTACGATCATAAGGAAGTATTTCATTGCTTCTGTTTTTCGTTCTGTTATCTTCATTTTCACCTACAGAACTAGTTTTATTTGTTTCGTCTGAAAATGAAATCAACTTCTAAAAAGAATATGAATAAATACTTATACAAATGATTTATTGAGATGATTGAAACTGACCTCAAATTCAACTTCTAATTTACATTTATCTTTTCCGTCATTTGGTTTTGATTTAAGATTTTCGATTGTTAATGCTAAAGTAATTACTGGAAGTTCCGTATTACCAAATGTTGCTGTGTCTAATAAAGCTCGATAGAGAAAGATGTATTGTTTCTAAAATTAAAAAGATAGTGATTAAATACAACTATTTTATACAATTATTGTGTATTTACCAATGACTGTACTAAAAAATTACGTTGATGTCGTAAATCACATACTGTGTTGAAAATAGACACAACATCGTCTTCTTCCAATTGTTGAATTAAAGAATCAAGAGCAACGAGAGTTCCAGTGCGCCCGACTCCAGCACTACAGTGAACCAAAATTGGCCCACGTTGCAGGGAATATACAGAATTGATTTGCCGTATAAATTTTATAATTCCATGAGGGTGTTCAGGTGCCATAAAATCCTTCCATGTAAGATAATGATACTGGGTAATCTGACGATGCTCTTCATCTTCACCAATTAAATTTTTTTTAAAAACATCTAATGAACGAACTATGTAATCTCCAGTCTTGTTTTCATTTAAAAATTTAACAGTAATATCGCCAAATAGTTTAACATCTAAAACTTTTTCTGGCCAGTATTTGGCGCACTTTGATTTGTTATATTCTTCTAAGTTTGTCAGCATTACAATAATTTCCAAATGTTGCTCCCAAATCATCCTCCAGAAATCATCAATTGTGCTTTCCATTGGTCCCTGTGCACAAATAAACTTTTTCCTTTCCTTGTAGCCAATAACAAAATTTGCATTTATATAATCTGACACATTTATACCATTTAGTGGCGATAGTTTGACTCTTGTTTGATCGTATGCTTTAATATCAGGGTATCTATTTTTTGAGCAATTCTCTTTCATGTCAGAATTTTTTGTAGTTCTGTCGCTAAAACGATTAGGAAGCATTTCATACTCTCTTAAAAATCCATAATCAGTATCTTTATGTCGATTTTTATATGCATTCATTAGATCAGCTTTGTGAATGGGTCCAATGTCAAAACCTTTTTGATTGACAGAACTTATAAAGCGGCTGTGGTTATTAGTGCGACTACCGAACAATGCTCTGTAAATATTTGTATATATATTATAATTTTCATTTTTTTTTATTGAGTAGTAGGTTGCAATGATTTTTAACTTACCTGAGAGTGTCCTGTAATGTTAATGTTTCTTCGCCTGGTACTGTATTTTTAGAATTGTAGTGATGCAAAAAACATAACGCGACAAGTACAACTAAAACTATTCCGATTAAAATCGCTAATGCTTCAATTACAATGTTCAGAAAAGCTCCAACTTCATCATTTGCTATAAATTGCTCCAATTCTGTGCCAGGTGTAATAACATCAAAATAGTCACTATATGCAGAGAATATTGTACCGTTTTCTCGCACTAAAAATAATTCCAAAGAATTGCAAATTATTCGTTAACATATGTAAGAGTTCGATTAAATGGAAATAAATTTATATACTCCTAAAAGTATAAACCCACTAAACAACATATTTCACTTATAAATAAATAAATATGTTCGAGGTTTCAAAAAGAAAGATTTAAAAATTTGGTATGAGTCCTTTTGAATTAGTTCATAAGAACTAAATTTGTTTCTACGAAATACTGTCCCAAATTATTTTTCAGTTTAAGAAAAACACGAGGTTATAGTTGTGTTCACCTTTTCTACAACGAATACGGAAGCTAAAAGAAAATGGCTTCATAGCGACTACAATGCGTACAAAATCTGCCCTTAATAAAGTTTTTAGGAACAAATAAATAAAGACAAATTTTAAACTCTGTCAATCAGATTTTTGTTAAATATTAAAGTTAATAATATCTTACCTATAACTTCCAAAAACCCTGTATAATTACTATTTACGTCTATTTCTCCGTCGTAAATATCATTGATAAGGTAGCGGGATGTGTATGACAACAGACCCAAGTCAGATTCATTTTTTGCTTCCGGATAAACTTTGGGATTCCTACGCTTCCTCTTATTTTCCATAATTTTAAATGCGGATTCTGAAAGATTTCCGGCTTTATTTAAATGTTCTCGTTGGGAAACATCTGGAAAGAACGAACCTTTTTTTAAATTAAAAAATTTTTCTTTTAATTTGCAATTTTATAATTTATTTACAATTCACATACCTTGTGTATTATTTTTTTCCAGTACTTGGGCTCGATTTTTTGAAACTTCTATTCCTTCGAAACATTTTCGACATGAATTGTCATTGAACACAATATTTTCTTTATTTTCGTCAAAACGAGATTCATCCCCAAGATATATTTCTGGTTTAAACAGTTTTCCACTCATCATTTCTGCGATGTAAGCGCCACCAGAAGTATTATTTTCATTATGAACTTCACGATAGGAGGATATTTTTAATTCATCTGGCGGAGGTAATTCTTTTTTTTCATTTTGCATTTTGACTAAGTAAAGCCTGTAGCAACAAATTGGTCCGTTCCTTTCACTAATTTTCGGGATGTACAACTTAAATACATGTTTCTTTGATCCGCTTTTCATCTTACTCCACATTATTCTACCAATGTTTTCTGGCACTGAGACTGGCATAACGCAACTCCCTTGCGCAGATTCACCTACTTTCTTGTGCCTTGTAATAGCTGTAACAGTTACACTATAATTTGTGTTTGGACTTACGCCATCGTATACAGTTCTATGATTTGGCTCATCCACTCTTTTAATTTTAGGACCCCATTTCTCAATTCGTAGTTTGCTATCCATATTGTAACTATAAGTACCTTCTAGAGAAATATGATAGGACATCACTTTTCCGTTTGGAACAGTTGGCGTGTTCCACGTTACAGCAATCGAATTCATGCGAGATATTTTATGATGAATGCAATTAACTTTTAGTTCCGTTGGTTTCGATGCAATACCGTCCATAGTAGTTCCATTTACTACATCAGACCATGGACCACAAATTTTGGTTAAATCACTACAAGCTCGAACTTTAAATTCATACTCTGTTGCAGTTTTTAAATTATCAAACATATACGGCAAGTTACGAGAGTTTTGTTGATAAACAGTTTCTTCTACGACTTTTGGCACTTCTCCAGATTCTGATACAATTAATTCGTAGTATTGTATATATTCTAATAAATCTTGAGATGGTGGATTCCATCCTATCGTAATTGTAGAGGCAGTACTCCCAGTAGTTTCCACTTTAGGTATAAAGATTGGATCAGTGTTTAATGTACGAATACTGACCGGATATTGGTGTGTTATTCCACTTCCAATCGAATTTTTTGCTGATATTCGTAAAATATAAGATGTATTGGGTTGAAACGTATCCAAAACATACGACGTATTTTTTCCTCCTATTAAATCCTTATAGTATTTGAATGTAGGACTTCCTTCTTGAGAAAACTGTATAAAGTACTTTTGTATGGGATCATTACCATCATTTATTGTCCAATTAATAAATATGTTATTTGCACCCACGGCTTTTGCAAAGTCTATGCTAACTTGAGGGACATCTAATACTAACAGAACAATTTCTTTTTTGAGTAGTTCCATCCCATCATGATCATAAAGAACGCAGGCATATGAACCATTTTCTTTTTTATACACCTCAGTGAATTCCAATGTGAAGTTTAGGTGTGTTGAATTAAGTTGCAACACATTTGCAAATTTGTCTAAAATATCTAAAGGAGAGCTGTCTTTCAACCATTTAAATTTCCTGCGCAGTGAATCGTTTTGAGGAAACATTTCAACCACACAATATAACACAACTCCATGTTTAATTTTTTGTTTGACTTTATCAGTATTACTTTGAACCACCCTAGGTAATATAATCGGGTTAAGTGTGTATTTTGTTGACTTATTTGATTTTGGGTCATCGCAACTATAATTTCCTTCATCTTTAAAACTGATATTTGCAATGACAAGCACATTTTCAATCAAGAATGATGAGTTTTTCGTTCCTTTGACATCTACGTTTTGAATATTTTGAACATCAAATAAGAACCTGAAGTAAATAAAAAATATTTTTTTAGAAATATGAATAACAAATATAAAACACTAAAATATTGCAATACTAACAGTCGCATCCACATGTATTTGTTTTTAAGCAAACATAAATAACATAAAACAAGACAATTAAAATTATATTTCGTGTCCGTACCTTTCATTAGTTTTATCAATAGGATTTCCATTATATTTCCAGGAAACATTCTTAGTTACTGAAGGGCATCTCAGTGAAATATTTTTACCAATTTCAGCAAGTTCTGAAAAATTAATTTTAATAATATTATTTTTATTTGTTTGTGTCAAACTTGATCGAAAATATTCATGGTAAAATCATATACTAAAAATAATTAGAAATAAAAAGTATAGAGCGTACTAACGACAAATAGGAAAATGTTCACATTTAAAAAAAAAATTCAAAAATGGATTCAGACGACCTAGAGAGTCGGCAAAAAATTATCTAACACTTAATACGATAGCCATAACATTTTAATCAATTCTTTTGCTAAAGTATATTTTAACTGGATACCACCACTCGGTCAAATATGAGGTTTGTTTTAGAATACTACTCCTACAACTTACTTGAGTAAGTTATATTCTTCAATCTAGTTATGGGGTTGTATCTTACGTTTTAGAAGTCAACATCTGTATTTCTTTATTATATTTCTGTGATTCAGAAATTGTCGAAATCTCACGATTCACATAATTTTAGAGTCGGGCTCCTCTAGGTTTACTCAATCAACAATCAAGCTTCGTTTTTATGTATCCTTGTAAATTTTGCTAATTCTTTTTAATAAACTAATAGTGTTTCTTTTTTAATTATCAGAGTATCTTCCGACTGCAGTTAAATAAAATCTCAATCAATTTTAGTAAATTGTTTATTTTTGAAGACTGTAGATATGTATGTATATACATATGTAGGTTTGTATTTTTTTTTTTCACACATTTAAGCAATATTCAATCAACTCATATGTATGTACATATATGTGTGCATTTATATACACATAAAAACCAAATCAAAACACTACCATCTTAAATAAATCTACATTTCTTTGTATTTCAAGCAATATGTAAACTCAAAAACAATTTATTTACACAAGTCGAATGTTATTCCCTTTTTTTTACCTTGCTGAACGAACTCTCCAGAGATTGCGGAATAGAAGACACTAAATATGATGAATGTCTGAATAGTATATATGAAATCCAAACGACTATGTGCGAATTGTAACGTGGAATCAGTCATTTCTGTAATTGTATGCATACGGTTTATATGCCAAATTATCACAATTTTTGGTTTTAGACACTTCGCCTCATTAAAAAAATGAATGACATCGCAAACACCGAAGACGCCGCACAAACACACACACAAACACACAGGTAAAATATACAGAACAAACAACACGCCACCTATTAGGAAAATCGGCAACTTGCGCTGTATGTATGTATATATTATTATTGTTTTGGGATTATTAGTGTTATTTGGCGTGAGTGAAACACAAGTGAGCTAAAAGCGCTTCTTTGACGCAAAAGTGTCTGTGCAGAGTTGAAAAGAAAGGAGAACCAAAATGGCACCAACCCATCGCGAACTACCAAGAAACGAAGGAACGGGAAAATCGCGAAGCGAATGTACCGCGACATGCGACAAGTCAATCTTGCGCTGACTGTGTCATTTCGTGTCATGCGAAAATTGACACACTCTCCCATCGGCTCTCACCGCTCTCTCAAGAAATGTAGAAACAACCGACGAATGTTAGTAACATTCAGTTTCTCTGTTAGCAACAGACTCGAGAAAAAGATGAGACGAGTAAGCGAGAGAGAAGTGTAGAAAACGCCGCTCTAAATGGGGCGAAATTAACAGTCCTGTTAATTTCGCAAACATACAACTTTAAGTTAAATGCTAACTACAGTGCAGCCAACTTTTCAGGCGCCAAAATGACTGTTTCAGACCGACTGCTTTGAAAAGACAAATATCTGAAAAAATTGGAGCTATTAGGTTTTTATGTACTAAATTGTATTTACCTCTTATAAAATTGAGTCTACTTTTTTACTTATGACTGCCAAAAAATGGCGATTTTTGCTTATTAAGGACTGGCAGCTCTGTAATGAATAGAGCTGCCAACCTACAAGTGACATGGAGAGGTACACACGTAATTTAAGAGTGCATTTATTATTTCAGTATTTTAGGTGATATCATTTCCTCCTTCTTTTGAAAATCTTTAACCGCTTAGACTGATATTGGATTCAAACGGTGGCTAATAATTGTGCAAATTATGGAAGCTGCTAGAAAAACCCTTGCTATCTAGTTAGCAATTTATAGCATGCAGCTCCTAATTTGTGCAAATTCTCAGCAGTACTTCTTAACAGCAAAAGCTCGAGACCTTTGAACGTTACATACAGTGCATTGTGTGTATGCCGTTAGCAGTGAGTCACTTGGCAGCACTTAAAATAGTGCCAAGACAATTTTTCTTGTGGAATTTGAAAGTCTTGGTTTTTCTGTTCCCAGTTTGGGCGGATCTAAATTGTGTTTTTCTATCTCTAGATCCCTTTTCCCATGGTGAGATTAGATTTCGTCCGTCGGTAGAGCACTGATCCGAGGTTGACGATCGAAGGTTTGCGTTTTATTGCCAGAGTAACGAGAATATACCGCTCTG